>JAGPOW010003316.1:194670662-194692809 GCA_030014935.1 Caiman crocodilus | reverse complement strand
CCAGTTGGTCAGACAGGTTTTTTTTGCTTTGTCCAATTCCATCACGAGCAAACAGGCTTGTCTGAACTACTGCCGGTTCATCCTAAACTCTGGGACATCAAGTGAACTGTCCTTTCCTTTCTTGCCAATGCTAGATTTAACATGGCTTCTCCCACCAGTTTGAAGGGCTTAGAACTGACCCAATTGCAAAGAAAAAGCATTGGGAAACATCCTGTACCCTGAGAAGCTTTTGTATGACAGGGAAGGAAATCCTGCTGTGGGTAAAGCTCTCATGAGATCCAGTGACCCAGCTGCAATAGCTAGAGAACCCGTTGATCTGGAGGAGGGGAGAGTGCTGTTAGGGATTAACGACCATGCAGTGAGACTAAGCCTTAAGTATGGAAAGCATCAGGCAAGGCATGTTTGTGCTAATGTGCAGCCTCTCCACAGTGACTTGACATTTGCTCTCCTCTCCTTTCTGGCAACTCCCAGGTGTTACTTGCTCTGTCATACTTGTGTACATCCTCTGCACAAACTGCTGGGCAATTGCGGCACTGTATTTGGCATGGCTGGTGTTCGACTGGGATACTCCAATGAAGGGTAAGCATTACAAAACACTGAACACTGCTGCTTGCTCTGGTGTTGGGGGTGTACATCAGGGCTGTGCAAAATGGCACCATTTCGTTTCGATTTGAAACGGTTGTTTCGTTTTGTCAAGCCCATAGGCTACAATGAGGAAGCTCAAAAAAGCCTATAACGTTGTCATTTCTGGCACTCTGACTTGCAGGGATGGTAGCCCCTTCTGAGGGCATGAAGCTTGCAGAGTTTCAAGGAGATAAGTGCAGCGGTTTGGGGGGAGCTGCACCTTAAGCTGCTGACAAGCAAAACTCGTGACATGGGTGACACTTAAGGTGCAGCAGGCCTGCTAGTTAGTCCCTGGTGAGGCCACGAAGCCTGCCAGCTGTGGAAGAGATCAGTGCAGGGGTTCTGGGGCCTGCACCTCTAGCTCCTGACAGGCAAAACTCGTGCCATGGGTGCTTGTGGGACTGTCCATCTTGGTGACATGGGTGGGTGACACTATTAAGGTGCTCCCTTAGGCACCTTCAGCTGACCCCAAGGCAGAAAGCAGGGCAGTTCAAACAATGCTGCCTTTTTATGCAAGTTTCCCATCCCTCCCCCAAAGCACTGGGATTGGAAGGGACCCCAGGAAAGGGTACCAGTCACTGGCCAGCTACACAGTCAATAATGAGAGCACTCCTTCCCCCTCCCTTTCCTTACTGTAGTTTGTTTCCCTGCAGGCAAGCCCAGCTTAAGCTTCAAAACTCAATGTTTTGGAAACTTTTTGACTTGCCTTGTTTTGTTTCGGGGCTGTTTTGAAGCTCTTGTTTCATTTCGATGTTGCTGTTTCAAGCTCAAAACAGAACTGCTGGCAAATTTTCATACAGCCCTACTGTACATCCAAACTGCCATATTTGGAAGAATGCCAAATAGGGTTTTCCCCTAATTTTCACAGGCAGGCTCACTTCTGAATAAGTGTGGCTAGCTTTATGCCTTGAGGTGTGTATAATATAAGAAATCTTTTTTTTTGTCCAGGTAGTGATTGCAAATAATCCTCTTGGTCAAAAGTAAGATTTAGCAGGAGATTTAGATGCTGGGCACATTGGTAATCTCAGCAACCCATTGCCCTGACTTTTCTTTTGCAGACCAAAAAAAAAGCTTTGACGAGATTGAGTCCTCATTCTGGCAGTCCTGACTTTAAAAGAAGTGGTCAAACTATTTTCTTTTAAAAACTTGACTTCTGGGTTCTCTTGTCTGGCACTTCTGCAGTAGAAAACTCTGCCATGCTCAAGTTGCTCCTGTTTGAAGTCAGGGGGTGATAAGATTGTGGGAAGCACCATGTGTGCAGCACCTGCAATGCAGGATGGTTTCCATGAGTGTCTGCATGGTTCTGAGGTTTCTGGTTGGTGTCAGCATTGACAGATCTGTCCTTCTGAATTTTTTTTCACAAATACATTTTCTTATTTTAAGGTGGAAGAAGATCCCCGTGGGTCAGAAACTGGGCCATGTGGCGGTACTTCAGAGATTATTTTCCAATACGGGTAAACACCGTTCACTTCAGTCAGCCCTTAATCTCTTATTGCTCTTAAGTGCTTTGACTTTGACTCTTAGATGTTTTGTAGAAAGCAGAGTTTGAACAGAACTACTACTCTTTCCCTTTTGTTGATCTCTTTTTGTTAAAGCCAGTCTGCTTTTTGCCATACAAATATGTTGCGCCCCTATCAATAGGATTGTCATACACTTTGAGATGACTCCCCAGTGACTTGAAGGCATCAATTGGGCCACTGCTTTGTGGATGCTCTTCAACAAAAGCATCTCAACAGGGAGGATGTGTCCTGCCACTTATCTCTGGCTCCTGTGTACAAAGGGAGAATGCAAATAAATGCTTATCACCCACAACCAGCCAGGCACACGCTCAGCTGCCGACTCGGACCTAGAGCCAGTACCGACATTGTGATGCAATTGGGAACTGATGCTGGCTGCTGCTTGCTGCCTGCCTGGATAAATGTTGGTGTTGGCTGAACTCCCCTGTGCAGCCCCATGCTCCCGCTTCTTGTGTGAGAGCATGGCTGTAAGGGGAGGGCAGAGTGGATTCGGGCACATTATCAAACGTACAGCCATGGGACTCTTTCCAGACGCATAGGAGTATTGACATGGAGCATGAGCTGTTCTAAGTAAACTGAGATAGTGAGCCCCTTCTCACAGATCAGACCCGTCCCTATCCTCCCCTTCCCTTACTGTAGACAGGTAACTAGAAATTACATGTTCTTTGTCCCATAAAGGTGCATAGTATGTAAAGGCATATCTTTTAGGCTCATAGGACCTGCATAGCCAGGTGTGGAGGTGGGGTATGTATATGGAGGCCTTGCACAGGCCAAAGAGAAGAGAAAATGAGGCTTGCCTGCTAGCAAACATGGCTGAATGCATATGCCATGACTGCTGCTGCTCCTAGGAGAAGAGCACAAGCTTGCTTGCCATTCTGGGTACTGGCATGAGGGGGTAATGTGGCTTGTTTGAAAACAAGCCACTCTTAGGTCTTTGCCCTGACCAATTCAAAATCCTGCCCTAACTTTACCCCCAGACTGTATCCAGTATGTGTTAAAGGAAGGGCAAGATGGGTTGAGGGCACCAGCAGAGGCTAGAAGCTGTGCACGCCCTTAGCAAAGACCAGTCCCTGGCAGGTCCTGTATTCAAAGCTGCTCCTGTGCTCATGCATGGTCAGCTTCTTCTGGAAGGTGTTGGAGAGAGGCCACTGGCCTGTGCATTAGAGGCGGCGCAAGTGGTACCTCTCATTGCACAGAGGGGCAAGTGCTACAACTTGATGCCAAGGGGGTGTTGGCTCTTGCAGTCGGGTTAGAGCAAAGAATTTAAATGAGTTCTGGTGTGGCAAAAGAACTGAGGAGCATATGAGTGTTTTCATGCTGTGGCTTCTGTCTTTCCAGGCTTTGTGTAGTTACGTAAACTGATATTGGTCTGTTTGCTCTTGGAGCTTGTAAAGTGCAAAACAAGGAGGTGGGCTGGACTCTTGAAACCACAACCCCTTGCTGCAGTTGGGGAAAATTACACTCTTATGGCAAGACTTTGCCCTGCCTGGCTCTTTCCCACAGGTGTTAAGCAACTAAGCTGGGCTTCATGATTTGCAACATAGCTTAATTTCCCTTCTGTATCTGTGCTGGCCTGTCCTAGACCAGTTGCTGGACTCTGTCTGAACACAACTTCAGTGCATTGGTGTCTTGTACAGCTAGAGATGCACCACCTGGTTAAGTCCATACATGCTTTAGGGAAGGTGCTGTTGCAGCAGGAGATGCGGAAGTTGCAGTCTCAGTCCACAGGACATTGCAAAATTGCCCTTCACTTTGGATTGAATAGGAGAAGCTTCTGTAGGGGGAGGGATCTGAGTTCCACTTAAGTGACCTTAACATTTCCCTCCCCATTTAAAGAAATTGCTTAAGGGGCTATATTGCAAGACTTTGGGCTCTTAGTTAACTTGTGGCTTGGAAAGCTCCTGGGTTCACCACCAGTCTGATGGGGAGTCAGAGCTGCTTGGCTGTGACAGGGTCTATAGGATCCCCAGTCCAGTCCATGTGGTATAGCTGCCCCCCTCTGCACCCTGGAAACTCGGGCTTCATCAGCGATGCTAGTGTTCCCAGTTGGTGGTTGATGTAACTAATGTGTTTTCATGAACTTATTGGATTTGGGGCAAATCTGCAGCTTGGAAAAACTCCCAGGCAGCTCTATGCATGCAACTGAAACAGCAAGCAAACTAGCATGGGCTGTGCTACAAGACGGGGCATTAAACAAACAGGTACTGGCCCAGACTGATCTAGTGATCTCCATCGAGGAGCAAGTAAAATGGGCCTGTCACGCACCACATCTGGGACATGCAACAAAGTGCTTCAGCTTTCAGCCTTGGCCTCTCCTTAGTCTCTCCTCTGACAACTTAAGCGCACAACTTGCCTGAGCATCTTAATTCTTTGAGAAATGAGATGAGGCTGCTGTGTTCCCTGAAGTACAAAGCCGGGTCGCTCGGGTCTGCCACACCTTGGACCTGTCAGGGCCCTGGTCTGGGATCAGAGAAACTGGCAGCTTTAGTTACCTGAACAGTGTAGTTACTAATCTTTTATGTTAACAGTTTTGAACCAAAAAGAAGACAGCCAGTAGGAAAATACTGCACACCTGAGTGAGGGATTAACATGAGAGATGGGGGTCAGCAGGGGAATGCAACTAGGTTACAGAAAATACAATGTTGGCCAACTAAGTCCAGGGCACTAATCTTACATTGCATGCTTGGAGAGCTGGAGTGTGCTTCCCAAGTGTCCATTCCCCTTGTTGGGTCCCCTGCATGGGCTTTAAACAGCCCTACTGCTAGAAGCGCAGCCAGCAATGCAGTTAGTGGGGGTAGCAAGCAAGAGGGCTGAACACTTCCCCGGGCCAGCAGCTTCCTAGGCTTGTGCTTCCTCTTCCGGGCTTGGTGAGCACAAGTTTGACAAATCCGTGCTGGGTGCTTGTGACCAGTCTTTCCTTTCCTAGATGCCTGCAGGTGGCCTTCCTTAAGAGATGCTCCACTAACTTCCTTGGTATTGAGGTGACGCTAATCAGTCTGTAGTTTTCTGGGCCCTCTTTTTTTTTTTTTTTTTGCTCTTTAAGAAAGGCACTACACTGGCCCCCTCTTCCAGTCCTCTGGTACTTACCTGGTCTCCCGTGACTTCAAGAAGATCATTGCCAAGGGCTCAAAGCTCTTTAAGCCCAATAATGTGGGTAACTGGACTTTGAAGGCAAATTGCTGCACTCTACAGGGCTGTTGTGCACCAACCTGTAGGAGTAGTAAGGCCTAATCTTTTGATGCGGCCCTTTGGACGGAGTGCAGCAGCAAACATCCAGCTGGCGAGTAATGGCTCTAGAGTGCAGGATGATGTAGTCCGTCTCCAGAGTGCAGGTACCCGTGTGCCCTACTGATCCGTACTTATCTCTTTATGATGATGGCGAGTGTCAAATTCTAAAGGTCTTAATTACAGTCAGGGAAACTCTCAATGAGCCAGGAACTGTGCACGTGCATGCTTGCACTGCTTCTCTTGCTGAGCAAGCATGCTGGAGATAAGTCATGCCTAGAGACGTGGGTGTGGTAAGTGCTAATTGCTTCAAATTCTGCTAGAACTGGTCAAGAGATGTCCTCAGACCTGAGCTTATAGTGTTGAGATAAAAACACTTGGGAACATTTTAGTGGAGTTGCAGTGGTTACAGCCAGAGTAAGTATCTTTGCCAGGGGCTGAGCCTTGTCTGAAGCTTTTCCTGCTTGCTGCTGAACAGCTTGGCTCTGGATGAGCTCACTGGCATCCAGGAAAAGCTTTCTTCTTTCTAGTTGCTTTTGTATATTGGTAGGCTAGCAAGGGCGCATGGGTCTTGCAGCAGATCACCCGTAATACCTGCTTCCAATAACGTTCAGTTCCACAGGCAGCTCTTTCTGCTGAAATGAGACGAATGAACCTGGGTGGCTCAGATCTGGGGCCTGCAGCCAGCCATGGGCACACCTAGAGCTCTGAGAGCAGCATAGATGGTGAGGTGCATCGTCATGTATAAAATGCACACTTTTCTCCAGTTAAAAATGACCTAGAAACTACTAATATGCCAGGGCCTGGGGTTGCATTATTTGGTTTAAGGTTGAAGCAAAAATGAATACAACCCTGTAGACTGTTTTTAGGAGGGTAGGGCTGCGTTGCCTGGAGCAGTGGAGGACTCTGCAGAGACCTTGCAGCCTGTGAGACCAGGTGAGAGCAGCCTCTGGCTGGGTCTTACTCTGCTGGGGAAAAGGCAAACCCCCCCCCCCAAAAAACTAACCCCAGCCTTTTCTGCATACTTCCTGCACTCCTACCTTTTGTCCTCTGTGCCTTTTCTTATACGTGCGTGTTTGCTCTTCACTCTGGCTTTACTTGATTGCTCCTATTGTTCACTTCTTCCTGTCGGGCAGCAGCATCTCTTGCTGCATTCTGTCCCCAGCCCTGCTGCCTTGGCTGCAGTGTATTCCTTTACCATCCATCTCCCAGTTAAAGCCCACTTGGGGCTGCTTATGTTTTCCCTCCATCTATTGACACTTGGTCCCTGGAAGCCCAGGCTGCTCAGGCAGGCACTGAGCACATTTTCCAGCTTGTGATCTGCATGGCAGCTGCAGCTGGTTGGTCCACCCTGTTTTGGCCCCAAAGGAGGAAAGAATGGAAGAGCATCCATCTCCCGAAGCCAGTGCTCTGCTGTGTGGCCATCCCATCTGGCCCTTTGCCAGGCTGGAGCCACTGCCAGTAACCTAGTCATGGACAGCATGCACTGTGCTTGGGGAAAGCTGCTTGAGGGTGGTGCTGAGCACATACCTCCAAGGCAGCCACATTGCCTTGTTTCAGGGAGTTGGTTTGGTGTGGAGCAGAGGACGAGACTAGTTTCAACTGGCTGCTTGTGGGTACAGCAAGGCCTGGAGATGGCTCTGACACGCCCTGAATTGGCAAGCTCAGCATTGATGTTCAGACGGACATCCAGCACTGCATGTGCAAGATAAATCTGATTATTTTTCTTCCCTTCAAAGTCCACTTTTTTTTAGCCAGTTTCCTCCCTTTTTCTGCCTGAAGCAGTCTGCATTCCTGGCACTGAGAACTCTCCCTGTTCTTACCTGGCAAAATCATAGCCACATGGATGTGCCGTCTTCTCCATCCATAACCACGAACATGCCATGCAGCGCAATTGCTAGACAAGTCTAATGCGCCTCGAGCAACTAAAGATGAAGGGGGAAGGGTCACAGCCCTTTATCTGAGCACAGTGTGTTAATTTGAAAAGCACACTGCTCCTAACTTCAGGGGTAGTGGGTATCATAATAAAACTGTCTTGATTGATCTGTGTTAGGGGATGCACAAACACAGTGGGTCCTAACCTTTTTTAGATCACAGACCAGAAGTGATTGGCATACTATGGACTGGCAGCCAGCTCTGTATGCAAAATTATAAAGTAAGGGTTGGCTGCTGGTCCACAGTAGGCCGGTCACTGCTGGACTTGCGATCCAGCAACCAACCCTTCGCAGCCTAGTACTGGGCCGTGGCCAGGGGTTGGGATGCTCTGCCCTAGCACCTGGAGTGCCCGACTCCCTTCACTGTGCATCTGGGCAGCAAAGATGGAGCTGAGCTCTGCTGGGAAAGGCCAGGCTGAATGTACATGGGTCGGCCAGGCTGGTTGGGATTCACGCAGGGGGGGCAGACGGGTTGCTTGGCACAATGTTGTCTAATCACTCCCTTGTTAATAAGGTTAAAAGTCAGTGTTGCAGTAATTCATTAAGCAGTGAACTTCACTATGGGTGTGGCTATGGCTAAATATACAGCATTTGGCATAAGGGGGCTGCCTCCAGATCTTGAACGCTAGGTGCTGTCATAATTCAGGGACTGGCTGTATTCCTGTGGCTCTCGAGGTTAGCCGCAGCAATTCATAGCCGTGTAACTTGGAATGAGAAATGGTCCCCAGGGTAGGTGGTGATCTGTCGACTGACATGCTGCACTATTGCATGTGCTTTTCAGGAAGAAACGCTAACCTGTTTTCTACAGCTCATTAGCAAGTGTCATCCCATGTGTCCTTCAAACACGGTTATTTGATTAACTGCACTGTACTGGGGATACTGGAAGCCCATTTCAACCACGTGCTGTGGTGTTGTCATATGTTACCTTCTATTGCCAAGAAAGCTTTTGGCTTAAGCTCGTGGCAGCACAGTGCTACTGACCTAGCTTTTGGGGGGAAAGCTGCTTTAGGCTTTCTAGCACAGATATGCACTATTAGGCATGTGCATAAGGGGCCAGGTTCTGCCTCTAGATGTGGGGGCATGCCAGCTATTTGGGGATGGTCTCTACACAGCTAGTGCAGCAGGGTCCTGGGTCACGCTGGGGTACCACAGTTAAAATACATGAGTTTTTGGCAGAAACTGGCCCAGCTGCCTGAGGGGCTTTTGGAGCATCTGTTACAGAGCAGATAAAGCCTCTGCTTTTTCTGAACCTGACCACCCCTAAAGCCTGCCTCTGAATGCAGGGAAACCAAGCGCGTCTCTGCTCCCACAACCACCGAGCAATTGCACTCTGCATTCCCCTCTCTGCTTTGTGAAAGGCCAGCTGGCAGCTTGTGCACGCTGTCCAGGCTTTCACGGCAGACCAGAGGACTGAGGGAAGCTATGCCAGGTGGTTCCTCCCATACTGATTACAGGTAAACCAAGCTGCAGCCCAAGTATTGGGTTGCCTTTCCCAGTCAAACAACCTTTCATGGTTCTTTCTGCTCTGATGGGCATTCTCTGTAAGGGGAACCCAGTTTGCTATACCAGGCACAGGTTCAGCCAAGCCATGGATTTGTTCCTCTGCACTGTGCCCACAGGCGGGAACTGTGACGCACCCATGACACGTTGGCTTGTCTCGGAGGGATTGGGTCTGTGCCAGACTTTTTTTTTCTCCCTATTTTTCAAATGGTCAAAAAAATACTTTCAGCCATGAATCAAAGCCTTGTCACTCAGGTTCCCATACAATCCCTCCAGGAACTGAATACTGGCTGCAGGGGCCTTCCATGCCCTGTTTTTGCATGGTAGAAAGCCTGCGAGAGGGCAAGACTGCAGAGGGCAAAGGTCTGAGTGACATGAGGAGAAAGGAGGTACAAACCTGCTGTGGTTTGAGAAAAAACCTGGTGATGCTGCTGAAAGGGGAGCGTGGCCAGTATGGAGCAGCTCTCGCAGCGCCAGCAGGAGGTTGCAGGGTTGTTGCAGGTCCCAGAGCCTGTAGTTGGGTATCAATTTAACCTTGCTAACAGCTGCAGGCCACGGATGTGGGATGCTTGGCCCTGGTGTCCTTAGGCTATGACCCATGCAGGAGCTATAGTAAAAAGTATTGTAGAATAAAGTGTGACCTGCAGTTCCAGGACAAGGAAGACTGTTTTGGTCTGTGAAGGGTCAGGAAGAGAGCAGGAGGGAATTAAAAAAAAAAAAAAGGGCGCAGGAGGGGTAAGGTTATTAATGAAATCCAACAAGATCAGACCTGCTGTCCTGGGTCAGACCATCAAACCCAGTCTCCTGTATCTCTCCTAGGGTGCGGACATGCACAGCCCTTCCTAGATGCCCCTGACAGGGAACCAGTTCATTGCTATGTTAAGTACTGTGGCTCTGAAGCACGCCTTGTGGAGGATGGGGGAGGTCTTGCACCCATGTTTTGAGAGGTCCAAGGTGTGAATGTCTTGTGGTTGGCAGCATTTTTCACTTGTGTCCCTTCTCTCCTAAATGTGACTTCACTAGGCTGTAAATGACCTGAAGTGTGCTCGTCTGACTTGGCTGTAGGCTTGCACTTGTGCGTGCCCAGAAACCGAGGAGGTGGTGGGGTGCAACGATGGGCTGCAGTGGAGTTGAGTGAGGATGCAGCTAGCTGTTGGATCACTCTTGCTGAATAAGCAGTGGAAGGGAGCTCAGTGATATAAAGGAGGTGGGGAAGAGAGTTCTTGTTGCATCTCTCAGCAGTGTGGTGGGAAGGGGAGGAACAAAGCAGTGTTGGATGTCTGGAGGATCAGCCGGACCCATGTTGGAGCACTGTCCCCATATAATGCTGAATCAGTTCAGTGAATGAATTTAAGCCCTTCCAGGCAGACTTAAACTGGGTGAACAAGCCTGTATGCCTTCCTGCTTCAGGCTTTAAAGTGCACCTGAAATGGGAAGACAACATGCTAAGGGGGAAAGGTATTTCCTCCTTGGAGGTATACAGGACTTCTCCAAACTGATCCGTCTCCTGTCCTGCTTCAATGACCATGAATATACTCATTTGCACAGTATGTGTGTTTAAAGGTTAGGAGCCAGAAGGATTCTCTTGGTTTTCTTTTTTTTAATGGTTCTTTCCATGAATCATGCTGAACTGAACTGTGCATGATGTACACATCTTAAGGGCTGGGACGGTAATGGTCATGACTGCATCGTGGGTTTTGGAACTCGATGTCACGCTGACTTTGTCAGCTCCCCAGTGACATCGCGTAACAGCTTCTGCACGCGTCTTCTCTGCTCTAAGCCAAGACTCTCCTCTTTGTTGTAGCTGGTGAAGACCCACAACCTGCCGACCAATCGGAATTACATATTTGGCTACCACCCGCATGGCATCATGGGCTTTGGCGCGTTCTGCAACTTTGGCACAGAAGCCACCGGGGTCAGCCAGAAGTTTCCTGGCATTAGACCGTATCTTGCTACGTTGGCTGGGAACTTCCGGATACCAATTTTGAGGGACTACTTGATGTCCGGTGGTAAGTGAAGGGAAGGAGGGAGTTTACCCTTAGCTCTTCCAGAACAGTCCTAGTCTCTTTCAGTGCGTAGTAATGTCAGGAAACAGTTCTGGAAACGTTGGCTCTGACTAACAGGAACTTGATGCAAGATCCCTTTCTGTGCCAAATCGGTCCTTTCCCAAGAGCGGCTTGTCCTGATCTGCTTCACGGCAGAGTTGTCTGTAGCTAAGTATCCTAGTGGTGTTAATGAGAGAACAGGCCAGATCTCTCCAGAAAATGGATGCAAGCCTTCCCTTCAGTACTTGTCACTAATACACTTTGCTTCTCTGCCCTGATGCCTACAGTCATTACCATAAAGGGCACTTCACAAATGTTTTAGGAAGATTATTAGGGTTGGATTTGGAAGCCGTGCTGGTCTGAGATGCAAAACTCTAGGATTCTTGATTCAGAGATGATACCTTTTATTAGACCAACTCGGCTGGTCTAATAAAAGGTATCATCTCTGAACCAAGAATCCTAGAGTTTTGTATTTCTTTTCGGAAGCTTATTAGCAGTCCAGGCCTTCCCTTCCAAAAGCCAAAGTCCTTTGTCAAGTAGGAGGGTGATAGATGCTAGCCTTGGATGATTAGAAAGCAGCTCTGTTTGACAGGAGGCTGTGGGGAGGTTTCATTTAGACTGAACACCCAAGAGAGCTGATCCCTTGCTGTGTCTGCTCACCTCACTGTGCTATTTGCTTGGTTTATTTGCTTTAATTAGTTGCCTAGTGGGGATACAGATGCAAGTGCTTGGAGCAGTTGTGCCCACACAGCTGTTCACGGAGCACTCTTCCTTTTAAAAGAGCTCTGTTTTTTGTAGATGGGGCAGGGAGGGATTAACCTGTGGAACCAAGCTGTTGACTTTCACTGATCTACTCCAGTCTCAAAAGTGGGACTGTCTAATTTGGAGCTCCCAAGCTGTGCAGTCTCTGAGGAATTAAAAGGGAGCCTCCAGGTTGCAGGGTCCCCCAACCCTGGCTGCAACAGCAGATGGTCTTCAGGCTCCCCTTCCTTCTGGCTTCCCTTGCCAGCCTCCACCCCAGGGGCACAGCCTAGCCTGGCTTGGTGCAGCCCAGAGGCTTTTGGCTCCTGCTCTAAAGCTGGACAGGCCTGTGCTACTAACTGAAGAGGGTTAGGTTCAGCTCAGGTGGTCACACAACTGTGCCCTGTAATAAGGAAGGGCTTTGACGTTAAAAATCAGTACTGCAGAGGAGGCTTGAGGGGGAACTCTTTGAGTTTTTGTTTTAAATAACTAAAACCCAATCTGCTCACCTAAATAGGTGGTTTCTCCAGCTCACTGGGAAGCATCACAAGATGTTTTCTATGAGCTTTTGCAAGAATTGGGTGCCTTTTAGATTATAAATTTTTGCCTGTGGGATTTTCCTTCTGTTAAGAGGGTGCTTGGCCTAATGTCATACCATCCACAAGTCCTTGGTAGTTTCAGCTAATAGATGTAGCAAGGGCTGAGCTTCATAAGCAACTTGGTTTTTGGGTGTGTTTTTTCCCCTGCAGTTGCTGTTTTTAGGTTTGTATAGCACTTAAGGGCAGTACTGAGCTGCTTGTGCCTTTCTAGAATCAGCGTAAATCCTTGTACTGACTCTTTAGTCACTAAAAACCTGTGGGTCCTCAGTACCTCAGCTTAACTTCTCCTCCCTGCTTATTTTGGATCACATAGGTATTTGCCCTGTGAACCGTGACTCCATAGATTTCATCCTATCCAAGAATGGCACTGGCAATGCGGTGATCATTGTGGTGGGGGGAGCAGCAGAGTCCCTGAACTGCACGCCCGGGAGGAACTTGGTGACTCTGAAAAATCGGAAAGGATTCGTAAAGCTGGCTCTGCAGCATGGGTAAGAAGTGGGCTTGGGTTGGTGCCTCTGTCGGCCTCTTGCATCCAGCATGCACTTTCCATATTCTTTCAGTTCACTCCTCCCTGCTGATTATAGTGGAGCCTTCCCACTCTGCATTGGAGAAACTTCAGGCACAAGAGTGTCCTTGCCTCTTCTTTGGCAGAGGCGTGTGACATGATTTGCAGTGGAAGCAACCAGTCCCAGAGCAGAAATCCTTCTGTTAGTGCTGTCCCCTGCCCCCAGCTTCTGTGGCATGGGCTGAGGCTGCTTGCTCTTTGGTGCAGGTGGTAGGAGGAAGCCTCTGCATTTCCAGAGCTTTGAATCATTCTGCACCCAGGGCCAGTTCCACAGTGTTGTCCTGTCCTGAAATGTGAACCAGCAAGCAGCTGAAGTGCTGGCTTCCCTTCCCCCTTCTTATGCAAGGGACTTAGAGTTCACCTTCCTGTGTGCTTTTTTTTGTGTTGTACATGTTTAAAGCATTCTGGTTCTCTTACTGTATGTTATAGTAATGCCAAATGGTCCCAGCTGAGATCAGAGCCCCTTGTGCTAAAGACCCTTCATAAATGTGAGCAGTCCTTTCTCTAAAGACATTGCAATCTGAAGTGACAAATAGATGCACAAGAAAATGGGGGTAAATGCCCCAGCCTTATCAAGCCTGATAGAAGCACAGGACCAACTGCTCCTAAATCGGAAACCAGAAGGGCAAGGAACTAACCTAGGGTAACACTGAGTGTGGCAGAGCAGGCATCCAACCCAGATCTCTTGAGTGTCTGCCTTGACCAACACCATAGGACCCACTGTAGCAGGTAGGATCTGGCTGACCACAGCAACTCCTCGGCATAGCAGGAGCTTGTTGGTGTGCTTCAGGTCAAAAGTTCCAGGAAATACAGCCTGCAAAACGCTGTCTGAGACCCTGCCTGCACTCTCCATTTTTTTGCTTGGCCACATATCTGCATAGAGCTGGGACCCTGACTTCTATCCAGTTCTAACACCCCTTTGCCTTCCCTCCTTCTAGGGCAGATCTAGTTCCTGTGTATTCATTTGGTGAGAACGAGGCATACAAGCAGGTGATCTTCGAGGAGGGCTGCTGGGGCAGATGGGTCCAGAAGAAGTTTCAGAAGCACATTGGCTTTGCTCCGTGCATCTTTCATGGTCGTGGCCTCTTTTCTTCCAACTCCTGGGGTTTGATCCCTTACCCTAACCCCATCACCACAGTTGGTAAGTCCTGCTGTTAGCCTTGCAGTGCTGAGCTGTTGCATTTCTAGGTGGAGCAGGCCAATTTGGTCACATGCATTGGGGTTTGGAGCAGAGTTGATGACCCTTAATTCCAAGATGGACCGAGTCCCTTGCTTTTCACTCTGATTTGTCTAGCTGGAGGCTATTTTTCTGGGTGGCTGTCTAGATAAATATGATGTAGACCCAAGCCCCTTAATCTCTTCATCCTAAAACAACCAGCATCTTTCCAGGTATCACTTTAGGGTAGATGTTGAGTGCCCAATTCACTTAAACTCCACTCCTAATTAGATCTACCAGGAACAAGGCTCTTGCTGAAGGATGCATGGAATCTAAGTAACCATGCAATTCCCCAAGCGTTGCTTCAAGTCCAGAGTCCTCAGACTCCTCTGCTTCCTCTCTGCATGGAGCCTGTCTAGTATCCCAATTAGTAGTGTGTGGCAGCAGCTCTTCTTGGGAACAGGCTGCAAACACCTGGTGAATCAGCAGCCAATTTTAGCATGCACAAGGCTTGTTTGATTTGGTGTGGCCCATTCATAAACAGCGTGCACTAGTCAGACCTGCCAGCTTGGTTCAGCATGTGTCAAGTCCCAGGAGGCACAAAGCTGTAAAACACAGCATCACTCCTACCCCCTTGCTGGGGGCAAACACTGGTCTGTAATAGCAGCAGATTTATAGCCTCTGGTCTTGGTGCCAGGGCACCATGCGCTACAGGATAACTTTGTGGAGGTACGGTGTGGGTGCAGCATGCTTCGCTGTGAGAGGGATTCTGTGATGCGATTGTTTTGCCATGGTAGCTTCATGTCTGATCCAGTGCCTGTTGAAGTCGGTGGAGGATGAGCCTTTTGCTGGGGTAGATGATCCTGATGCAAGCTGCATCTACTTTGTTGTAACTGCAGCACTGAATGAGAATAATTCAGCTACAGTATGCACAAACTCCACTCTGTTCTTATTTACAGAGAATAAATCTCTGCTGTTTGGTTGTTTTTTTTTTTTGTTTTGTTTTTTTTTTTCTTTGAGGTGGACAAACTCTAACTTGTATTTTTTTTTCCACCCTCCTTCAGTTGGGGAGCCAATCACCATCCCAAAAACAGCTCATCCCACCCAGAGGGAAGTCGACCTTTATCACAGCATGTACGTGAGCTCGCTGAGTAAGCTCTTCGACAAGTACAAGGCTAAGTTCGGCCTTCCAGAGACGGAGGTCTTGGAAGTCAACTGAAAGGGCAACATTTGATTGGCTCGGTGGGTGCTCCCTCCTGGAATTGGCCCCACAGACATTTTCTCCAGGACTTCAGATGTCTGTTTGATAAATATGAAAGGTGCGCGTGGGTGCAGATGGCAGTGTTGGTTTTAAAGGAAAGCAACTGTTAATCTCCAGATATTAGACGGTTTTTAAAATTTAAACCTTGCTTCAGATGCGTCCCTTAATACATTACTCGTGCTACCAAAAAACCTCTCCTGTTTCCCGTGTCCCTAGAAGTTGGGATTGGGGTGGGGGAATGTATTGGCTTCATGTATACTGTTGTCATACTGTGACAGCCAGTGATAACATGGGGAGTACTATGAGTCTGTTGCCCCAGCAGTGGCACAGATTCTGTTGAGATGATGGTAGGGCCCATTTTGCAGCCCCCCCCCAAAAAAATGAAGCACTTGCCTGATTAGATCATGGTCTTAACTAGATCAGGTCCATTGCACAATAACTGCCCTCTTTAGTTGGAGCACAAGGGCATTTTGAGTTAGAAATGCCCCCTCTGGAAGCACAAACAATGCAATTTGGTTGGGATCTCATGTGGCTTTTGCTGCTCATGGGGTTGGAAGCCAAAGAACTTGTCTTTTTAAACCCTGCTATTTCCCTATGTTGTGTTGGATATTTAACTGCCCCAGAAATATCTCCCTGTCCCTCTGTGAGCGTCTGACTCGTGATGGTATTTGAATGTGTGGTGGTGAAGGAGGTTTGGGAAGCTTGCAATGAGCCAGCAATACTTTAAATTCTAGAAGTATTGAGAGGTACAATTTTTTCATGTGAATGCAACAAGCTGTGACAACCACTGAGACTTCTGCATTGGAGTAAACCCAAGGAGACTTGTTCATGCACATAAGATTGTGCATGTTCCCAGGATCCAGGCTGATGCATGATGTTGGGGAATAATTTCTCCTGTTTTTTAAAGTTGGCTTTTAGATGCACTGATTCTAATGTTCAATCCAGTGGATGCAAGAGTCGCCTTTCTACACAGGACCAACACTGACTGGTTTTTAAATGTTTCTGTAAATGTTTACATGGATGTTGATGCTTGTAGTGAGACTTGTTGTTCGAAGTGTTGATGTGTTTGGAGCGTTGCACTACTGCATGTGTAACCTGCCTTCAGCAGTTCCTCTGAGTGTATTGAAGCTCTGCAATTGTGCCTTTGTCTCGGGTGAGAGGCCAGGGCTTTGTGTTCCTGGGATTTTGCGTCGTAAGACCAAACAAAGTGTTTGATCCTTCGATGGGGTGTTGTAACTGCAACTGCCCATTTTGTACAAAATTTATAAAAATAAAAGCAAAAACTTGTGCACGTGTTCCTGTATCCTTCCCCTGTACAGGCTACAGCCAGGCCGCTCCATTACCTGCAAGCTGCCTCTTGTAATTTTGCTTTTATTTACACTGTCTGCTCAAGTGGTGCTCCAGTGCTTTTTGAGGGGTTTTTTCCTTTTAATGGGACACCCCAATTTTGCAAACTTGTAATCAAAGGAGACTTTAAAACTGAGTGAGAACATCAACATGGGGCTTCCATTTGCTGCTGTGCACTGATTTCATGGCTGTAGTGAACTTGCATAAAGTCTCCTGGAGGTCCCTGCCAGGACAGTCCCTAGGCATGTGTATTAAGGTAACAACACCTAGCAAATTTAAGGAGGCTCTTCACCATTTGAGCTATCGTAAGTCAGGGAAATGGTGTCTAGACATCAAGGTTCCCTGCCTGGTGTGAACTGATAAAATCCAGGAAACCTGTACTGCATGCACTTCATCCCTGCTAACAGAGCTAGGTAATAAGACCCATGCCCCAGTAAATTGAAAACCTAGTGGTTCAGAACCAGGCTCAAGGATGATGAGTCTCAGAATGGTAGCTGGTCCTTTACTTGCTGCTGGTGAACCATTTTGGAAAGCTAGCGTCTGAGTGGATTGCCCCATTGTGCATCCAGCAAGGAGCAGAGCTGGGCTTAGAGTTTTACTTGGTTCTTGGCTTCCAGTTCCCAGCATGAGGCTAAAGCATTCCTGTAAATACTCTGTTCAGGACCCACTTCATTAATCAGCTCCAACCAGGGTGGGAATGGCATTTTTGAGTTGATAAATTCAGGGCAGGAGAATGTCCTGGGAATGCCAGAGTGACCAAAATCCACCCCTTCAAAGGGCTGGTGGAAATGGAGGAGGCAAGTGGTAAGTACAGTGTTTCCCTATGAGCACAGCATTGTTCAAGCCACTGCTCTGATTCACTGCTAGGATTTCTCCTGTAGCACTTTTCAGTTTCCAAGCCTTGGCACTAGGCTAAACAGGAGGCTGATATTTAAAACCAATGTTGTTTTTTTTTTTTTTTTCCCCTATGCCTGGTTCAGTGCTGGATCATAAACCCCTGAGTGAGGAGTGCCAGAGGGACAGGAAGGCAGTTGATTGCCAAATCCAAGTCTTGCCCATCTCTTCTCTGATCCCAAAAGGTAGCCTGGGGTCTCCACTTGCAGATGTGGACTAAGGCAGTTATGCTGAGGATGGGGCTGGAGTCCTAGCCTGCTGCTTCCATCTGCCTTGTGCTGCAAGCTGTTAATCCCCAACATACTTATTCATGGGTAGCTTTGCCAATGAGGGATATTAGGCCTCAGGGCTCTTTTGGCTCTTTTTTTTCCCCTCTTCCCTTTGCTGTGGGAGCAGCAACTGCAGGGATGGCATGAAGCAAGTACAAGCTCTCACCAGAGCTAGACTCCCCCTTGCCTCTGGGCAGCAGGTGCAAAGAAGCAGCCAGCTTATGCCTGGGATGCTGCCTTGCTTCTAGAAATGACTTGCACCTCCCTGGTTTGCCCTTGTGGAAGGGGGTTTGCATGGGGGATTTGGATTGCTGATGCAAGGTCTTCCTGAGGACTGGGGCCTGGGCTCCTGCACCCTTTGCAGGCATCAAGCTCTGGAAGTGTAGTCAAGGGGTAATGCAAGAGGAGCTGTGCAGTGCTGTGTGTGCTCTTGTCAGTCTCCCTGGCACAGTATTGTAGGAAGGGACCACAGACTTGCTGCCTCTACTGGCACCCCATCTTTTGACCTCATGGGCCAGGTAAGTAGCAAGGGGCAAGTCTGTGTGCCAGGATTGGGCCCTGCATGGCCTTAGCTGAGTCGTGCACTGGGATTGGGCCCTGGACCCCCATGCAATGGGAATAGGCCCTAATCTAGCATGCAGGGCCAAGTCCTGAGGGGCTGAATCTGGGTGGGGGGCTGAGCATCCTTTCTAGCCTAGTTCCCTGCATGTGTACAGGAATAGATATTTCTAAAGAATCTCAGAAGGGGAGTCAAGACTGGCCAAAGCCTCAGACTAACACCCCTGGTTCAGACGGTCAGTCCAACGTTCCCAACTGAGCACCTCCAGCAAGAGCCACTATTATAAAAGTGAGGGGCTTCACTAGCATGAGGGGGCTTGGGGTCTATTCCCAGCTCTACCCTGACTGACTTTATCACTGCAGGCAAACCATTTCACCTGCTCCTGCCCCAGGCTTTACTTAAGCTTTTCAGATCAGTGACTGTTCTCTAATATGTGCATGTACGGCCCCTGGCGCTAAGGAGCCCTTGCCTCCATTGGGCCCTGAGGCACCACCATTAGGCAGTAAACAATAAACTATTGCTATACTGGTCCTGCTGGTTTCTGATGAGCCCCTGTGGCCTTCCATTTATCCTCCTATTGCTTTTACTGATTCATTAAACATCTTAAAAACACCTTGGATAGTAAAGTGAAGTTTCCTTGGCTTCCCTGCAGTCTCCTGGGGCCTTGTCTTTCCTCTTAGAAATAATTACAGCAAGTCCCACTATGAATTCAGCTATTCCTACTGGGATATGTTGTATCAGATCGTAGGCTTTGCCTTGCTGTTCTGTACCTGACTAGCTCTGAAAATGTTTTATGTGCTGGTGTAATGAAAAGGGGTCTTTGCCCTCCTTATTTCTTAGCGGAGTCATTGCCTGTTGTCCCCTCCTGTTTCTCATGTAACTATTAATTGTCCTTGTTCCTTTTTTGCTAATGCTATCTGTCTTGTTGCTGTAGCCCTGAACATTCATGCTTTAAAGCTTCTCTATAGAGATGTGCAACTGCTATAGTTTTACATAGCCCAGTCGAATCTATAGCTTGTGTTCAAAGCTATCCATCCTCTCGGACCTGCTACAAGGATCGGTTCACTGGTTCTGTGGACAAGGCACCTGGGATGCAGGATGCCTGTGCCTGCTCTGGTCCCTGCTACTGGCTTGCTGTTGTACAAGGTGCACTGCCTCTGTCTCTGCAAAGTGTAATAATGCCTATACTCCTATCATGCCTACCTCCCATTTAAGCAGCAGAATGATTTCACTGAGGTTTTGAAAACGGTTTCAGATCCACAGAGGGACAGAGAAATATTTATATGATCAGAAGGACCCTTGGGATATCCTACGGGAATGTAACAATGCCCAGGGATATTGCAGTCTCGACTGCAAAGGAATTTTTGACGCGGGTTTCAACCAGCTAAATCCTTGCAGAAGAGAATGCATATGCTGCCCTCGCGTGGCGAGTCTCTGGAGAGCAAGCATGTGCCTTAAGAAACTTGATCATAGGAAATACCTACATCATATATAGTTATATAGTATATGGCATATTGTGCGTTATGGATTGGGACCTATTGTGCTAGGTGCTGCACAGACAACATAAGGCCAGCTCTCTGTTGGCCAATGCGCAAAGGGTGGCCACAGCCACAGTGCACTCCTTTCCTGTACCAAAGGAAATGGTACAGAGACGCACTCAAGGTTGCCTTCAAGCATGGAGGCATTGACATCAATGGCAAGCTGCTGACCATTCGATATGGTGCCACCTGGTTCATCAAGATGCATGCCATTTTGAGGCCCAATTACTCGATTCTGAGGTGAACGGCAGTGAAGGAAGGTGAAGGAGACCAACTCAGGGCTGCAAATCCCACTCCCCCATGCAACAACATGCCTCCATTGCCAAAGAACATGCATCCAGAATTGGGCTCCTCAGTTGCCTGAGGACCCGTCAAACCTGATGGACATCGCCCTCGACTTTGAGGGACTGCCGACGAGACAGAACAAGCCCGTAGCAAGGCTTTTGACACTGTTGCCTATGACAGTCTCTCTATCTCTAATCCTTCCTCTCTATTTGGCACCAGTGAGGCCTCACCTGGAGCACTGTGTCCAATTTTGGACACAGACAAAACTCTTGGGGTAGAAGCAATATCTTTTATAAGACCAACTAAATAGCAGCAAAAAATATTTTTCTTTACAAGCTTTCGGGTCCAAACCAACATGGCTACAACCTATATCCCTGAAACAGTTTTGGACGCTGCACTTCAAGAACCTCATGGGTAAGTGAGAGAGTCCAGTGGAGAGCAACAAACGTGATTAGGGGTCTAAGAAATATGTCTTATGAGAAAGGTCTGGAAAACTAGTTAGTCTGAAGACACAGAGATTGAGTGGGGATTTGATAACAGTCTTCAAGTACTTGAAGGGTTATCATAAAGAGGATGGTGGTGGATATCTCTGTGGTAGTAATGGACAGAACAAAGAATAGCAGTCTTAAATTACAGCAAGGGTGATGTAATGTGGACATTAAAATGAACTTTCTTACTCTGTGAGTGCTTCAGCACTGGAACTGGCTACCTAGAGAGGCATTGAAATCTCCATCTGTAGAAGATTTTAAGGAGAAAGTTAGGCAGACACTTGGCTGGGATGATTTGATCAGGCTTGATCCTGCCTGGAACAGGGGTTGAACTAGCTGATCTGACTTTCCTTCCAGCCCAATTTTTCTATGATGCTACCCAAAATATCCTCCCTACTCTGCGGATAAAAGCTTAGTCACCTTAGCACAGCCATGAGCAACAACTGAACTTTGACCAAGAACATTCTTCTAAGCTGCCCTTTAAAGCTGTCCTCAGGAAATTCCCACTCCCTGAGCTTCCCATGCTTTGGTTTAACTGGTCTGTGGGGATTATAAGCATACAGGAACACCTCGTCTTAGAGAGAAACTCCCTGCGTGCATTTCAAGATGTAGCAGCTTCTTTTGGTTATTCAGGCCCTTATTTAAAACTAATTCTAGGCCCACAGAATGAATGCAGCTATGGGAAAGCACGTGGGCCTCAGCTCTAACTCATGCATCTGTGACTTCAGTTCCAGTTCCAGTCTCCGAGGCTAGGGACAGACACTCAAAAAGCCGGAGCCTGAATTGATTCAATTTTTGCAGGTTAGTTTAACCTGCAAAGGTTGAACTGATTTGCAAGTGCACAGACATTCACCTTTAATTCTGGAAATGCCAGTATATGCCTGCAGTGGCTCAGGCTAGAAGCCGGGGGTGCTAGAACAGCCCTCTCTCTCCTTTGCTGCAGCCGCAAGGTTGGAGGGAAGCTGAGCTGAGGGGTCATGGCCAGGCTTCTGCAGGGGCTAAGTATGATGGTGGATGGGTTTAAACTCTACCCTGACTTGTAGGGACCCCAGCCAGGCTGTGCCTCGAGGGGGAAGGGGGAAGTAGCCTTTGCCAGGCTTATCCCTGAGGCCAGACACTGGCCGGGGCAGCGACTCAGGCAAAGCGAGGGAGGGGGTGGAGATTAAATTCTACTTCTCCGGGTGGGCACGGGACCCCAGTTGGGGTCTGCCCAGCTTTCCCTCCTGCTCTGGCAGTGGGGGGCCTGGCCAGAGCCAACCAGCATGACCTTGCTATCTGTTCAGGCCTGGGGCTGTGGCTGCAGCTGAGCTGAGCTGGCCTGTAGATGCTACTGAGGGCAGAGGCAGAGGGGCAGCCTGGGCTGGGCCGGTAGAGTGAGACCCTTCCCTAGGGTGAGAAGGCTACAAGCAGGCTGCAGCTTGGACTGGGGCTGTGGGGGCTATGCACCAGATTGCTCCTGGCTCCCCATGCCCAAGCTGGGCAGGGCTATCATGGAGCCTCAGCAGACTGGGAGAGGCTCCATGGGGCTGGTATGTGGAGGGAGGACCCTTCTGAGCTGGCTGCATCTGTGTGACATCCCAGCCTGGCAGCACAGGTGGGA
>JAGPOW010003316.1:194654849-194665227 GCA_030014935.1 Caiman crocodilus | reverse complement strand
CACCCCGGTCAGGTTGGTATGGACTGAGGGGGGTTTGCCTTCCTCTGCAGGGGGGGCATGGTCTCTGCTTGGGATCTCTCGAGCCACCTTTTATAGGAGCAGGACGCTGGCGGCCGCGGTCCCTCTGCTCTCCCTGGGGCAGGTTCGAGCGCGACGTCCGGTGCTGCGTCAGGGTCGAGGACAGCATTGCGCAGCATTCAGATGATGGTTTGTCTGGGCTGGTCTGGACGGGGCTCAGGCAGGGGTTGGGACTAGACGTGAGCTCTGCAGCTCCCTGCCAGCCCCGCTGCTCTGGGGGAGACGCTGGCAGCTCGTGGGCAAAGGTGCACTGCATGCAAGGGGCCAGAGAGGTTTAGGAGCCTGGTGACCCCTTGGAGGGAGATGCCTTGGGCAGGAGCCGGGGCTGGCCCCCCAGGAAGGGTCACAAAGCATTTCACGGCTGCTGCGACGTCTCCCTGCACGTCCCAGCTCAAGCAGGAGGCTCCTTTCTCTCTGCTCCCAAGCCTTGGGCCAAGGGGAAAGGCAGGTTTGACGCCGAAACGCTCGGCAGAGGCTCAGGAGAGCTGGGCCCGGCTCCGTCACCGACGGCAGACATAGCCCGGGGCTCATGGCTCCCCGCTGCCCCCCCACACCAGTGCACACCAGTCTGACCGGGGTGGAAATCCCTTCCGAATCCCAAATGCAACATCAGTCAGACCCCGAGTGGAGGGACAAGGCCCTCTAGCCAGGACCCTCTGGGGCCATGGGGCCAGGACCCTCTCTGCCAGGAGGCTGGCAGCATTGAACACGGATGACAGGAAAGCCTTTCCCCTGGACCCGGCCGACCTGTGCTGCGGATCCCTGCCCCGCTGCCCGCCCCGTGGTCTCTGCAGGCCAGCGCGGGACCCAGACCCTCCATGCGTGGAGTCAGATGCCAGCAAGAGCATCAGCCAGGGGGGTCTGGAAAGGAGGGAGCTCCCCCACAGCGCAGACCACCGAGACAGGACCCCCATCCTGACTTTTAATGCCAGGTGTTGCGTTTCAGGGGTGGGCCCGAGACGGGCTCGTTTACAGCGCGGGGCCGAGCCGGCCATGTTTCCAGGGGACCCCGGGACCCCTGCACGCCTGATTGAATTGCAGGCTGCGCGGTGCGCAGCTCCGCTGGCCGGGGGGGGTCAGATGCGACCCCGCAAAGGGGCAGGGCGGCGTGCCCCGAGGGGCTCGGAAAGTGCTGGCCGCTCAGGTCCCGGGACCTTGCTCAACGAGGGGCGCGGAGGCCTCGGCGGCGTCTCACCTGGTAGCAGGGGGAGTCCCGAGACGCACAGGGAGAGCAGGAGGGCGCCGAGGCCCGTCCTGGGCTTCATGCTCGTGCCCCCACGACGGACGCCCGGCCGGCGCGGGGGGCAGTTTGCCGTCCGACGGGGAGCTCCAGCGCAGGTCAGGGGTGCATCGGTGCCGCCGGCGGCCTCGACGATGCTGGAGGGCCAGCCTGGTAGCACCCGCGAGCAGGAAGGCAGAGGCAAGGCATGGGCCGGCTCCTCTAGGGTCGCTCCGGGCGCAGCATCACCCGGGGACGTCCTTCTCCATGGAGCAGAGTCTTCCTCGGTGGAGGAGAGCTCCGTCGCCGCCGGGCAGAGCGAAGCTTGCAGCTGTCTGGAGAGAGCAGGGGAGAGGCAGGCGGGTGAAAACCGAGCCTGGAAGAACAGGGGAAAGGGAGGGAGGAAGGGAGGGTCCCCGGGGGACGGCGACCGCGCGGGGGAGCTGCCACACTGCCAGGAGAGCGAGCGCGAGGCTGCGCTGGGGCAGAGGAAGGCGACACGCCCCCACCTGGCACCTCCGGCCACGGGCGACACCGCGCCGCGCACATCTCGGGACCCGCGGGAGACAGCCCCATCTCTCAAGGCTGGCTCTCGCTCGCGCTTGGGATGCGCCCGGGTGCAAGGGGGAAACCCGGAACGGCGGGGGAGGCACGAAACGGGGCTTTGACTCTGCCAAAGACTCCCCGCGCCGCCTCGGTCGTGTTCCCCAGCCCCCCCCACGCGGCGCGGCGGGGGGCCCGTGGGACGGCAGGGCCCTCGGGACACCCCAGTGCATCTCGGGGCGGGCGCAGCCCAGCTCGCCTAGGTATTTCCAAGGATGGACCCCCCAGCCCATCACTGGGGAGCTCGATTTAGGACCTGCCCCCCCAAGCAAGCAAGTCTCTCTTCTCAGGGGTACAGCCAGGGAGCGCCAGGCAGCACATGGCACCACGAAGAAAGAAAGAGGAGGAGGAGGTGGCATCACTCCCTCTCTCTGATGGTGATCCCCGGGAGCTGCTTGGAGTCTCAGCTTTGCAACCCTCCGTCGCAGAGCAAAGCGCCGACTCTCACGGGGGGACGCAGCCTCAGGCAGCCCCCTTCCCCTGAGCCCACTGCTGCAGATGGACCCGAGCCAGGAGACCCCCGTATCTCCCAGGCTCTGGGCCTGCCCAGCAAGAGACGTCCCCCGCCCCGAGCGGCCTCCGATGCAACTGGAGAGGCACAAAAACACCAGGCCGGAGACGTGGGGCCAGGAGCCGAATGCCCCTCCGTAGCAAGACCACCCTCTTCCCACTGAGGCATGGCAAAGCCTCAGCGCCAAGATGCGGGTCCATGATCCAGCTGCCCCTAGCCGAATGAGTGCGAGCAAAAGGTTTGGGGGCCTGGAGGACAAGGGGGAACAGAGCGCACTCCCTTGCCTTTGCTGACCCAGGTGGGGGAACCCGAAGTGGGAAGAGACCAAGGGAAGCATCATTTAAAAGCCACTGTCCCCACGGCCCCGGCTGCAGCAGGACAGCCCCGGGCAGCGCCCAGCCGAGATGCAGGGGCTCTAGGAGGTGGCTGGGGCCAGGCTGGCCCCAAAGGATGGCTCCTTTAGAGGAGAGCCACGACTGCTCCCCCGGCCCATTCATATGCTAATCCCCGGCTGGATGCGGTTTTACTTACAGGTTGGTGAATTATTCATCCCCGAAGCCTGAAGTCCGGGCGGCGACGTTGCACAACTCCTCCGGAGCAGCAGGTGGATTTGCATGAAGCTAATTAAAGTAATGGGGAGAGAGAGAGAGGATAAGTCGCCGCCTGATCTAACTTCGCCAGCCGCAGGGTTGGTCCAGGTGACACATTTAACCACGGGTTACATAAACACAACCCTCCCCGGCAGGAAAGGAGCCGGCGGCAGGCGCTGCGGCGTGGCTTCTCCTCGCTACGGGGAGGATGAGAAGGACCCTCTCCCCTGAGCGGGCATCGTCCGGGGCAGATGCCATGCAAACGACGAGCAAGACCCATTTGGCCAGAGAGATGCTGCTTTGGGAGAAGAGGGCCTGGCTAAGCCGCGTGCACTGCTGGGTCTGGCCATTAAATCGACGACCTTGGGATCACAGAGCCTGTGACCCTTTGGAGGAGCCAGACGGCAGAAGGCGCGAGGTGAGGGTTAAAGAGACCGTAACATTTCCAGGGCACCTCCGCACACCTGTTTTTAAATAACCTGAGTTGCTTCCAGGTACACGGGGCTAACCTAGGGGCTCTAGCTAGCAAGCACGGGGCTAATCAGTAGCCTGGTAATGACCACGGGGCCCTGCTACTCATTCACGTGAAAGCTGGCTAGAAACTAGCTACAAAACAGCTACACGTTTTCAAGCACTAACTTTGCCACAGGCTGGCTCTTTTGATAGATAGCTGGAGGGACATTTTGATAGCTGCATAGCCACTTTCACGGCGTGAGCATTACTTGGCCCGCGTCTTCGGTCTCCATTTACATCGAGCCAGTCAACAGTCAGTGGTGTAACAGTGATGTGTGGCAGGGGCCTGAGGATCACGTGGTCCGGCGCGGGTGTACAAGCCCCCGCACCGACAATTACACAACGACTCACAGGCAGGGGAAACTTCACCAGTGCTAGGCGGTTTGTAATGTGTTGCAAGAGTGACGTGCTCCCCTTAACATGCAACATGGGAGAGCGTAATGCCAGAAATGTGACCACTGCCTGGATCCTGCTACCCCCCTACTTCTGCATCTTGGGTCACCGAGTGCCCTGGTACATCCCTTGCATTTTGGGATGCGGTGCCTTCCCCCTGGGTTATTATTAAATGGGTAATTGGAGGCACCTGCTTCCCATTTGCTATTTCCTACACCATCACACCACCTTTCTACCAGCCTCTTCTATAAAATGCCTTCATAGTCATAGAAATTAAGGTTGAAGGGAGCTCAGGAGGTCACATCCAGTCCACCCCCCTGCTCCAAGCAGGACCAGCCCCAATGCATCATCACAGCCATGGCTTTGCCAGCTGGGTCTTAAAAGCCTCTGAAGATGGAGGCTGCACCACCTCTCTGGGTAACCTGTGCCAGCGCTTCACCACCCTCCTCTTGAGAATAAAATATGCAACCTCAACTTCCCTTGCTGCAGCTTGAGCCCATTGCTCCTTGCTATGTCACCTGCCCCCACTGAGAACAGCCCAGCTCCGTCCCCTTTGCAACCCCCTTGCAGGGAGTTGAAGGCTATCAAATCCCCCTCGGTCTTCTCTTCTGCAGACTAAATCAGCCCATTTCCCTCCTCCTCTGCTCACCAGTCCTGCCCCCCAGCCCCACAACCACTGCCATTGCCCTCCACTGGACTCTCTCCACTGTGTCCACATCTTTTCTGCAATGGGGGCCCACAGCTGGACACAGGACTCCAGATGTGGCCTCACCAGTGCTGAATAGAGAGGGGAAGAATCACGTCCCTTGATCTGCTGGCACCGCTCCTACCGATGCAGCCCAGGATGCTGGTAGCCTTCTTGGCACCGAGGGCACACTGCTGGCTCCTGGTCAGCTCCCTGTCCCATCACCCCCAGGTCTTTTCTGCAGAGCTGCTGCCCAGCCCGTCACCCCCAGCCTGCACCGGTGCGTGGGATTGCTCCGTCCTCAGTGCAGGACTTTGCACTTCTCCTTATTGAACCTCATGAGATTCATTCGGGTCCAATCCTCCTATTTGTCCAGGTCTCTTTGCTGCCACTTTTCTCCAGGGGCGTCTGTTCCCTCACAATCCTCTTTCTGCTGTACTCTGAGGGGGCGCAGGGCTGGGCAATGGACACCGCACGTGGCTCAAGGGGTAAGTGCTATGGGCTTTAGGCTGCTATAAAACTTTGCAACCTCCATTGCAAAGAGAAATAGCACAACAGGGAAGGCAAGAGCAGCAGCTCCAGAGAAGCCCCTGCCCCATAAAGGAATTGAGGAAACAGCTGGGGTAGGGCCCACTGAGGACACGAATCCAGATAATGAAGAACATCAGAAAAATTAAAGCATGTGTTGCTACCGGAGGGGTGCGTGTGAACTCCACTGGGGAAACCAGCTTCGATCGCTGGCTTCAACGCAGAAGATCCCACCGCTGGTGCCGCCGCCAGGAGTTCACTCCGAGGTTGCCCAGGTAAGCAATGTTTCCCCGCTTGCGCTGTACAAAGGCAAAGAGAGGGCAAGAGCATTGAATTCCCCGTCACATTATCCAGGGTATTAATTAAAAAGAAGCCACTGACCCCAGCCCCAATCAGCAAGGACGGGGTCTCCATTTACAGAACACCTGCTACTGAACTGGGGCCTGTTCCAGCTACGGGCGCTGCCTCCCTCCCTCCCTCCGCTCATGTTTGTTGCAGACGTCTGCAGGGGAGGTGGCAGGACCAGTGCTCCCACGCAGCCGGAAGGGAGACGGGTGTGGGTGGTGCATTGCTTATGGCAGTACTGGTGATGGAGACAACTCAGCATCCCACCTCCTCCATGACCCTCGCTGTGCCATAGCCACGCTAAGATGCCTTTGGCAGTGACTGCACCCTGCAACCTCCCTCCCCCAGGCAGAGGCCGGCGGCGCAGCCAGACCCCTCCACGCAGGACCTACCTCGGAGCACAGATGCTGCTTGAACCACGTTGCCTCTCCTGACCAGAGCTCACTGGGAAGGTGGGCGAGGAGCCCCGTGAGCAGCAGGCATTGGCTGAGCTGCACAGGGCAGCTCCTGCTTCTCCGCGGGGTTTCGGGCTCTCTGCAGGCTCGGGCAGAGGTCGCAGCACAGGCCACACGCAGGCCAGCTTCTGAAGCATTTCTAGGCACCACAGAGCCAGGGCCTGCAGAGCGGAAAAGGCAAGGGTGCGATTCGAGGAGCTGCCCTTCTGCCTGTGCTGTTTACATGGAGAGGGCGGACGCTTCCCTGCCACTGAGGAAGCAAGCCGTGCTGTTGTCATGCTCCCAGGAGCAGCAGGGATCTGCGCAATTCGGGCAGGTTTCCCTCAGCACCCCTCCACATTGGCCGCCCAATTCACCCGCGAAGGATGTGGCTCTGGCTGCTCCTGGCCAGACGGTGGGAGTCCTCCCTCAAAGCAGGGCAGTCAGCTACATGTGCCTGGCTTGGGATCCAATTAGTGCTGATCGTGGCTGTGTCGGCGTTTGTCACCTCCGTGCTTGGGGCTGTCACAGGCAGATACAGCAGTGCTGTCTGTTGTGGGGCAGCCCCACGCTCCCTGCCCGCCGGTTAAACCAACCTCCCCCAAATCGCAGACTCCTCCTGGGCTTCGCGGGAGACCGCAGGCAGGTCGGAGCTGAGGAGTACGAGACGGAGGGGCGCCCGCAGTCAGACACGCAGCTGAGACCTGCCTGCCGAGAGGATCCACGGTGAAGAAGCAAAGAAAACCTTAGCAATACTATAAACTTTTTATTTATTTATTTTTAAGAAAGTATTTTCAGAAAGACAGGAAAATAATCTAGATCATTTATTTATACTTTTAATAAAAACCTTTACATAATCCTCATGCATAAAGGACCCTCGAAGAGCCAATCCACAGCAGCACCTCACAGATCACAGGCCCCATCGGCTGCCGGATTTGTCAGCGATTGCCTGTGGGCAGGTGGCACCGTGACTGCGACCCCGAAATCAGAGTAGGCCAATAGACAAGCTTTATGTTTCCAAAAATAGTCAGCTTCTAGACACAGTAAAAGAAAAGCCTGTACAAACTATAGTCAATTGGATGCTACCAGCTGTTCACTTGCAGAAAGTTCTTGTGCTCGATGACGACGATGTAATCCAGCTACACAGCAAACACGGACACGGCGGCACGTTCTAGGTGGAAAACACAGGCGTGAATGGACTGGGCGAGCAGGTGCCTCCCTTCAACGCAGCCCAGGGTGCTGGCACGCGCCGGGGCCCTGAACCATGCAGCTGTGTTCAAAACGACATGGGAGACAGCTTACACTGCTGAAGCCTCTGGAGCGCGGGCTGCTGGCTCTCATCAAGGACCTCCACTCCTTGGGTAGGGTGGTTTCCGTACGGAGTAACAGGCTCCGAGCCTGGATTCACGAAGCTGCTTTGTTTTACCAAAGGGTAGCAACACACTGCACACACACAACGCTGGGGAACCCATGGACATCTTCCCTCCAGAGGCCTGGACAGTGCAGGACAGACCTTAAGGCACATGCACTCCAGCGCCAACCCCCTCTGGCCTGAGGCAAAGGAACAGCTTGCTTCCTGCCTTTCAGAAGGAGGGGGTTACACACTTGTGGGTTTCCAACCTCACGACTGGACACAGGCTGGAAAAAGAGTTCTCTATGCTTTGCTACAGAGAAGTTACAGTCCCTTACTGTCCCTCCCCCCCACCTACCCACCCACCAACTCCATTCAATGAAGCGTAATTCATCTCCAATTGATTCACATGCCAAGAGTTCATCTAACCGGTGCAGTCCTGCCAGACTGAACGTGCCTACTGCCAAAGAGCTGTCCCACACCTGCTCTGCTGTCTTCTGCGCTGCAAGTCAGTAGCAAATACCTGCTGAGAGTCCCAGTGCGCCCCCGCCACGCTCCCTCCACAGATACGAGCCAGCTTGCGGAGGGGGTCTACAAGAGGTGTTTATTAACGGTAGAAAAGCGCGTGTAGTTGAGGGTGCTGGCCGGAGGGGTCCGAGTCTTAGGCTGCTCCCCCAGCCCACTTAGCCCAGCGCACCCCTGTGGAAAAGCTGTGTGGCTGGAGTGGTGCTGCCCAGGGAGATGTTAACCTTGACCCTCGCTGGCACGGTCCACACATGGTAAAAACGAGTCTACTCGCAGAAGCAGGCCCGTCTCACTGCGTCACCACCGTCAGTTCCCGTAGGTAGGACTGGGTGAGGCTGCGCAGCTCCTCCAGGGCATAGTCCTCCGGCATGGGGAGCCGGCCAATGTGGGGTGCGAGCAGGCGGAGGGGGACTCGCTGCACGTCGGGCGTGGAGTCGGAGGCAGGCTCTGGAGAGTGCTGCAGGCTCAGCACCACCCGCAGCAGGTTAGCGATGCGCTTGGCCATGTCTGGAAGCAAGCGGAGAACTTGAGTTTCATTATCTGGTTTTAGGTAGCAGAGGGCTTCCCCTCCTGACGGAGGAGCAAGTTTACAAATAAAGCAGGCAGCTGTCCTGACCCAACCCCACCCTGCCTTTAGCCCTATCCTTTCACAAGGCTCTCCCCCACCGACATGCCAAATGTCTGAGCCCTGTCTTCGGACTCACGGGGCTTTATGCAAGGAACTAGCTTTAATGAAGCTGGTAGGGAGTGCATTTAAAACTAACAAAAGGAAGTTTTCTTACACTGCATGTCATTAAAGTGTGCAACTCATTGCCATGAGATGCAGTGAAAGCTGACAGGTTAGCCAAATTCAAAGAGGGACTGGATGCGTTACTGGAGGGAAGAGGCATCGGTAGTTACTGAGCAGGGGAGTGAGGGGCACAGCCTCCCAGTCACAGCTTCCTGCAGCTTTATTGCTGGAGGCTGCAAGTGAAAAGAACAGCGGGGAAAAAAGCAAACCTTGGTCATACCAAGTTCACTCTCCCTTTAGGCATCCGCTCTGCCCGTGGGACACAGCACACTGGGCAACATGGACCTATGGTCTGATCCAGTAAATTGGCAGTTTTTATGTTCTTAGATATGGTGCTTCTACTGTAAACTATTCAGCAGCAGCTAGGTGCTTGTGCTGGTCACCATGAGGTAGCTTAAAGAGCTCAGCACAATGCCCTCATCTTTCCAGTTAAGGTGACATGCCTCCTCAAGCCTGCTTCTACAGCGAGACAGCCAACATGCATTGGTCCCCACAGGGTAATACCACCCCCACCCCTTGTATCAGCAGTAGCTAGATTTCGGTTGTTATGAAGTGTCTAAAGCACTTTCAGAGCCATTATCTTTGAACAATAAGTACTCGCAGCGCACCCTCCGCCCCTCCCACGAGTTGAATACCACTGAAGTCCTCCCAGGGAGCTGCCTGACCTGGGCCTAACCAGGGCACACTGTCACGGCTGGTTCCACCCGCCCTGGACAGCTCCTGGCTGACAGCCCTGGCAAACACCATGCAGGCAGACCCCTGAAGACAAAGCTGCAGCTGCAATGTCAGATGACATGGTAAGCACTGCAATGACTCTGTGACCACGGCTGCAGTCCCAAAAGAAGGTAATTTACTACAGTCTGCCCTTCAGTGGTCATGTTCTCAATGCTACAATGGCAAAAGTTTGGCACGGGCCAGGCACGGTGTTTCTGCACCTTGCAGACGTAGAGCAAGAATGCACATCATCTCTGCCAGCATCTGCTTGCCTTGTAGTACAGAACATGAGCCAAAGCCAAAGATACAGCCAGGAAGTAGCTTTTTTGGAGAAAGCCAGCTTGAGCTCGGTGAGGCTGCAGGACCTCAGCCCTGCAAAGACTAACCCTCCTCAGTTCATGCTGTTAGCCGCACTCTCCATCCTCGACAAATACCTTACCTGACTGAGCCAATCGGTCCTTGGCGCTGTGGCACTGTATCTGTTCTATCCTATTGCATAGCGACGTCACTTTGGTATGTAATCTCTCCAACTCGTATGTGGAACAATCCAGCTGAAAGCAAATACAAGAGCTGGTTACACGGGAGGAAGGCAACTATCTACAGGTTGTTTGAGACCCCTTTGCGCCCACCCTACCATACCACGGACAAACAAACAAAAACATCTAAGCCTCTTAAGGAAAAAAATATGAAATCAAAAGCCCTTTGCTCAGTCAGGACAAGCCAAAATCAGTTAACTTAGGAGTTTAAGTTTTCAACACATGTAACAATGGCTATTAACTGAACAAAGTAACATTTGCTGCATCACATGCAGTTATCAGAGGGAGGAAAGGCAAATTACCGCATCCCTGAAAATAAACAGATGCTTCACTGAGCAACCACTGGTCCCTGCGCTCACCCCAGGCCCTCACAGCCGTGCTGCCTTTAGACTGCCTGCTCCCCTAGGCAGACTGTGCCTTATTTTGTAAAATACCTTGGACATTTGTGTTTTAGAGTATACAAGAGACTTCTTACATGATCGTATCTGCAAAAGATATCAACCCTCAAGTATAATGCTAAATCGCAAATGTACTAATAAAATTGAGACTTCCATAAAAAAAAA
>JAGPOW010003316.1:194637544-194650680 GCA_030014935.1 Caiman crocodilus | reverse complement strand
GTGTGTGTTTTCTCCTCAAACATATTCTGCAAAACTGCTGCTTCCTTTCCTGAAGTTTTCACATGTTTCAACCAAAAGCACAAGCGAGCATGAAACATTTCAGCTTAAATAGTTAAAGCCCAGCCAAATTACAAAAAGGGACTGGAAAACAGCAGCTTCATAGAAAACTGTGGGCAATTTTAACTATACAAGTTGACATCTGGACAGGATGTATTTTCAACATCTCATGAGAAATGGGATGTCACAAGTTTGAAAGTCTGTGTACAAGTCTGTAACCTACGTATGCGTTCAGATAATAAATCTTGCAGGGTGATCTGTTATTTAATCCAAGCAAAAGCCTTTGTGAGAACAACGATGCAATTTTCTTGGATTCTTACTTGGGCGTAACTGCTAGTATGTTTTAACTCAACATAGATGACTGAACCATGGCACACTAGCTGATGACATCTGAATCAAGCCTCACAAAAAAACAAAAAAAAGAGGCTTGTCCCTTCCAGCCAGCATGCAAAAGCAGCCAAAAGCTTAACTCACTGGACATCAATTTCTCTGCACTGCCTGGCAATGAACTTAAATGGTACAAATGCTTTTGAGAAAAAAGTGCTGATAACGTACCTGGAACGCTGCCTCATACATGCCGAGTGCTTTGGAAATGGAAGCTGTAGGTGGAAGCAGGTACCAGAGATGGATAGCTATACAGCGCTTCCAGTCCAGCTGTGAGCAAACATTAATGCTTTTCCTCTCAGATAATTGCCACACCTGAACAAACCAAAAAAAAAAAATTGCCAAACTTAGACCAGATTCACAGCAAATGTTGCAATAATTAGCAGAGCCAAGGTTTTGTAGGCACACATTTACACAACAGTGATGATCACTACTGAAAGGCCACATTAGTAAGAGTACATTAAGTATTTCTGTCTAGTCTCCATATATTAAATTATGCACTGTAACCTTACTAGTATATATACCCACCTGAACAGCGGCAGCCACACCTCTATACAAAGCATACTAGTTAAGTCCTTACTCTAGCACAGGGCAAACTGCCAGTGGTACGAACAGAAACAGCGAACAGGACGTACCGGCTTTCCAGCAAGCAGAGCAAAGATGCGTAACCTCTCTTCCTGAATGAAGCAGTCTGCCTGCAGCCTGTGCCAGTCCACTAACTGCATGGTGAGGAGCTCCCGAACCTCCTGGCTGCCCACCAGCTGGGAGAGGAGTAGAGCGAGCCTGTAATCACCTACAGGAAACAGGACGACACGTCAGCCAAGTCATCTGGAATGCGGGCAGCCATAACTCCACAGCAAACAGCCTCTTAAACCTGAAACCCCACGAAACTGGCTTGTAAAAAAAAGTTACATCCTTTCCTTGTTGCTTGCAAAATGCCTATTTTGCAACCATTTAGTTAAAGATTCAGGGAAAACAACCTCAGTTACGAGCAAAGAGAATTTAAGAGCGAGACGATGTGAGAAAGACATTGAGCCAAAAGGAAGCTGAAGTCACTGGACTTACAGCAGAGACCTAAGCAGCCCTTTAAGAAGGCTGTTCCCCCAAACAAGGAGAAAGACAAGAAAAAGCTCAGTCTGATCAAAGTGCATGACAACAAAAAACATCCCCTTATCTGAACCAAACCACCATGGATTTGAGGGGATCTTTGACGCAAGTCTAGAAGCTAAAATACTGCAAGTGAGAAACACTAACCAGTGCCACTAGTGCCCACTGCTATTTGCACTGTGCAGGAACAGCGCACGTTTGAAAGGGCCCTTCAAACAGAAGGCACTAGAGTGTGGTAAGAAGGGAAGGGTAAAAAAAAAAGTGGATTGCAGCAGCATCCTTGCTTCCTTACCTACACTGCCCTGGAACAGAAGCAGAGAGAGCAACTGGCCTACTAGTAACAGCTTTGCTATTCTACCATTCAAAGCAGATCCTACAACACTAAGATAAAACAAGCCCTCAGTCACTCCCTCACATGGGATTATACCCTGACAACACAACATCCCCTTTCTGCTCCTCAACAGTCTTGCAGAGAAGGATCCAGTACGCTGCTTATGCACGTGCCTCCCCTTGCAGCCGTAAAGCCCCTTGCAGTGGATTCCTGCCGTAAAGCACGTCCTAACGCACGTCTTGGTGTTTGGACAAACAAGTCATATCGAGGAAAGGGAAAGACTTAGTAAGCAGTGGCTGACGATTTCATGGGATTGCTGTTAGATAAAAATAAAACTGCACCTCTGTCCTGTTTCACTCAGGAGTAAGCTACTCCTCTGAGTTTAGCTTCCACGTGCGGCATAGTACAAGCAGACATATGAAACGGCACAGAGTCAGTGATGCAAAGCAACCCCCCACCTTTTGACTTCATATGTTCCTCTGTCCACACCTTGCAAATAGCAAGAGAACGCGGCAGTCCTTGTGTAGCCAGCCCGCCCCCTCAGTCAGCTGGTATGGGTAAGCTCCTTACCTGACTGTTGTGCCAACCTACAAGCCTCGCTGATCCGCTTCCCAGTGAGGTAGCTAAACACAGCCTCAACATGGTTATCGTGCCGCGAGAGCGAAACCTCCTCCTCGATCCGCCCAGCTGCGGTCCGCGATAGCCAGCGCGAGAAGGCTTTCCTGCGCTCCAGGGTCAGGATGTACTCGCTGGGCTCCTCCAAACTGGCTTCCAACTCTTTCAGGTTGCCCCAGATTGCTTCGCACAGAGTCCACGTCAGACCCCAATGCTTCACCACGTCTGGCAAGACAGGAATTTCAAGTAGTCATAAAAGGAGAATCATTTATACATACAAGGACATTCAGGAGAACACCACAGGAGGAGAGGCACCAACACACTTATAGGTTGTCCAACTGTTTACACTGGTGATAAATTGCTTAGCTCCCCTTGACCCCGTTAAGTGCACCTGTCTAACATGCACCTCTGGCCATACTATTCACAGCCAGTAAGCCAGAGAAGCTGCAGCTGAAGCAAGCAACAGACTTAGGTGTCCATCAGTGCATCATCTGTCCACTCCCATCACATGAAATAAGCGTTCTGTAGTGGAGAACCACTTTTCCAAACAGCTGGTAACTGTACTTTGGCATTGCCAACAGCCCTTGTACTCTGTACTGCACCAGCACAGCAAAATCAAAGTGAATGTGTACCAACTCATTTTACAGACCGAATGTTACATTTCTTTTGGAACGTATAATTTTATACTCGCTTTCAATTTGATACTCACTGTCAATTTCTGCAGGGTCTCCGGAGACCTCTCTAACCCAGTCAGCATAGTCATGAATGGCAGCCACTCCTGGGTTGGGGGCTATGAAAGGACAATAACCATCCAAATGGACATTGCTGTGTTTCAGTTTTATCTCTAGAGGTAGGAGGTATAATTGCTCGTCACCCTCTGTCTTCTTCTGTTCCAAGTTCAGCTTCTCTATGTGAACCTTGAAGGGCAATTCTGAAAGCCTGGGGAAAACAAGATTGGTATTGGAAAAACAGGATGGAGCCTTCTCAATTATCTTCCCTGCAGCTGTTAGCCTGTTCTATGTATAAAGACAGGTCTCCTGCTCCCGATTGCTGGTGGAATAATAAACCCATCTGTCTATGTGGCTGAGATGTCTACTTCTTTAACAGGGACCCAAGCTGAATGTCACGTAAGGGCAAAGTGTGGGCACGGTGATTAAAGAATGGTTTGCATTACAAAAAGGGCAGCGTGCGTCAAACTTGCGACACGAAGAAACAATGAAAGACTGGAACCGATACAGGACTTTAAAGGCACCTGCCCCCTCAACCCATACAGTGCAATCTGCCAAAAGGGCCAGAAATTTGGCAGTGACGCAAGCAGCAGCAGCGTTCACTGCTGTGGCTCCCAGAGTCTGAACAACCATTGCTTGCCTCCCTGACAAATTTTTGGCCCTGCAGACAGCTTTGTGGGCCAGATGACATGGTTCTGTGCTCTGGATCTGGCCTGTGTAGCTGCCCACAGGCTGGAAATCTAGCTGTGAAGTGGCGTAAGCTGCACCTCCCAGATCCACAACAATTAAACACAGCTACCACTTGCCCTGCTGCCAAACTTCTGACCCTCAAAGCAGCCCGGCAGGCCAGATACCACGGTCCTGTGCTACCCCAGGAAACGGAGACCTATTTTACCTTCCCTACTCAGCTGCATCTAGCCGACAGGCTGTCAAACCTGCATTAAAAAAAAAAATCCCAACCCTTCCCCTCCCTCCAAAACAAAAACTAAACCAAAAAACTGTGGCAGGGGGTCAGGCTAGATGATCTGTGCAGTTCCCTCCTGACCATAGCTACTATGAAACTATGAAATAAAAACACCTTACTGCCTAAGACAGTCCCAGGAGCAGGGATGAGAACTTCAACCAACCCCTTTCCTGGCAAGTGCTCCAACTTTGGTTAAGTCAGGCTGCCTCATTCTCTCTTCCTTATTACGCAGGTTCAACAGGAAGGGTGGAAAGTGTCCCTTCCTATATCAGACTATAGTCCAGTGGTTACACTTCTCTCCTGAGACTTTAGTTTCAACCCCTCAGGATGATCAAGGAAGGCACCGTTGGTGTCCATTCCTGGTCAATAACTCTAACCACCACACTAGTGTATACATGGCAAGCATCGCTGCCTGTGTTTTAAAAGGAAGTGGGCATAACTGTGCCCAGTGTGTGACTCGAGCTTGTCAGTGTTAGGCTCACTACAAGAATGTCTAATGAATCAGGCCCTTCAGAGGACTTAGAGTTACATGGAGGTGCACCAAGTTTCTGAAATCACATGCCTGCATAAGCAGATGTGCTCAGGTGCTCAGACTGGTACAGCCCTGGGCATGTGCAAAACAGTATTTTAGATACCTATGGACCCTGGAAGTCATGCAAGGCACTGGACTGCTAGTTGGCTCCAGGGCTAGGCAGCAGCTGAGTGTACTTTGGGCACAGGCACCTTACTCCTTTATTGAACACAGCTGTTAATCTCCCACCTGAAACGACTATTCAAACTATGGAGTGGAGGAGCCAGTGCCTAGAGAAACACACACACTACATACGTGGGTATATGTCAAGAAAGCAATAGCCCAAAATCAAGTCCCCGTGTATTCTGTGGCAAGACTGACATATACCCTGCAGGAAATTATCTGATCATTTAAAAGGAATTGGAGTCATCTCGGTGTACCCCCTTGTGAGCATCAACCTGTACCCTGGCACGCAACAGAGAAGCGACATTGGCAAGAACAGACAAATACAGTCCCTTATTTTACAAGATTCTCTTTTTACAAAGGTGAGGACATATGCCTCGACTTTAACCCATCTGCAAGGGAAAACTTGGTATAAAGCCACCACTTACGATTTGGGAGCAACAGGAGTTGGCAAGAACCCGTATTCCATAGACGTGTTGCGAAGATGCTTTGCCTCACTGGACTCACTCACTTGGTCTCCGCAATTGATAAGAGTCCAACTGGGTCCCCAGCCGACCCGAAATGAGCGTCCCATGAAGAGTGCCATGTCTATCAAGAATTTTCCTTTTCCATAGGTAATGGATTTCTCCAGAGGCACCAGCCCCTGCTGCCTGCGGGTACCCACTGTCTTCACTTGTGGCTCTGGGGCTGCAGCAGGGACGGTAAACACAGAGGCAAGTGGGGAAAACACAGACCAAGGTGCTGCAGGAGGGGCTTTGCCAAAAGAGGAAGTTCTTGGTCCACGAGAATCTTGTAAAGAGGCACTTGGAAGGAGAGACACACTGGCAAATTTTGATTGCAGCAATCCACCAACTGGAGGGGGGGGAAAAACGGATTAAACTGCATGAAACACAGCAGATAGGAATGAGATTGTTTGCAGAAACTTCAGAACCGTTCAAAGCAGTGTTTGCAGTTAAGTATATCAGTGTTCACATGGCTGACTGCACCGAGATGCAACAGCAAAGCTTGACCGTAGCAGGATGACCAGAACTCAGCATCTGATACCATGACAACAAGGACTGGCAAGTCCCTCAATAGAGACAGATGCTAACTCATTGCTAGACAAGTGCATATCCCCAGGGCTAGACACTTCGAAGTCTTTAGCTATTGCTAAAGACTCCTGGGCAAACACCGCTCAGAACTAGCATGCAGAAGTCCAGGGTACTTCAGGAGACAAGCTGCCCCACCAAAACCTTTTTGTTAACTGGGGAAAAGCCATTTACAGTATACCCCCACTCAAGGTGCATGCATAGGGCCTTGGGGTACCTGAGGAGCGCTTCTTCTGTCCGTGCAAAGCTGAAATTGGAAGTCTGGGAGAGCAGATTTCTTGAGAAGTATCCATTTTCGTAGACTGTCTGCCAAAATGACGATCTAGGATCAAGTCTAAATCCTCTTCATCAGCCAGCAAGGAAGCTTTCATGATCTAAAATGTAATACTTCATTAGTGGCAGCTACAAGATCTAACTAGCAACACTCCCCCTCCCATCAACCAAAACACCCTGGAAGGGTTTACATATGGATAACTCCTCATTTCATGGCAGTATGGGTGCACAGCGTCAAGAGAACTAAAAACAATCTGCAAGGTATCTGCAGAATCACAGTAGTGGTATCCTAGCTAGTAAGACTGCAGCACCAGGCTTTCCTCTTACCAAGACCCTATTTTGTGTTGTGTTCTTTCACCCAAGAAGAGAAGCTGAGGTCTTGCAGATTTTCACAAAGCAGGGTACTAAACCCTTCTGACTGGATACCAGTCCATTCGGTCACAGTACTGTTTTTTTCCTGGTTTAAACAGGGAATTTACTGCCTCCCAACAAAATGCTTTAGTGACAGTATGTAATGTTCACCCCTCCTGGAATGAATTCATACAGTCTGGGGCACTCCTGGTTTCTTGATGCACTAAGCATGTTGGTCTATACATACACTCAATTCTGGAAGCAGGTTGAGAGATCTGGCAGAAGCTGAGCAGACAGTGAGAGCAGGTCCTCCCACCTAGATGGACAGACTGAGGAATTTACCTGCAACACGTGGGGGTTTACGCCCAGTGAGGATGCAATGTGTGTTGATGCAGGCACGAGTTCCTGATCTTCAGTCACAGCATCTTCTAGCATGGAGTCTTGGGCAGGTTCCTGGGTGATGTCGGTCATATCGCTGTCCAGTTCGACCACCCTCCCCAGCTGTTCCACTTCTGGGCTCTGCAGAAGAAGGGAGCACTATATTAGGTGACTCCAGACTGAGGAAGTTCACAGGAAAAGCAAAATTATTCAATGGCCTCAATAATGACCAGCAAAAAAATAAAAGTAGAGCATTCCCCACTTATTTGGGTGCAATTAAGAGACTTTTCAGGGATTGTCTTCAGGTCTCACTTCCTTGGCAAAATGGAGCAATGACCAACTATTTTCAACGTGGGTTAGAATACAAGCTAAGCACATATCGCCTTTCACATCAACAGTACAAGGCTTTATTTGGGTTGTTCTAAAGTCTGCAAAAACTCCCCTGCCCCGAATCAGGGCTCCTTTTCATTTTCAAATGTGACCAGCTGAAGGGGAGATGGAAAGTTTGTGTGCCCAGTTTTCTTCTTAAGAAATAGTTTATGTGGAAAAGTCGGACATTATTTATCCTGTTTCCTTCCAGATACAAGGGGACTGGGGTTTATAAAAAAAACCTACTTCTTAAACTGTGATCTATTGGAACAATGATTAGTCCTGCGCTGACTATTAATTACTTAATACCAGTTCCATTTCTGCAGTTGTTGAAGTGGCAAAGAATAAAGAATATGTTGTTACTGGCCTGCATAAAAAAAAAAATGCACTGGTCACATGAACACTGTACAATCCCAAAAAATCCACATGGTCGCTGAACTCTCAAAATGGCTTAATAGGTAGTCTGGTCTAAAAAGAAACTACAATTTCACCTAAGAAGCAGCAATTTCTGTCTGCTGTCTCTCAATGTCTAAGCAGCTAAAATAAAGACTATATACAATACAGAGCCAAACCCTGTTCAATCCAGAATAGATTGCCAGCCCCCTGGCAGCAACCAGCTAGAGGAATACAATTAAAGGGAACATTCCTGATTTTTCCTAGGTAAAAACCCACTAAACCACCAAGACAGCAACAAGCCTCATGTCTTCTCCAGTGCCAGTCACCTTTTAAGATTGTTGACCCTTTGACACAGGTCTCACGTGCCAGAAACACCCGTAACAGCTGCCTAGGCCATCTGGACTAGAACCCCGATTCAGGGTCTCTAAATAGTCCTGCAACAACAACTAGGCATTTTAAGCTGGCCCTACAAGCTGCCACTGTTTGCTAGGAGAATAAATGGCAGTTTAAACACCTTTGTGGAAGATAAAAACATTCCAGGGCCAGCAGGACAGCAAGGGACCAGATCGTGATTTCTATCCCACGCTACAGCACACAGGAGAGAACACGCTGTTCACAGGAGGCCTTGACAGCTAGTCCAGCATTAGCAGGTAGCCAAATATGTGCAAGTTGCACACAGCATGCAATCTTGTTGCCAGGAGACCATTTTCGAGCAACGGCAGCCTCTCATTTCTTTCCATTTTAGGGTTTGTAGTCAGCAAGCACGAGCATCTGTACACAGCTAAACAGATGGCCAAACTGTGCAGGGCTATTCACCACCCAGAAGTGATTGGTGTGCATCATGCTATAAGCACACTTCAGGTAACTGATTTTTTCTTTAAAGCTCCAAGACGGGGGTTATTGCCTGTAGCAGCTAGATGTGGCCTGCGGACTGCAAATCATGTCTGAAGCTATCCTTGCTGGCTGCCATCAGCTTATATTAAAAGGTGACAAAATCAAATGAGAGAAGCAAGGTCCTGCCAAGTTCATGCAACTCGCTGTTTTTAAGACCCTCAGCAGTTAAACTTGTGCAATGGTTTTTGTTGCAATACAGCAGCTACAATTATGAAAGGCAATGCTATCTGAGGACAAGACCAGGAGCAATGGCCTCAAACTACAGCAGGGGAAGTTAAAACTGGAGATTAGGAGGAAAGGCATGACTAGGAAGGGGGTCAAGCATTAAAACAGGTTGCTTTGAGAAGCTGTGAAACATCAATCCCTGGATATTTTCAAAAGCATGTTAGACAGACCCAAGTAGGATGGTTTAGTCAGGGATGACCCTGTCCTGAGCAGGGGGTTAAACTAGATGTCTGACCTCATGAAGTCCTCTTCCAGCCCTACTTTCACATGATCCTATGCAAGCTATTGGGAAACAAAGGGGCTGGACTTTTTTTTTTTCCAATTCCACACCCCTGTCTGATGGTACATCAGGATCAAGCTTGGGGGCAAAGTGTTAAAATGATGAAAAAGGTCACAGGTTGAACTGACAGAATTCACTTAGAGATGCCTCTTCCGAGAAAAGGATTGAGAAGTCAGCAACGCAGGTATTGTAGTGATAAGTTTCCCAGCAATAATGAGGAAGAAGAGTTTACAGTGTGCAAATAAGATCTGCAAAAACCAAATGCTGGTATTGCTGCTCGATCTGCAGGTTGAGTGGGGTTTTCTTTGGTGTTTATAGAAAAAGTACCTGCAGACTTTAAAAGCGCTTTACAATAATTAGAAGAGTTACTAGCACTAGCATATCTGTATCCTAGATCTACTTCTGTACTTTTCAAGTCACAGCTGTCTAGTTTACTAATGCAGCTTTACTCCTTTGCTGCTGCTAGCCCAGCTGAAGTAACATAGTATTGGAAGGAAAAACAAAAGTTGGATGCTCTTAGTTTTCTGATAGATTAAGCTGCAAACTTGGGGTACAGAAGGCAATAGCTGAGATGAAGTCACAAGACAGAAAGAAAGAACTACCTGGTTTTCAGATCCCAGTTTTGTAGGAGTTAAAGCGCCATGTTTGTGACTGAGCAAAGGTGACCTAAAATTTAAACTGAACCCACATCCACTTCCAATATCCCCCCCTTGGAGTCGAGAGCTGAGTTTCCAGGCTCTCTGCTGCAAAGTTCTGCATGGCTCCAAAGCTGCACTAAACAAACAATTTCCACAGACTACCTGCATTAAAAAAAAACAAAATACAAAAACTTGGGGAGGCATTTATACAGCTCCAGTTTCAAATTATGGTGAAACACAAATTTCAAATACTAGTCGAAGAGTTGCTGCTACTGAGCAGGGTGGGCATGTTTTTGCCACTCACATTTGAATTGACAGAAACAGCTAGATACAAAACGAGCACCTCAGCCTGGCTGTGCACTGGGTTGGTTTCGGCCTCTCTCAGATGAAGTGCTTTCATTGTCTTTACCTTTGACTTTCTGGGGGAAAAAAACAAAAGCAGGGGACAGCCAATAAGACTGCACCCTTCCAACTGTCTCCTTATCCAGCATCTGCATCAGATCAGAGGGGAAATGTGGTACTGACACCGGCTGCATTTTCCCAAACACCCAGTATCAATGCTTGTTACACCAAGGGGTACAGATAGGAAAGTGACGTGCTGGGCCACTGGCTAAATATGGCTCTCTTCCACTGATCTGCCTGTCCAAGCAAAAGCTCACTGCACTCTAATGCCTCAGGAAACTGCAAGCTTACAGATCCGCTTTCACCCCTTTAGCAAAGGCAATCCAGCTGCTGAAAGCAGACATCCTTTTGTTCCAGCCTCCTGCACATACAGATATGATCTTCTCTAGAAAAGCGCAGAGAAGCAGAACTGGACACTGAGGACTAGATTTCAAGATTGGGCACTGCAAACCCTGGTTTTGGAAAGTCTTCAACATTTTGTATTCAAGTCATTCAAGCTCTATCTTATGCCAAGGTCACTTTGTAGAAATAAGGCAATTACCACCTGAAAGAAGCATCTGACTGCCTAACTATCATGAACATGTCTTTGCAAGAGAGTTGCTCTACATTAGTGTCCAAACTACTTCTGTGACTTTTTTTTTTTTTTTTTATGGAAAAGCTATATCCAAGTTTAAAACACTGTTCACATTGTAGTCATGTGTAGATACTTTGGTTAAAGTTATGTCCAAATATGGGACAAGACTTTGAACCTACGTGAAAAAAGTTACAAATATTCCTTTACAATACAGTTATCTTATTTGAGTGTGACAGTTCAGTATTTTATTATTGCTTTCTTAGGCTGTTGCCACAAAATAGTTGCACCTTCATTTTCTCTCCAAGATGTATACGATGATCCATGAACACTTGCATCCCATTCTGAAGCTTTTTGTACATTCATACCCCAACCTGCCCCGAACACTTATACCCAACATTTCTGGGGGGGGAACATACACCTTTTTAATACACAAAAAATTCATTAAAATATTAGTATACAAGACTACATACAAGAACGAGGTTTGAAGATACAGGCGAAATAATGCACAAGCTGTTTTTCAGATGCTTAAACCAGCGTAAGTGACCAGGATCACACCACACGTTTGAGAAAAAAAACAAACAAAAAAACCAAGACTTCTTCAACAGGTAAAAAATTACCATATCCTATGAGCTCAGGATCTAGACAGAAAGTTAATTTTTGGTTTTAAGCCCTTTTCGACAAAAGCCCAAGTTTCGGAATAAAAGTACACGGGGGTGGAGAAAACGTACCAAGATCTTTCAGACATATAACCATCAGGCAGTCAGCTGTATCTGCCAATTTATACAAGTTTAGTTCGAAACATTCTGCATTTTTCTAAACCATTTGTTATAGTGACAAAACTGCCTCCAAGACAGCCAGCTACCCTCTTGCTTGATGGAAATTCACAAAAAACGAAGTTTCTATCCTTTTTCTACCTGAGACGGTGGTGCTGGTTTCCCATTCAGGGCCATCTGCTGAGGCACTGGCTGCCCCTGGGGTGGCACCGGAGCAGTTTTTAACTTCTTTGTGTCCACTTTTGCAGAATGCTCTTCCTCTTCCTCCTCGTCAGAGTCTTGCAGGCCATATTTAGAGAAATGAGCCACCTAGACAAAGATCAAAAGCAAGACTGTTACTAATAGGCCACAGATGTAGGGGCAGGATTTTCAAAAGGGATGAATGAGAGCTGGTGACACAAGCTGCCCTTGACTTGATATGGGAACTGGATGCCAGCCACTGGTTCATTTAAAAGCCTAAGTCTAAATCCTCTAAATCTACGTAATTAACAGCTGCATACCCAAGTTATCATATGCCAGATTCAGATCAATCCTTGTATGGATTACATGCATAACCATACACATTAAAAAAAAACAAAAGCACAAGTTTTAAGGACCAAATAAATGCTTTTGACCAGGTTTGGAAAGTCTGTACTAATTTATGATCTTTGTTGTCAATTAATGCAATGCTACAATTCCTAAATGACACCAATTACTCCAAAAGGAAGAAACAGTGCTACAATGCTGGCATAAATCACTGGTTTATTAAGGAATTCTAATTTCAGTTGCATCCAGATGTTTACAACCCATCAGGTATAAGCAAGCATTACCTTAAACACCCAAGAACCAGTTTCTGGACGGTACTCCTTGAACTGAGCTCCCTGTTTCCGAGATACAGCCTCCAGTCTACCTTCATAATTCATATCCGTTAGCCGTTCGGGGCTCTTTATCAAGCAACGAGATGTCTTATCTGTTGGCCAAACTCCATCTAACGTAACCTCTGCTCGCCTGTTAAAAAACAATGTAGTCAGAGAAAGGTGCGAGACCACTAGACTTTGAAAAAAGCCACAGATGAACTTAAGAACTATTAGAATCTGATTAAACACTAAATAAAATAATGTGCTAAGTTTTAGTTACTAAACTCTACAAGTGCCAAATAGCCAAGCAAAAGTAACAAACTGAAGGCATACATGGACTGTTTGGTGGAACAACAACAAAAAACAAACAGTAAGGTTTGTAAACAGATATACAAAAAGCCATATGCTAGCCCTGACCCACTTTCACACATGTAAAGTTTAAAATTACCTATTTAAACCTTCACCAACAGGTGGTTTCCTTTCATCATCAGGGTAGACAATAACTTCTTTCCTACGGATGTGCACAATCTCATCCAGATTTAAATTAGTTAGGTTCACTTCTCCTTCAAAGTAAATTGATCCATATCCTGAAAAGCAGACCAAATAATAGTATAAATCCAACCTGTACTTTCCAATGTTGTAATTAAAAAAAGATATAGAAGGACAGTGGTGAAGTTTCCAAAGTAAATGTCCACTGTTTACTCAAGTTGTTATTCAAACTTATTGTTCTACACTCCACAGCTCAGCTGCTTCTTAGAAAGATTAGCATCTACCTTGTT
>JAGPOW010003316.1:194610870-194637444 GCA_030014935.1 Caiman crocodilus | reverse complement strand
AACAGTGTGAAAAGAAACCAAAAACCTCACAGCATTATGAATGCTCCTCATAAATAAATTGGGGCTTTTATATATTTTCCTGGACTGTTTAGGTCTGTCACACTTTCCACGTAGTCATCACTGAGATTATTAAGGGCTGAAAGAATTAGATTCTCCCCTTCCTGAAACTAGAATGCCATACAATATTTTAGGTGCAGTTAAAACAGCAAAATAAATCTCAGGCAGTTACATTCCCAATGCAGATTTACATTCAGCTCCTTTAGCTATAAGTGTTTTACAACAGTACAGCTTGGATTCTCATGCTTCTTATATGACTGCATCCAAGTTTCAAATAGTTTCATAACATTTTGAAGGGGACCAGGTGTAAAGTGGGGGGTAGGGAGGAGAGTCTGGTTTCAGTAACATTTTACTATTAAGTTTTCATAAATCTAGTTGAGAATGTAAAAGGTAAACTAGTAAAGAAAAGCACTCAAACTTAGACAAAAAAAAGCTAAGTTACTTTCAAATTTGGTTCTTAAACAGTACTACGTCTGAGTTGGGAACAGAACAAATGATTGCAGTCTCCGAACTGCACTTGTGCATAAATAACAAGTCCAAGTTTTAAATCTAAACAGCTAAGTGTCATAAAAGCTTCTGTGTGGATGGATTTGTTATGTAGGTCTAGGATACATTTATACTGATGATAAAAATAGCCTGGGTCCAGGAGCAGGACAGCAAGTTACTAGAAACAGCGTCTCCACTCACCTTTACGACCTATGGTGAAATCTGTCAAGATACACTCTCCTCTGTCATTGGTAAGCTTGGCCAGCTCCTCCATAGACGGGATGGTATAGTAGCCTACTTTTGTGAGAACAATTCCTGCAAAAGAAAATACGAGAATTACGATTGAGGGCAAGCATCACATCGGCATTTAATTCCCGAATTTTGTTTCTGTGACAAAATCATTAAGACAATTTCAGACCGCAAGTAGAAGCTCAGAATCAGTTCAGAGAAAGCAGACAATAAAATAAAGTAACTCAAATATTGTCATGCTTATCTCCTACGAAGATCCAGAGATCTCAGTAGTGAGCATCAAGTTTCCCCTGGAGCAAGCATCTTAAAACTAGAACACATGTTAGGTGAAAGAAATCAGAAGTTTGGGTTCCAAATAGTGCCATTTGGTGGAAGGAAAACAGACCATTCAGAGCTCTGGGGCAATCTGAAATAAGCTCAAACCAAGAGGATCAGGAGCAGAAGGAGTTCAGAAAAATAAATAAATAAATAAATAAAAAAAAATCAAGGCCAAAGAGTTGGAGCTACCCCACCACAGAGCAGTTCTAATCTGACCTGCTGGGTGCAGATGATGCATGTTCTCAGTCTCATCTTCACGGTCATCCTGCAGAGACTCTTCATGATACGAGGCATCTTCACTGCTGCCTTCCAGTCCATTTCGCAAGGCAACCCGCATATTCAGAGCCACAATGGTATCATCCACACTGTTCTGGTGTTTGTGCACAGCGTTCTCTGGGGTCTGTGGGATGGGTTTGGCAATGGGGTTTGTGTAAAACCTAGTCACTTCATGATGATCGTCCTCTTCCTCTGGCTCACCATCCTGTCTGTGGTTCTCCTCAATAGAGCGGGACAGAAAGTTGAACCTAGAAGACGAAAAGTCTAACATCACTCACTGTCAAACATCCTGCATGTCCGTCATAACACAAGCTTCTCATCCCATAACAGCGCATAAATTTCCATCAAAGATGCAAGCACATGACTGTAGACACTAGTGCCCAAAATATACCGCACACTTGCTTCCCAAAACAACAAGAACAAAAATTGTAGGAGATTAGGTCTCACAGCCCACACAATCAAACTAAATCAGGGAACAGTGTGGGATGTTTAATCCACAATTAGTAGCCTCAGCATAGGTTGTCAAGATTCAGTAGGTGAAGCCACTTAATTCTTCTTAGAGCAAAGAGTTTAGGTTATGCTTAAGACTTAAGCTGGTCAGGAATATTTTTTCCTTTTGATAAAAGCCCTTGCAGCCTGAAAAATGCCAATTCACCAACATATAGTTATTTGTGGAAAGAGGTAAGCTTTGATAGTTTTTCATTTTAAAAAAGATTGGAAAAGGTACATAAATACTTTGTTTGACACACTTTTTTTCTCTCAGTTTTTTGGTTCAAAGAGACTAGGCTTTGAAGAAGTTCAAGATAACACAAAACTTAAACAAAAAAAAATTCTAGCTCAAAACTGATCCACACTGAAGTTGAAGGTTTTATTGGTTCTTTGTTTTGGGGATTTTTTTTTCCTGGATCACTGGTCAGATTTAAAGAGACTCACCCAACTTGAAAGGCAAATTGTAATCTCAGAATAATAGTGCTCTGCACAACTAACAGAATCACTGGTGAGAAAGCTTGCAACACAGACTGTTAAAGGACTTCTGCCTCTAGACAATTAACACAAACCTGCTTATACAGATTAAAGCAGGGATAGACCAGTGTGGCGCACAAAGGCATTTTGCTTGGCACGTGTGCCTAAGGGAGGATGGTGGGTAAGAGGCCAGGTCTACACTGCCACAAAGATCAGACCCCTTGGGGCTCCCATGCCATCCACCCCTAGCACAACACCATGCAAGTGGAGGTGGCAGGTGTTTTTGGCACTGACCAAAATGTTGCCTACTCCTACTTTTTTTTTTTTTTGGCTACTAAAATTCCAAAGTCAAGTAGAAACCCATTTTAAAGCAGCAGCATTCAGCACACCATTATTCGTACATAAGAAAACAGGAAAGACTGTTCCACTGTTTTGAAAAAAATAAGAGCAGGGAAACGTAAGCTGCCTGACACATTCTTGCAAGCTCTTTTGGCAAAAAAGACTTCTAAGTATCAAAATTGTATCATCTGACAACTGAAGTACCTGGCACTGCCAAAATATCAAAATAACTCCTACAGAAGTCCTAAACCACCGAAGACTTAATCGAACATACAGACATCTGAACTTATTTCCAAGCAACGAGTTTATGAATTTAAAAGCTTTAGATCTTGGGGAGTCTGTGGACAATATATTACCATATTTACTCAATTCTAAAGACAAGGGCCTGCTGTCCCCCACTCCAAATTTAACATGGAGGGGGAAGCCCCGTCTTGCAATGAGGTGGCGGTGGGACAGGCAACTGCTGCAGCTCCATCCCAAAAGGGGTTGGGACCAGCACTGCAGCTGCTGTCTAACACCACCCCCACCACCCTTGCTCCATCCCCACACCAGCCTGGGGCAAAGAGCAGGTGTCTGCTCCAGCCCCAGCCCAGGCTGGTAGCAGCAGTGGTGCCTTAGTAGCTTGGGCCAGAGGCAACAGGGGGGCAAGGGGCAGAGTTAAGCTCCCTGCTTCTGTTTTTCCTGATGCAGCAGGTGGAGGGGGTAGGGGGAGGCAAGTAGGAAATGAGGGGGGGTAAATTTAAGATGACTCCCCAGTAATTAGATAACATTTTCCATGTATAGCATCTAGTTACTAGAAAGTCATGTAAAAAGTTCAGGGCTGTCTTCAAGTCAAGCAAATACAGTAAGTCTGAACTTAACTAAATTTGTGCTTCCCAGAGGCATATTCAGCTCCTTTATATATGAACATACCGCTCTCCGTTCTCTGGATACTCTGATGGAGAGGCCAGGTCTTCAGCTTCGCGACTGACGGGAGAAAATAAGTTACTGCTGCTGAGGTTTTTCAAAACCAGCTTCTTGATGCTCTTCCTAAAAGACAATAAAAGCAACAATCCAGTGATCTGCCCTACATTTTCATCCCATAGGTCAAAGACCTAGAGAACACTTAAGCTATTTTTCCACTTGGATAATGCAAGTAGTCTGCTATATCTAAAAATTATAGCCTTGGCCTAATATTGAGAGCTGGTTTTGATTTCCATCTATACAGGAGAGGTCAAGACTTGTACAAATGATCATAAGGCCTCCATTTTTAAAGCACTTTAAAAACTTTACATCTGTGCCAACACATAAGAAGGGAGTTGAAATGTACATCTTAATCCTCTTCTTAAGTCCTTCTGGTGGAATTTTCTTTCCAAATGAACAAATCAAACACACCATTGCAGAAGAGGGCATTTTCAGGACATATACAAGATAATCTTCACACCAAAAGGAAACTTAATTTCTTATGTTTCATCACTGGAAGTTAACACAACCATTTCAAAAAGCCTCAATCCAAAGCTTTTACTACTATATGCATTTTTGCATATTCAAGCCGATTAGTAAGTTACTAGTATCCTGGAGAGGCTTATGTGAATGGAAGACAGAAGAGGCTGTACATTTCTACCACCACAGTTTCAGGTAATTTGTGAATGGCTCTGTATTAGTTCTCAGATGCATTAAAGAAGTCGAGATACAAGTAATGACATTCAGTAAAACACACATTAGGTGTGCTAGTACAAGTCAAGGGAGACCGCTATATTCACTGCTGACAAAGTGCTGCACGGACAAATCAACAATTTTCTTTTTAATTTTACCGGATTTGTTTTTTAGAAATCACTTTGTTTTTTTAAAATTTATCTTTTTTTTTGTTAAGATGCTTTAAAGAATAAACCTATATGAAAGTAGCTTTAATTTAAGGTATGTTAAAACTCAAAGATATCATCATGGAATAGGGATTGTAACTTCTAATTTCATACTATTTGAGACGATATATTCATGTAATAAGGGGAGCTTGGATGCCAAGGAAAATATTCTTAGTTTTGACAAGAAGCTTCATGTGAAATAGAAAACACAACCTTTACCAACATAGTAACTGCACTAGATTAAAACAGAAGAGTGAAAGCGGTCGAGTTAACCACTTGAACATAATGGAAGAGATGACATAAAAAAGCGAGCTGAAGGGACATCAGAAAACAACTCACTTGGGCATGAAAGCGCCATTGGATAGGGAGGGCTCATCATCATCCAGACCATCAAAGAGGTGAGATTTGGCTGAGCCCGAAGTCTGCAGAGCTTTGGGTCTCACTCGAGTTGCAGGACGAGGGGTCAGTTTGTAGTGAGTGGGTGTAGTCAAAGCCTTCTGTGCCGCTGGGTTGGTTGGTTTCAATCTCTGAGAAAAAGCAGCATAGAACTCAAAAGAGCCGAAGGAATAGATTCCAAAGCCAACTAGTTACAGAGAATTAAGTTTTCTACATTTTCACATAAACTGAATCAACATAGTTAGGACAAAAATTCTCTGCTGCAGCAGTAAAGGTTTCAGAACTGGATGTTAAGACAACACAGACAGCTGCCCAGTTTTATTCTCAATCTATCAGCAAAACATAGCTTTTTTAGCCTGTTACTGCTTTCCATGGGCGTGTTGCATAATTTTATTTTTGTTTCTTATTTTCAACTGCTGAACAAAATGAATAGTGCAGCTTCCATGACGTTTAAGTCAAATGAAATATTTCCCCCAAGGTAACAGATGTCAGAATCCTTTTCCCCCCTGAAACAAGGCTGCAATGAGATGATAAACAAATTGTTTGTAAGTCTAGGCTAACCATAAATCACTGTAAGGGCCTGATCCTTAAAGATTCTGAGCACCCAGGTTATTGGCACCTCCGAAGGCCAGGCTCCAGAAGTCGGAAACCGTTCTAATAGCAATCTGGGCATAGCACACAATAATTTAGTCCATCTTTATTTTCCACATGTGCGTGTTGCTCATTTAGTTTTTTTACTCTGCGTTAACAACTGAGGCACACAGCAAAGCCCAGATTATAATATGGACTATTGTATAATTCATTACATTAAACATGCACATCTTAAAATATGTGTTCATGTGTAGGTGTTCAAAACCTCACCTCTTCTTTCTTTTTTGGGTCTGACATGGGGTTTCTGAAGAGAGGAGAATCTCCAAAGGGTGAATAGGTCAAGCTGTTGAGGTGCTGCTGAAGGACTGCTTGCTGGGCCGCTGAAGCATTGGGGTCGGTCAGTGCTACAGAAAAGTAAGAAATGTTAAATGTGATTCCATACACACTGCGTGTACACAAACAATTCTTGGGGCAAATCTATTTTCAAAAGCAACACCTCCGTACTCCAGCCTTTTCAGGGCCATTTTTAGTACTATCTGCAGACTTCAATTACAAGCTTTTTTCAGCCTGAGTACTGCCAGCTCTATACAACCAATACTTATATGAGAAGCAAGACAGAAACTAGTCAGTCTAGAATGAGTTCTAGACTGAATGAATTGATTACCCAATTCTAATCAATCTGTGCCAAGCTAAAGGAAATGCAAGTTAGACACAGACTGAGGCCCTACTTTGGTCTGCCAACCAATCTACTCATAATTTGCACTTACTTAAGACTCAGTTCCTATCCCCATATAGACTACTGCAGGCAACAGTCTTCAAGCTTGTAGTCTTGAATTTTACATCTTGTTTCTCCAGGCCACCTCTAGCTCTGACTAGGAAGTCGTCCCCTTTGCATATACACACCTTTCCAATCAACTTTTTTTTAGGTAAACAACTGCCACTGGCTTTAACTTATAATTATAGCAACGTATGAGAAAAATGACCTGTGACCTCTAAGATGCAATCTACTGCAAGACAATATTCAGTGTACTCAACATACAAACACTACTGCAAACATCATTAATTGGACGTACACTAATATTTCAAAACCGCCTTCCAATCATTGCTGTAAACAGCTTCAAGCACTTTGTTCTTCCCATCACTGGAAGAGTGGACTCTCTTGAACTTGGTTCAAGTATGTTAGATGCTAATCCCTCCTTCCCTTAGATTCAAGTAAACACGGTGAGCTGCATGCACCTACCCACAGCAGGCTGAGGAGCTCCAAAGCCCAGAGTAGCTGTTGACGTGTTGAATCCCGGTGCTCCAAATGCTCCGGTTCCCAGGGTCCCACCTATTTTAGGCTGGGTGTTCCCAAATAATGAAGTCTGGCCTGCACCAAGAGCTACAGAGAGAAGAGAAGCAGCTTACAACAAGATGCTCCTTCAGGAGTTTGCAAACCAGAGTTCATCCCATAAGTTATCACAACTGTTTTAGACAGTCTGTAGCACACATGGGTACTATATCTTGCTCTTACAAGTGAAGAACAGTAACAACCTGTTTTGATAACATTATTGGAGAAAGCCTTTAAAAATTACACATAAAACACATTATAAAAATCTAATCCTGTGCATTTTATCAACCAAAGCTTGTTCTAAACTCTTGGTACAACTACTCAGAGCCTGTGACTCAACACTCTTTACATGAGGAAGACCTAACTCCACTAGGCATGGTTTAAAAATTAAAAAAATAGGTAAAAAACTTTATTAACCAGAGAAATGCTGAAGGACCAAGTTTAGCACATCTGGTCATTTCCCTAACAAACTCATAGCTAACTAAATAGATTATAGTATTCCATGTAGAGAGAGAAATTATGTACAACTCAAGTTTCATTCTGCTCTGAGCCAGGATTTCCAAATCTGTCCCTTCAGACTGTGAGGTAGTAGAATTGGCAAGCAATCCCAGTAGAGGCCTGTCTTTTTGCAAACACTTAAGTCCATACTACCCCAATAGCATTGTTACCTGTCCCAAATCCAGTTCCGAGTCCAGTTCCTAGAGACCCAGTTGTAGGCTTATTCCCAAACAGACTAGTGCCAGCAGTATTTGTACCAAAACCTAGGAATACAGAAGAATTAGTACACTATTTCAAAAGTAACATTTAACTTCTATAGAGGATTCTGACCAGGTGATGTCTGTCTGGCTAAGGACAAATTTGTTAATGGTGGTAAAATTAAAATTTCACATGTTGTTTTCAGTAATTCAGCTGGAACCTAAGAGCTATGAGGGATTTCAATGATATACAATACATGTTTGTAAACTCAAGTGAAAGCACCAGTGCAGAAAATACTGTTCCTCCAAGTTAAAATGTGTTGAAAATACAAGGACTTAAGATTTTACTAAATACAATAGGGGACTTCATAGCCCTCAACCTGGCAGCAGAATAAGAGGTATGAAAGCTTCTTAAACCCCATTGGAAGGAGTAAGTCCATTTTACACTGTTTATACCACACACACTCCTCTGATGCTTACTGGCAAAGCAGTTCACAACTCCATTTCATAGGTATGCACAGTTCAAATGCCAACTCTAATTGAAGTCAAATACAATCAAATCTAATGTTACACAAATTAGTGATTAAATTGAAGATTGTGAAATCATCCAATTAAAAGGGGGTGGTTAGTAAACAACTACAGAATAAGACTAGAAAACTAGTTAGGGACCAACACTAGAAGTATCACCATACCAAACTATAATTTTCCTACAAGTTATACCAATGCAAGTACCACAAACAAGGTAACAAAACATGCTACAGCCAACACTAAAGAGCATACTTTCAGTAGAAGAGCATGAAAGTGCTTCTTCAACACCAACTGCAACAGCCCAGAAACAGAGAGCTGGTTACTTTTCTACAAAAACCAGAACGCAGTACATAGCCGGACTTTATCAAAGGAAGCTCGGCCAGAGAGTCCTCATTTGCAACTGGCCACCATACACCTCTTTTGTGCTCCCCAGACTGCTCATCTGACTGCACTTTGATAGTGTGAGCAGGAAAGGAATTATATTTTCAGCCCAAGAAGAAAAAAAACTCAGCACTGACGATTCTAAAAACAGTCTTTTGCTCTATTTTGGCATGCAACCTCTCTGGTCTCAACTCTGCTAAAATCCCCCAAATAGCAGTTCTCTCTGAATTTGTAAAAAGTGACATCAGTGATTAGAGATGTACACAATGCCCCAATTTGATCACTTATTCCCTTACTGACTGCTGCTGAGGCCAACATTAGTTAATTGCTCAATTCTTTTGAAGTCTGGCAGCTGTAACCTGCTAATCCAAAGCAAGATATTAGTTCAGGTAAAAGAGTCCTTAGTTTGTCACAGTAGTTAAATTCTGCCATTACTCTAAATCTCAGATTACCATGTACTCTGCCAACCAGTTGTACTGACAGCAGTATCATTTTGTCACTAGTACCTCTTTTCAGTTGCTAAACACTTACAACTTCATAGTAAATTATACCTTGTCTTTTCTTTCTGCAAGCTTTATATCATTTAAATAAATGTGTTCAACGTTGTATTTGCTCTGGCAGTAAACTAGCACTCAATAGATTCAGAGCACTACTAGCAACAGAGGTAAGAAAAAAGAAAGCAGCATCCAAGACTTCAAGCCTTCCCCTTCAGCAACATGCATCAAGCATGGCTTACCTGACAATTTTATAATTCACAATCATTAAATATAAGAGTTTCAGCAGCCTGGTGTGTGGTATACGCAGTGTAACTTTAAGAGATTGAATCCCATTTTATATGTACCAAAATTGGAAGTGTTTGTATTGGTTCCTAAAGTCAGGGTTGGTTTGTTACCAAAGAGCCCGCCGCCAGTGGTTGTACCAAACGAAGGAGCACTGGTCGTGGTGGTTCCAAACGTGGCAGGCTTGTTACCAAACAGGGTCTGAAAGAAGAGAAAGATACTTTTAAAGCCTCCAAATACATTAGGGTTACAATGAAATACCAAGACAAGGCCTATATGCCCAAGAGGCAAAAGCTAAGACTAAGGGAACCTTAAAAAAAATCAGTCACTTAATAAACAGCTGTAAATTAAGTACGAGATTGGAACGGGGGCTGGTTCACAAGGTGGTCAGCACCTCAGAAACAAAACAGTTGTGCTGCTGAATCAAGTTAAATCTATCACAGTTGGCAAGGTACAAGACTCCACACACTAGGAGTATCCAGGCTGAAGTATTTGTCCATTTTGAGAATTCCTCCCTGTACTGACAGCCTAAATTTTTTTAACCACTTAAGAAACACTTGGCATTCAGTAACCCAATGTTTTGTATCACATCTGCTGCACTCTGGATCATTTAAAAACCAAAAAAAACGGCTGGAAGTCTGCACATACTATGCGAGCAAGCTGTTTAGGAAACGTCACACGTCTGTTTCACACAAGTAGGCATGTGATGCAAAAGGACATAAAAATTTGATCTAAGCAGACCCAAACTCTAGGGCCTGACAGAACTGAAATAGTTACCTAGCCATATCAGTGCTTCACACTATAATTAATCATCTCTAGAACAGTCATAGAAACAGGAAATGAGCATTTCCAGCTAACTGGATTTTAGTTCTTAAAACTCCACACACTGGCCCCAATTCATTACGATTGCCCTAAAGATTCAAATCACAATGTTATTTTAAGAGCACAGTTCATAACAGCTACAAGTTTCAAAGAAATGACAATAAAAATCTGACTAACATCAGAAGCTTTCTAAGGTACAGACATACCGAACCCCCAACACCGAATCCTGTGTTGGCTTGTCCAAAGAGACCAGTTCCAGTTCCAAATCCAGTACCAGCATTTGTGTTGGCAGTTGTTCCAAAAAGGCCTCCTGATTGTGTGGGTTGGGTTGCCCCGAATAAACCCTGCAATATAAACCCTTGTCTGAAGAACACTGCAAAAGCTACTCTGCTGAAGAACAATTCTAGCGTTTTGTCAGACCATTACAAGCGGACACACCACTGAAAAGTTAAAGTTAGTAATAAGATATCAAAGAAAACCCATTAGTATCAGGGTAGAAAATAGATTCCAGTTCTGGCAAGCAAAAAAACACAAGCAAGGCACACAGCTTGTTCTTGAGGATCAATGCTACGCTACGCCATGACTGAAGAAACTTAATTCCTCAAATTAAAAAAAAAAAAAAAAAAGGTAAAGCCTGGGACAAGAATTCTTATGCAAGACTTAAATTCTTCCTCAAGAAGGTTTTAGGTGGAAAAAAGAACATTTTCCTTCATCCTCTAAGTGTACAGACACCAGGATTTCCATACTGAAAATAAGGACTGTATAGTGTACTGACTCAGAAGCCAGAAACCACATTAATCGGTTGCAGTTGTGTTGCTTGAACTAGCCAAACCAAACAGACAAGTACACCATTTGTACAGCCAAAGGAATTACACGGTACCACCAGAAAGCATGGCACCCTTTCCAAGAATTCAGACTTCATTTGTTAATGCGATGCCACATAAAGGAAAAGCAACAATACCAATCCAATCCAGCAACACAAATATTCCTGAACATCTTCAAAGAGAGGCTGACCTCTCCCTAAGAGGGAGTGAGAGAAAAACGTTTTATAATGGACAGAATAGTGATACTTTTGACAGGAAAAACTGTAAATTCAAAACATGGGGAGGCACCAGCATTCAAAGCTGAACATCCTAGTTCTACAACACCCTACAATATAGTTTTTCCACCAACTAGTTGACGAAGCCCTGAACTAGTAAGCCTGATGTTCTTTAAGAAACCAGAAGTCAACACTTACATTACAAAATAATCTACCCCTCCAAGTGTTAGGATAAGTTACCACTGTCTTACCATTGTGTTTGTGTTTGGCTGCCCAAGAGTGCTGGTGTTCCCAAAAGAGAAACCGGTGTTCTGTGTTGTCGTGGCCTGGCCAAACGGTTTACTGAACAGACTAGTTGTCTGAGGCTGCTGACCAAAGAGACCCCCAGTTGTTCCCGTGCCAAAGCCAGTTGTACCTGATGAGCAAAGAAACGGGAGGTCAAAATTAGAGTATTCATGCAGGCACTGAAAAGATGCCCAGGAATACACAGACAAACTGATCTTAATAAAAGATGCCTGCAATGAAAAGTGACATATCAAGACATGTATAGTTGCATAACTAGGAAAATTCTTGTAGTAGGATGCAGTAGCTTACAGTCAATACTAAAGTAGCATCTAACCTCGTCCATCAATTTTTTTTACATTCTCAGACTGTGGTGCATCATTTGGGCATGATCAGGTAGCTGAAGGGGGAATTATGGTAGGTACAAAATAGAATTTATCATGCCAAAAAAAAGTTTTGTACTTAGTTCAGAGATCAGCAAAGTTCACAATCACTTATAAAAGGATACATTTCCATTCTCTAGGACCAATGAAAGTGTCTTGTACTCATGACAGTCTCCCACTGACCATTCCATTACTCTACCTGGAACATAACTCCCATGCGAGTTCATGTTGTTTGCAGAAAAAGGAAAGTATCAGCTTGCCTAAAGAAGATGTACTCCTGAGGTTACAGTCATTCCTGGATACTCCTATAGAGCCTTGTGCTGTAGGTTTCCTCCACTAGCTCATGGTCACCAATGCTGTAGGTTGTATACACATCTGCCCTAGGTCTGTGAGCTCTTATGTAGGAAGTGCTGTGCAAGAACGTGTTCTACCCTTGACCTGTTCTTCTAAGGGACTCGCTTGTTCTTCACTGCTGAGCAGACACACACACGCATGTGCAAACAGGTGTTCCCATTTAACAGAATGAGCTAAAATTACTTTACAAGCACCACAAGAAGGTTGTGCATTGTTAAAAATCTGCTTAAATGCAAGGACTATTAGGCTTCCTTTTACAAGGCAGATCCTCCCCATGCAGGCTGGTTGAAACAAGTTACATAAGCACAAGAGAAGACAGTCAACAGACTTTTGCAGTATAGCTAGCAAACAATTGAAGTCTGATAACCTATAACTAATGTCACTGAGTTGTAAATTCACATTATTTGAATAATAAGATAAGAAGAGCCAATAGAACGTTTTGTTGTCAGAATGAATAAAGTTCAGCAACAGTAATATCAGCAATGACTGCACTTACTGGTTCCAAAGCCAGTTTTATTCTGTCCGTAGGAAAAGCCCGTGTTGGTGGTGGTGGAGCCGAACAGTCCAGTAGCAGCACTTGATGTGGCTGCAGAGGATCCAAATAAACTTGCAGTTGCTCCTGCTCCCACTGGGTTCGAGGGCCCTTTCCTGTTTGCTTGGTAATCTTCCAAACGGAGTTCCTAGTTAAGAAAAAAAACTTCTCTCTTTACCCAGTCATTCCAGGGGGGAGAATTAATCCAGTTTGAATAACTGCTATAAGTAAACTGCTGAAATGCAAGATCAGAAACATTTACAGAAGGCACATTCAAAGTTTACTGCAGCTTTAAGAGCTACAGACTATCACTTCTCCCACCTGGCCTAGCTGTAAGCAGGTACCTGATCTGGCCCCCTGCAACACAGTGCTAGCAACAACACTGTTGCATGCCTTTGGGTAAGGAAATGGGCATGTTAACTCTACTAGTCCAGAAGGGTTTTGGATGCAAGAATACCTTCAACTTTGATCTTGACTTTCTAGTGCTGGAATCTAAGAGCACTTTTACACATGCTCTGGGGGTAGGAGGGGAGACAGTAATTAGAGCAGCTCCAAGAGCTGCTGTAATTAAAGCACTGCCATGTCTTGTTTCATCATTTCCATGCTTAAAAATGGTGGCAGGGTGCTTAAACTAAAGCTTGTCAAACAAACTTTAGTCCAAGCACCCCCACCAGCACTTTTAAGCATGGGAGTGCTGTAACATGAGATGTAGGAGGCTGGTAAATGGCCGTGCTCCAGCAGACTCGATTAATCTCTGTCTCGAATTCCAGCACATCACAGCAGCCTCCACGCTTGTGTATAGGCGTCCGAAGTGCATCCATTATAGATCACATTAAAACTTCAAAAAGTCTTGTACGTTTTCTAAGAGATTTGTTTGTCAACTTGAACTAGATGCTTTTCAAGCAAAGAAATTTCTAAGGTAGACCCTTGGAAAGATGAGCTTAAAATATGAAAGTTAAGATCCTTACATATCCTGTCACAAGGGGCACACAAGAGAAGTAACCAAACACTTAGCGTGCAAGACAAAAACAGAAAACAATGTAAGTTTAAATGTCTGATTTGACCCACCTCTAAGGATTTGCTTTCATACTCCTTCATAGCAGTAATACATTGGTGCTTGGTGCTGATGTTAGTACTAACTCCAGATTTTACCATAGTATCTGTGCCAGTTGGTGGCTGCAAGAAAAAAGGTCAAGATGCTGAGGTTTGCATCTACCTGTACTCCTTTAAACTGTAAATTTCTGCTTTTCAGATATATGCTGCAAAACCATGAACTTGATATGCAAACTAAAGTGAAGCAGCCTGGCTTATGCACAGCCAAGGTCCTTACTCAGTGACAGAACATGTACAATACCAAACAGTACAGTGAGTACCTGAATGTAATGCTCAGAGAAGTGAAATACGTGATCTTCTCAATGCAACTAGGAGACATTTCCTTTCAAACAAATTCTAACATTAGCTCAAGGTCTCAAACAGTTTAGTTATCCCCACTACTGCTTCCCTTTGAGCGACGAATGCCACACCATTGCATGCGGCAATATTAGTCTTCACCCTTCAGCCCAATCCTGTGAAGCTCAATCCACTTCAGTGAGGCATGCCTCCAGTCATTACGATAGTGCACAGAGCTCTAACCCAGAGCTCCCATCCTCAGCTGCCCTCTGCAGCAGGCACTGCAGGTGAAACTTTTCATTACCCCATATGTGTGGCCTCTCCCCTTTCGGATCATTTTTCCATTTCAACTGCCACAGAACCTTTAGCATTAGCGATTCCATCCATTTCTTAAAGGGGACTCATCCAAAAATGTTCTTCCTAGTATTTCAATAAATCCTCCTACAGCCATACTGACTTACAAGCGGGCTGCACTCACTTCATCGTTTATTTCAATTACCTCTTGTCCCCACAGTTATCGGTAATAACTTAGTCTCATTTATATAAAAGGAATTATAGTAGAACTTTGTAACACTTCTCAGCCCCCTGAAAATTCCATTTTATTTAAAGGCTAGCAACAGATCCTCCTACCATGAGTTCAAATACTGCTGTGGCCCTAAACTTTTGACATGTCCAGGATAAATTTCACCTGTACTTCCTATAAAATTCAAGACTTTCCCCATACCAATTTGTTTCTGGACAATTAAATGCACAATGTGCTTCAACTTCAACAGTTCTTGTTAAGAGTGCATGATTAAATCAATGCAGTACATTCCACAACAGCATATAAACCAGTTATTTTACTTAAGCAGCCTAACCAAGCTAGTATTTGATGTCAAGAACAGCAAAAAAGAATTCTCTCTGGTAAAACAGATTAAGCCAAGAAAACAAAACTTACATTAAACTTAATAGTCGTGCCAGTTGGAGCAGCCGTAAAGCTAGTTGGGCCAAAGAGAGAGCCAGATGTACTCCCAAAAGGATTGGAGGTAGTGTTAGTGGTTCCAAAGAGACCTCCACTGCTGGTACTTGTCCCAAAGTCTAAGAGAAAGAAAGAACACCAAGCTGAAATTCAGGAAATTCATTATTAAAAAAGTGCAATTTAATAATCCACAGTTACTTTGTTCTTACTACACGGTAGGAAGAAGGAAGAAGACATCTAAAAACAAGCATTTAAATTTCAATTCTCTGAGTCCTTTTCCTCTCTGTAGGAGCTGCCTACAAGTCTGAAATAGACAATTTTACTTTCCAAGAGCCAAGTCTGAATGGGTATCACGAATTAGGTGGAACTATGGGTCAGGGTTAACAAAGTGAAGAAAGGCAAAAGCCTAGCAATAGCAAAATTTATTTTGATTACACTCTCTTCTAATTGGTCTTGTGTTACTTGTTCAAGTTAGGTCTAGCCTTAGGTTAAACCTTTGGGGCCAGAAAACACTGTGAAGCAGAATGCTCACTGAATGATCAAACAGCAATAGTTTTAAAAGATTTATGGACAGAGAAATTACTAGTATATATAGTTTTCAAAAGGCTGCAAATTTCTTACTGTGGTAAACTGAACACAAACACAATCAAGCACCTGTCACAACCTAACCTACAGTACAGCAGTATTCCTCAGTGTTATAATACAGGCTTCAAGTTTAATCTGGTCTAGTAGAAATGACATTTTGTGCCTTTAATGACCATCACTTGTTTAGGAAGTTCTTCACATCTTCAAAGTTTCTAATCTCTCATAACACTTCCAAAAGGTTCTTTAAAATATTGGAGGCACCAGTGTCGTAAGACTGTTGCTCTAAATTACTGCACCAATGCAACAACCCAATATCAACCTCAGATGGTAGCTGCATCGGTAGAGAAAGCCCATGCCACGGTGCAACAGCAGAACATAATGGACTGAGAATCCCAAACAGTTTCACCCAGCTCCTGGCAGGAATACAAGTAACCAGAATTGTACAAAATGGTGTAGTTTCTACTCACTTCCAAACCCAGCTGGTTTATTCTGTGCAAAGGCATTATTCTGGGATGAAAAGAGACCTCCACCAGTGCTGGTTGTCCCAAATAAGCTGTTTGAAGTTCCAGTTGAGGTCCCAAACCCAAAGCCAGTGCTTGTGGAGGAGGTGGCTGGTTGATTAAATGTTGTCGAACCAAACAATCCTCCTGAAGCAAGAAATATGCAATAGGATTAAACACAAAACAGTTATTTAAAACCACCATGCTAGAATGATGTATTCTAACTACCGAGAATATTAAGTGCACAAAAACTATAATAGCCATACCTGGTTTGGTCTGTGTGCTCCCAAAGAGGCCTCCTGTATTATTGTTTGACCCAAAGGCTGATGCTCCAAATGCTCCTCCACTGGTAGTACCAAAGCCGGCATCTGACAGATAAATAACTTGGATGAGACTGCATACTCAGGCATACTTCTGTAGACCAAGCACTATTACTGGACTCCCAACTTAATACATAAAATGAACAAATCTCAGCCTGTTTTGCTACCTAGATTGAATACTTGTACAGTTTTGGGAAAACAATCTGAGAGTATCCTGTGTCAACCTTCTGTATCAGAAAGCAAAAAATTTCCACTGTTGGTTTTAATGTGAAGTTGCTATAATTCCACAATTGAATACCAGAGTTTAATGACAGGAAACAATACAGGAAGCCTAACTGTACATGTTTAAAAGCACCAGTGAATTACATTAGCCACTAGACTAATACACAAGTATTAGAAGTCCTCAAGGGACATATGGCCTGTTTATAATAGTTGTATTTTTCAGAATTTTTGAGACCTCCAAGAAGTCTGCAAACATCTGTGCATCAGAAAGGAGTATACCCTAGTTTACTGTCCTTCAACCCTGACAAACTGAGCCCCTCTGAGGCAGACTCATCTGAGCATTAAAATCACTACAGCTACTAGGTGAACCCCTTAGTAAAGGCTGTATACAGTAAGTAAATTAAACTGAACCAGACTCAAAAATCCATTTTCCAGCATTGGCAGAGAAGTCAGCTGGATCCAATAGTTCTCCAAACTCTAAAATTTCACCACATCCAGGTAATCTCTGTCCATATTCAATTCATTAATCAGCAACTGACATTTCCAATGTGCAAAAATACTTTCATCTGCCATCTTCATTAATTCTGTAACAGTGGGAGTTGTATTACTTACTTTGTCCAAAGGTTGAAGTAGTCCCAAAGCCAGCAGTGCCTCCAAATGGAGTTCCAAATGATTTGTTAAACATTTTCAAGATGTATCAGGTTTTCTGCAAAGAGGAAGAGTTCAGTGATTCGGACAAAGCAAGCTTTGAGAAGTTATTTCTAAGTTTTCTTAGATGTTCGGACAAATTGCACTAATGCTGAATTCTGCACCTGGAGTGCCCAAAATGAAAACCTACATTACCATCAGGAAACATGAGGGTATAGCTAGACATCTCACTAAGACACTAAAAGAAAGATACCCCACATACATTCTATAGAAAATAGCTTCTATAAACAAAACAATCAAAAAAAAGTCACTAAAGAGACTACCATACAGGTACTCCTCACTTAATGAATCAGCGTTAACCGGGACAATGTTATTACATCTCTGATCCATTAGAGAACATACTCATTTAAAGTCAGGCAATGTTCAGTTATAACTTTGTTTGACCACCGCCTGCTGGTACGTAACTACAGTGACGCAACTGGATTTCCTTAACGCTGTTTTGCTTAAAGTTGCATTTTTCAAGAACATAACTAAACACATGGCACATACTGGGCAAACATGCCCTAACTTATCCTTGTGGTAGGTTCCCATTAGCAGCGTTTTTCAACCCGTGGGTCATGACCCAAAATGTGGGTCATAAGAATATATGAAAAGTCACGAACAAACTTTAAAAATAAATTCTCTTTTAAAGGAGAAAAAACATGAGAAGCCATGCTTTTCCCTTGCAGGCTGGCAGACTTCCGCAGGGTGGGGTGGTGGAGGGAGTAATTAACACGAGCACGCTTTAGCTGCCGGGAGTACACATATACACTAAGCACTGCCAAGCCGCAGGGTCACCACGGTTTCAAACGCTGTTGACTCTGCTGGGGCCCAGCCCAAGAACTATAAAGTAAATCAGGAGTCTTTTGGCTTTAGACTGACATCACATATAGTTTGTCTGAAGTGTAAGTAGGTGCCAGAAATGCTCCTCTAAAAGTGTGTTAATGGACTGCCTGTGTTAAAGTTTGTAGCAGTTTCAAAAGAGGTCAAATGCACCAATTCTGGATGAATTATGGGTACTATATACAAACTACTACAGCTATATTTATTTCAAGGTAATTTTTTTTTTTTTTTTTCAGATTTGCTTCTCATCTCCATATGCTCAAGGACAGCAGGGTCTGACAGTAAGGAGGGAGGGAAGAAACTTCAGGGGGAAGAAGCTGAGGAGGCAGAGGGCAAAAGACTACTTCATCCCCCATTTATTTCCCCTGTTATGGCAGTGGGAAAAGGGAAAAATTCAAGACAAAACCTCTAATAATCAGATTCTATATCTGGAAAATTATATCAAATTTGTAAATTTTCTGGATACAGAATCCGATTACAGGGCAGTCATCTTATAAGCAGGGCCATTTTACATTTGAGTAAATATGGTAAACTGGAAAGTACATGAGCTGATCCTGTTAGTGCAGTGAACAGGACTATTTCAAAGCTGCTAAATATCAGTCCTGTCCATCCTTGTGTGTACAGCTTCCAGTGAGCCAAGAAGCTTTAACCTGGGAGTTTAAACCAGGTGATGCATTCTAATCAAGTTTCTAGTTTACCATTGCTGATAACCTTCCACATGCAAAACAAGCATAACTAATGCAGTGTTTTTCTTGGTTTAGAGACAAAAACCTGCTGCCTTAGCTGCCCTTCAAAGCGCTGTGAAAACAATAATAAGACTCTGAACAGTTTTGACAAGTTATCTAATTTAGTTCCCCCTGGGCATGAGAAAACTCAAATGATGTCAATGCCACAAGCTTTAGCAGTCACAGTTTGCAGGACAAGACAACCCAAAAAGTGAAGGCTAAGAAAGGACAAGAGTAACAGGACAAGAGCTTTGGGGGTAGAAGGACCTCACTCTCTTTCAAGCAACTAAAAGAGAAGCTCCTCAGCTTCCAAGCACTGCTCAGAAACTGATACCAAAAGATCAATGCTCCCCTACCAAAACCACCAGCGGGCACCATCTCGTTTCCCACTGGCAACATCTCCTTTCCCCTATCTAAGGGGAACTACAACTAAAACTTTATCAGGACATTACTCTTGGCCTTGACTGAGACCTTACTCTATCTTTAACCCACTAACATTCTGCTATTTATTTACCTCACCTGCATTCAGTCCTTCAAAGTTTGTCTCCACTACAAACATCCAACACTAACCACCTATCCCAACCTAGTTTCATAAGTACAAGATCCAGACATGGCAATATCCAGCATGCTTGTTTGCAGCTATCCACATACCTTGAGTGAAGGCCCCCAAACACGTAACAATATGCAGTTGTGTTAGTCCTATTACCAATCCTTGCAACACCCCAGCTTCATTCTAGAGAAAGTCCAGACTCTTCCATTTCTAAACATTCAATTTGCTGAATATTTTAAGATTCAAAAGAAATGGAAAGGAAGTGTGCAGAAGTGACATGCGAGACCTGATACTCCTGAGAGTTTTGGTTTTTACTATTCACCCCACTTTACAAAGCTCACTTCATTAAATTTGAGGTGCTAGGAAAAAGAAACTATGACAAGCTTCATGATAAACATGATTGTGTTCACCACTGAAAAGAAAAAGCCCTGATTTAATTGCCACCCCTCCCTTTTACTTACTGAAACATTTGGTTAAGTTATCCCAAGCACCAAAATAACCCTAGATTATTTTAATTTTCTCAGCCTTATTATGCTGCTGCAAGTTCATCAAGCCCCATCTTATCCACAGCAGAATCACTAGTAATTTTCTTCTGCATCAGTGGTGCCAGGTGGAAACAAGGTGCAAGGGTTCTGATCTATGTTACCAAGAGCCGGAATATAGTCTAGATCAGTGACCCAATCAGCATACTGCCGAGGCCCATGTGACATCTAAAAATATTTTTTAAATGGATAGACAGGAACTAAGTTGTGTGGGTACACCCCACTATGGCACACAGGTTGAGAACCACTGGTCTAGATCATTGGAGGGCAGCTTTTTTTTGGCTGGCATACCACAATTTAGCCCTAAGCCCTCCCTCCTGGAGTGACACTTTTCCCCTTCCTCGACTGATCAGCTGCTCTGCTTTTTGCTCCCTGCACAACCTGCCACCCTGCTCCCTGTCCTCTCCCTAGCCTGCTGTGTGCCCAACACAGAAGGTGCCTGTACCACTTGTGGCACACACAACACAAGTCAGCCACCCTAGTCTAAATTACAGTCACCACAGTAATGCTAACTGAGCTATAATGATGCAGTGTCTCTGCTTAGTTTTTCCTACAGAAACCCCTCAGATTTGTGCAATATCTCCAGTATTTACAGTTTCATTCATCACTCTATCAAGATGCTGATTAGGTGTGCCATGAGAAACTATGTGTTGGAGACTCAGCATCCTTTCCTTCCTTCTCTCGAACTTTCATGGGCAATTAGCATCTAAGCCAGCAATAAATTGCCAAGACAAGTTCTCAAGCTGTTGCACAACACTTTAAATAAACTCCAAAGGTCTCACCTTTGCTTATCCCCAGGTTATTCTTTGCAGATAACATCCTTTTACCTCAAGCCTCCTATTACCCTGTGTGATGAAGGTATACAAAGTATTAGCTTCTCTGTAGTCTTCTTAGCCCTCCTAATAAAAGGCTGCATAACCACTTTAGAGAATTGAGCTCTTCCAGCAAAAGCTCCTTCAGTTAAGTACAATAGGATGTGTGAGCTCATGACTTTGACATGTTTTGACCTCTTCCAAATTTGTCCCCTTTAGTTAGTATTTCCAAGCTAAACTGCTTCAGCTACAGCCCCTTGTGAAGCACACCAATCCCAGAGTCCCCAGAAGTCATAAATCCTGGATTTCTAACAGCCAACTAGAGGACTACACAAGCTGTGCCCCAGTTATCTGAAACTGGTGTTGGTCGAGGCAGCTCAGACTAAACCAGTATTCAGCAGTGCTATAAGAAGCATAATCTGAAAGGCATTTGGAATGCCAATAAGCGCTTGCAAAACAAACAGTATCTGCAGAAGTAAAGAAATGTGCTCTGCAAAAGAACTTATTACCTTAGCATGCATAACCCTTCTCAATTCAGATTTCTTTAGGCTTTCTGAGCTTGTGCAATAAAGCTGGATGATTTTAAAGCAGAATAACTACTGCAAAGTAACTCCTTACATGTTTATTTTAGAAAGACAATTTTTCTAGGTTTCCCTTAATCTGCTACCACCGTGAATCCAGCTGATGTGGATTCCCCTATCCAAAAAGGAAACGCTCAGAAATGACACAGGTCCTCAAAGCAGAGTCCAGCTTGAGTCTTGCTGTCGCAGACCACAACATTATACAATGCCTTCCACTGACTGATCACAATCCATCTCAAAACTAGTTAGGATTGTTGCCTGTCCTGCACTAGCCTGGCTGTGCCAGTCTTATTCATCCAATGACTAAAAATCACATTTTCTGCATCAGTTCCAGCAGTATTTCTTCTTTCTTGAACAGAAGCGACCAAATTTCATCCAATTGCTATTACTCATCCTCCAGGTCAGCCTATTCTTCCTTTGTAATATCCCGATTCATTCTCTGTGCCAGTGCCTCTCAACTTCGCATCAAAATTCATTTGCACTTTTCTTGCATGTGTTGAGATCATTAATGAGCATAACTAACAAGACTGCTCCCAAGATCCAACCTTGACAAGCAAGCCACTAGCATGCCAGTAAAACAACACCCCTTTCAGCATAACCCACCGTTGTCTCCTCTTCAGCCAGTTCCTTGCCCACCTTCCATTTTTATACTCTTCTCCAGCTTAACCAATATTTTCCCCATGTGACACTGTATCAAAGGCTCTAGGCAAAATCCAGAAGGATGAGACCACATCTATTTTGACAATAGCTTGTCTTATCAAAGATGACAGCAAGTCAACCCGGTACTCTCTACACTTGGTAAGTCCATGTTACATTTTATGCCATTTTGTTTACTGCTGCATCTTGATTTTTTTTTCTTAAAGTCATTTTCAAAATCTGCAGACTAGCGAAATCAGTCTAACAGGTATGCAACATTCCAGAACTTTTTTCCATCTTAAAATATAGGCAATACATTTGGCATTATCCAGTCATATGATCTTTTCCTTCACGTGACAGATTTGTTAGACATCACTGCTCTCAGAGCTGTGATTTCATGTGCCTGTTCTTTCATAGTTGTGAGGAAGAACTTATCCAGTCCCCACATTACAAGTGCAAGACTCCTAAACTTGGAAACCACAGTTTGGAAATGGATGTCAATCTCTGCACCCTCATTCTCAACATTACAGGGGCAATGGTAGAATGCGTAAACTTCATCCTTATTGGAAACAGAGGCCAAGTACTCTGGGCCATATCTAAATTATCTTTAATCTCTACCACATTCTTAATGCACAGTAACCCTACTGCTTGCATTGCTATCACTCTATTTATATGACTGAAAAACTTTTTACTATTGAAAAACCTTTGTCAGTTCTAACTCAGCTTGACTTTGGGCCATTCTTGCTATCACTACACATACTGGCTACTAATCCTTTGCTTTCTTTGCTGTTTAGTCCTTATTCCTTGCAAACTTTTTCCTTCTTCTTAATATATTTTTGGAGACAGTCGATCATTAAGTTTGGTCTGGGTTTCCTTCCAACAAATTTTCTCCCTGTACTTTATATAGACAAGCTCAAGCTCTTACTTCTGAACATGCAGAAATTATTCTTTTTAGTCCTTAGAAACTTCATTCTAGCTGACTCAAGTTGTCTAGTTATGCTGTCCTGAATTATCTCAGCATGTTTAGCTTCAAAGTATTTTTCATTAGACTGGATACCTGAATCTGCCTTCACATCCTACCTCAAAAAATTTCAGAATACCTTCAAGTAAGAATTCTTCTTCTAAAAAAAACAAACCAAAAAAAACCCTGGCATGTAGGCTTGTTCATTTTCTAACTTAAAGCATTAGGGCTTGTGACTTCCTAATTTATCTTAGGAGGGCAGGGCAGGGTAGCACCCTAGAAACAAACTGGTTTAGAGGCAAGAGCTTCCATAGGCAACAACCTACTTTGTCAGATGTTGTGACAGTAGCATCTGACAAAGTTGACTCTTGCTACAAAAACTCACATCTAAACCACTTAATCTCCAAGGTGCTGCCCTGCCCTACCTTCTCCTTGATTTCAGACTAACACGGCTAACTACTCTGTAACTTTTCTGAAGTTTACAGTGTCAGGAGAATTGCTTAGTACAACACAGCAAGAAGCTTGACAGGTTTATTTAGGGTCATTAATGAGAGATTTCCCATACACTGCCAACTTATGTCACCAACATTGGAACCACCAGCATGAACAGCTCACAAGCTCCTGCTGCTATTTCAAGTGCTAGGCTGATCAAAAAACACTCCAACAGAACATACAATAAGTATTCTCCAGGGAATTACGTACTGAAAAATTCAAAATTAACTGCAATTTTTACAAACAAATTAAACTACATATAACACTATTTGAACCTTCTTTAGAAATATATGCAGGCATCTTGTATTTATACAACTGTATAACACATTTTATAGCAATAGTCTGTGGGTGGGGTGGGAGGTGTTGTGGGTAGGTGTGGCCTCTCCCACCTACACACACCCCACCTCCCCCTCATGTGGGGCACAGGGCTCAGCAGCAACAGGCAGTGAGCCTTGGAGCCCTCCCAGCACAGCAGGCAGAGCCCCTGATGGCACGCACCTCCACCTGAGTCCTGGGATTTGCACATGCTGGCACAGAGTCAGCCCAGCCTGCCCGCACGCACCTTGGGATCAGACTGGACTAACTCTGTGCCACCATGTGGGGCTTGCAACATTGACACGTGGCTCCCATCTATATCTTCCGGGGCTGGTCCCATGCCTCCACGTGCAGTTTCTCACTGGAGTGCTAGAAGCCCCACAGGGAAGCACGGAGCTGTCTGGTCTGGCCCGATGGCGCATGGACTTGGAGTCGTGCACCATAGGGATGGGCAGGAACTCTAGTGGGAAGCCACATGTGGAGGCACAGTCATGTGCCATTGAGCCAGGTGGGCTCCTTGCCTCCACGTGCAGCTTCCCGCTGGAGTGCTGGAAGCCCCGACCCATTCGGCCCAATGCCCATGCCCACACCTACCCACCTCCAGCAGGCAGGAGCTCCCCTCCCCATTTATCCAGTCTTATGAATCTATGCCTCCACATGAGGCTCCCTGTTGGAGTCCAGGCAGCCCTGCAGAGGTGGAGGCACAGAGCCTGCCAGGGTTAAGTTGGGCAATTATGCATGGTCATGCCTTTTATGCGCAGCACTGCACAGGTGCATAATTCTCCAGGGTATAAATGTAATACCTGGAATGATGGCTATAGCCTATGCCTTATCTATATTAAGATACTTATGATCTTCTTAACAGCATCGTACCTGAACCGCTGTTTGCAAGGAGAGCAATTTTTCAGAAAGTTTCCTTGTGTTGACAGGACTCAAATTCAAGTTCTCTCCGAAACAATTTGCTCCAGATACGTCTTTTTTTTTTTGCTCTAAAAGCCAAACCAAAAAAACCACTTCTTGCTTCAGGCTATATTACAAAAGTATGCCCTCAAAAGTTCCAATAAATTAAACAAATATCATTAACAAATTAGTGGTATTATTCTAAAATATTCATCATGGTTCCTAGATCCAAAGGCTACTACTACCCTCACAGTACAGTACCTCCATGTGATAAAGGTATATTTGTGTTCTGATATGTAGAAGTTCAATAGTTCCTATTGCCAAGATATTTTCCTAGAAGTAGTTATAACACAATTAACTCCATAACCTTATTTATCTTTCCTGTGCTGCTGAAGGGTGCAGTAACCCACTGACTTCTGAGTTCTCTTTTGACAGCTGGCTTACAAGCTATTTCCCATCCCCCCCGCTTCAATCCAATTAGAGGAGCTTCTTCTCTTACTGTAGATTGCAAATTCAGATGGGGGATCTCAAACAGCATTCAACCCTTGAGGATTTCCTCTAGCAACTGGCTTTACACAGTTAACCATTGAAGGCTTTCTCCCCTGAAAGTAAGCTTGAGCTGAACCAGAGTTCTCTTTCCCATGAAAAATTAGCTCAAGGCAGCGCAATAGTATGTGCCCATTTCTGGACTCAAATTTGAGCATGGTGACAGGACATCAGAGGAAGACAACTCCACTGCCACCCTTTAGGAAAAATAAAGACGACTTCTCACCCATGTAATAGGAACAATTGGTGTTTATTGCTTTTCCTGCTTCTCCCCTCTCTTTTTTTCCCTAACCCTTGCTTCTCTAGCAATCTGCTCTAGAACCATTACGGCTAGATAGGAGACAGCTCTACCTTGGGTGCTGCCACAAAGGACAGCGACCTGTGAGTCACTGTGGACAGTTCACTAAGAACATGAACTCAGCAGCCATCAAGCAAAACCATTAGAGATTATGATGAAAGGAATGTAAACAAAACTGGAAGTATCATGATGCTTCCTTAAAAATCCCTGGGGCATTCGCACCTTGAATCCTGTGCCCAGTTCTGGTCTCCATATCTCAAACAAGATACCAAAAAACCAGAGGAGGTCTAGAGCAGTGTTTCCCAACCTTCTGCAGCCCAAGGCAGACTTACTTTAATACAAATTTTCTGCGACACACCTGTTAAGGCATTCCCACATCCTCATACCTATTGCAGCTCGTTGTCGTGGCAAAATTCAGCAGCACACCTGTTCATTTCTGATGGCACACTTTTGTGCCACACACAGTTGGGAAACACTGGTCTAGAGAAGAGCAAGAAAGATAAGTGGTAGGGAGGAGACACTAAAGAGGACAGGCCTCTTCAGTTTAGGAAGAGACATCTGAGGGGTGACATGACAAAGGCTTACAAAATATTAAGTGGCAAAGAGAAAGTCAAGAGGGGTTTATTATTGACGGCCTCTAACCATACAGACAGTCCCTGACTTAAGACGTTTCGAGTTACAACGAACAACACTTAAAGTTTATAAATTGACACCCTGTTTCGACTTTACGGAGCCTGATCCGACGCCACGCCAGCAAACAAATTTGCTGCGTCGCCCATCTCCCTGGAGAACATCTATCCAAACTTCCTTAGACACTTTAAGAAAGCAGACAAGACTCGAGAAAACCCTGCAGCTGGGACTCCTGAGAAAACTCCAGCCAAAAGCCCTTCCAAAAGTCCAAAGTCACCTCAAAAAAGTCCTTCCAAAACAACAGGATTGCTGTTTACAATATAAATACATCAGTGTAGCTACACTACTCATCTATAATCATAAGGGGTTTCATGGAGCTAGAGACACACATATGTATGTGTGTGTGCATATATATGTCTATATGTCTCTCTCTCTCTCTCT
>JAGPOW010003316.1:194590382-194609867 GCA_030014935.1 Caiman crocodilus | reverse complement strand
GGTGTGCCGACCTGTGCCAGGGTTGATGGTAGTTTTCCTAGATTATGGATTGATTGGGATGATCCTGCCTCAGGCCAGGGGTTAGACTAGGTACCCTTTGGAGGTGCCTTCCAGACCCACTTCTCTACGATGTCTGTGAGTCTGTATTAGTCTGCAGGCTGGAAAGGGCGTGAGCTGTTAGGGCCACGAGGCTTGAGCGAGAGGCAAGGCACCCTGGTTAATAAAGAGAGATCTAGACATAGCCCAGCAAAGTTTTAGCTCAAATTGTGCTGGGATAACGTCCTCTGATGTATTTCAGCGTCTGATGATGATAAAAGCTGAGGATCTGAACTGCTTGTCCCGATCCGTGCTGTGAAACGTCTGCTGCACTCTTTTCCCCAGACAGTCCGGAGGGTCGGGCGAGCCTTCCTGGTTCAGGGTCTCAGCTCTGCAGCCTCCGGACCTGATCCGGAGAGTTGCTCTCAGGATTGTCTGTGATAGAAATGACTGACACGCAGCACCGTTTCGGATTAGGCCCTGGCCCTGCGGGACTCTCTTTCTCGCTCTGTTCTTGACCCTGTCCCTAGGTTAGGGGGTCTATCTGAATCAACGCTGCTGTAGCTTCCCCCTGAAATCTCACAGAAGCCTAAACTGCAACCTGCCTGAAGATCTGAGCCATTACTCACGTTGCTTGTATTTAGTCGGGCAATGCAGTGTTTGAACCTGGGGTTTTGGATGTGAAAGGTCATGCGCCGACTTGCTGCACACCTTGGCCTTTTGCATCGATTGGATCTGCTGTGGCCATCTGAGCTGGGAAGTCCTCCTGTGGGAGAAGGGGCACCTGTCAAACAGTGGCTTTTTGCTTCTAGGTCCAGCAACATGTTTCAGTTACCGCTGCCTCTGGATCGAGATGGGATCCTGTTTCGACTTCGCTTTACCACCCTGGCGGTTGGGACCGTGTGTTGCCCGCTGTTTGGATTTCTTTTCTGCGTGATCTGGTCTCTGCTGTTCCATTTCCAGGAGACAACAGCTACACACTGTGGCGTAAGTGTCTGCAGCTGGTTACAGACCCTCTAATCCCTCATAGAGGATAGTGTGTTAAAGGTTTGGCTGCTAGGATTGGTGGTGTGGTCTACTGGTTTGAGTAGGTAGCTGGACATCTGGTGTCATGCCTGTTTTTCCTGGCCTCCCTGCTGATTTACCGTGTGATCTCAGACAAATCATTGCCTGTTTCTATCAGTTTCCTCATCAGTGAAATAGGAATAATTATGACCTCTGTGCTATGCATTTTTCATTCTCATTAGTAAGCCAAGGAAATACAGTAGTTTAACCTGGACTGGAAGGTGGATACATAAGTGGTTGGATCATCATGGTCCAAAGAGCAGCCCCTGATGACTCACTTTAATGGAGAGGTGGTGTTGAGGGGGGCTTCCCAGGGGTCTGTGCTTGCCTGGTATTGTTCGATATCTCCATTCATGCCTTGGACCTGACACCAAGTCAGGTGGAGCTGCAGAAACTTTGGAGGGATTTAGGATCCAGAATGACCCGGATAGACAGGAGCAATGGTCTGAAAGTAATCGAGTGAAGTCCATTAAGGACAAGTGCAAAGTCCCACACATAGGAGGGAAGGCTCTCATGTACAGATATAGGCTGGGGAGTGACTGGCTAGGCTACAGATTGCAGACAAAGGTTTGGGGTTCACTGTGGACCAGAATCTGAATGTGAGCCAGCAGTGTGCTCTGGGTGCAAAATAAAAAAACAGTCAATAGCACACTGGCCCATATTAATGGAATAATTTCTTGCAAGTCCAGGGAAGTGATACTTCTCATCTGTTCAGCATTGGTGCAGCCTCCCTTGGAGTATTGTGTCCGGTTTTGGGCACTGCACTTCAAAAAAGATGGGTACAAATCAAAAAGCATCCAGTGGAGAGCAGCACAAGCGATTAGAGGCCTGGGAAACAGTACGAAAAATTGGAAACACTGGGATTATTTAGTCTGGAGAAAACAGATGTAATAAGCCTTCAGATACTCAAAGGGTGATTTTACAGAGCATTGGGATGGACTATTCTTTGTGGCTGCAGGGGATAGGACAAGGAGCAATGGTCTCACATTACAGCAGGGGAAATTTAGGTTAGAGATTAGAAAGAGCTTTCTCACTATGAGGGTGGCGAAGCATTGCATAAGGCTGTGGAGTCTCTATCCCTTCACGTTTTCCACAGCAGGTTAGACCAACATTTGTCTGCACTGGTTTAGCAGGGGGTCGGATTAGAAGAACTGGGGGTCTTTCACTGTGACTATAAAAGGTAGGGACTGATCCTTTTCCATCTGTTATGTGCTTATGTGCACAATCCTCATTCACCTGAAAAAAACCTTTAATGCACCCAAGTTTGTAACACGACTTCCTCTTCCCCTCAAGACCAAGTCACACAACAGCAAGCAGGAGGACCAGGCAATTTTTGTATAATAGCTTTTCAGGGATTTGAGCAGAGTGGCACAGCATCACATTAGGCACCTAAGTCCATCTGGACACCTAATAGGTAGGACAGGATCTAGCCTGTAAAAGCTTAGAGAACAGTAAATGAGACCACCTAATACAGAGTCCTGATATCTGATCCACAAACTGTTGTTTCTTCCCTAGGTCTCAAATTACCTGCCCTCCATCAGTGCAGCTATCGGAGGTGAGACCCCTCAGCGTTACGTGTGGCGTTTGTGTATCGGCCTCCACTCGGCTCCGCGCATCTTGGTGGCCATCGCATACTGGAACCACTACCAGAGTTGCCACTGCACACACCCTCGCTACCTTTGGCTCTGCCGCTTCAACTTTGGGCTCAACCTGCTTGAAAACATTGCTCTCCTCCTTCTGACGTATGTGTCCTCAACCGAAAATTACGGTAGGTTTCTCCCTTCCCACAGCAAACGTGCACGCACACACGCACATTCCCTTAAAATCAGCGGTTCATGTCACCATAATAAGAGTATCTGGATCTTGTACAGAAGGCATCTGTCTCCAAGGGATTTTGCAAGCATGAATTAGTCAAGCCTCATAGTAGGACGCTTGTGTCAGAGATGGGGTTTGATTTCGATGCTTCTTAGCTCCTGTCCCTGCATCTAGACCATATCTTATCCCTTTGGGGATGCACTTCTGAAAATGAAAATTCCCCTGTCCTGCTGCTGGTAAGGTGGGGTCTTCTCTTCTAGCTGCCGTTCTAACATATGTTTTAACTTTTGCTTGACTAGTTTCCTTTTGGGATGAAACTTCCCACGTTAGTCTTCAGGTGAAGTTAAAGTGAGCTTTGTTAAGACACTTTGTGCAGTCTTCAAACATGGTGAGCCTGGGGATGTATTTCTGCCTTTTCTCATCAGAAGCGTTTAGAAGTGGTAACTATGCTGACACAGTTAATTCTCTGATCTAGGCCCAGCAGTTACGTGAATATCTAGACTAAATAGTGACTGTCCAGGGATAGTGCAGGGGGCTCCTTAGTTCTGGGAGAAAGAATGTTTTTTCCGCATTACTCAGGCAGAGTCTAAGAATTGAATCTAGACTCCTAGAAATGAGGGTGGGAGGGACCTCGGGAGGGCACATCTAGTCCAGCGCCCCACTCTGAGCAGGACTATCCCCAGCTCCATCATCCCAGACAAGCTGGGTTGAGCTGAGTTCTTTCTGATTTGCACGTCCTCACCAGTTAGACAGATGGTGTCAAATTCACAGCCCCAACTACCTACTGCAAACCCACTGAGCCCAGTTCATCCCCCTGGGATCCCACCACAGTCATTGTTGTCAGCTGGGTCGAACAGGCGTGCTTGGCCTGATGGTTGAGAGGTGTTTGTGAAGGCCCTGAGCAGGAATGGAAGGACGTGCCCTCTCCCACAGCTGTCTTTGCTCAGCATTGAAAGCCGGAGGGCAGTCAGAGGTTTAGAGAAGGCATCATTTTTTGCAGAGTACAAGGCAGCTACACACAGTTCAGCCTGGTTCATAGCCTGATGCTGTTGCCTCTGACAAGGATGAGGGAAGCGGGGAGGAGCAGATCGCCTTTACGCTTTTCTGGTGAGGGAAGCAGCCAGTGAGGGCTGGTGATATTCCTGTAGCTGGCCAGGGAACCAGGCTTTTGGCATCCAGCATAGTGGGGAAGAATACATGATGTAAGCAGTGAGTTAGCTTCTCCACCCTAAGAGAAAGCTTGGCCCTGCTGAACTCAGTGGAAGGCCTGGAGTTGACTTCACTGGGGTCAGGATTTCGTGGCAGGTACGAGCAGTGCAGCCCATGCCTTCATTTGCTATCAAGTGGGCATGTGAAAAGACTGCACCTTGTGTGCCAAAGGGGAGGGGTCAGTAGGAAAAATGACTTGGGAAGGGTGTGAATGACACACCCTAGAAGCTCTTACTATTTCCCTTCCCCACCTGTGCTTCTCCAGTGCCCAGAGCATGCCAGTGACTCATGTTTTGCTCACGCACCAGTTGCTGAGTAGGTGCTATGTACACCCCTCCCTGCTTGAGCCTCACGCTGCTGCTTATCTCAGTGCTGGGTCAGGTAGAAGCATGTCGATTGTGGGCTCGTGTTTATAACAGCTCCAGTTTGGGCTTGAGTCACTGCAGGGGAGTGTGGGATCACAGTCCACAGTCTCATGGGCCTTTAGGGCTGTGGAGTCTGAACAGAGTTGGCAACAACCCCTGGCATGGGCTCTCGACTTGCCCTCCAGATGGAGATGCTTCTGGGAGCTTCAGTCCGTGGTCCTGCTGAGCTTTTTGCATGAGGGTTGTGAAGCCACCATTGTCCTCCATTCCTCATGCAGTTGAGTACACAGGGCTAGACAAAAATAATGCCCCTTCAGGTGTTTCCCAGCTTGAGTTTCCTCACTGCTTGGGATTGCTGTCCAGGCTGGGGCAGGTGTCCTAGGGTGGCTCACAGTCTTCCTGAATAGCTCCTAACTTGCTTTCTGCACAGGGGAGTATTTCCAGTCCAGCTTGCCTTCTCTGATCATGCCTGGTCCTGCAGCTAACTGCAGCAGGAGTGCAAGTCTCTTCCCCAGCACTGCCTGTGCACCCCCATGACGCTTCCCCTTTTGTCCTTATGAGTCCTTTTACGTCTCCCCAGCAGCACTGGGGGCATTTTATGCTGTTTAGTCAGTTCTCTCCTCTCCTTGTAGATAGGCCAGGGTCATGGCTTCCCTGCTTAGCTTGCCTGTTATCCAGCTGGGGTACAGGGGTAGGTAGATTCGACTCCATTGTGCCACCTCTTGAAGAATTGCAACATAAGCAGCCAGACTGGAGGCACCTCCCGAATTGCAGCAATCATGCAACCGCTCCCTAGCTCTGCAAATCCACCAGAACTCACATGCTGTACGTATTCAGGTTCCCCAGCTCATGCCAAGATGCCCTGAAAAGCTGGTGCCCACTTGTAGTGTCCCCTCCCCATGGCCATCTGATACTTGTTACGAGGCCTTTGTGAATGAGGTGGTTGGGTCTCATTCCTGTGGGTTTTGGACAAGTTGCCATGTAACAAAAGACGCTGCCTAAATAGGGCATGAGTTGGCCCTGTTGCTGGCAGCTTTGGCAGAGGACCAGGGACTGCTTGGGCCATCAAGAAACGCCTTCCAAGTCAAGTGTGAGGGTCACAGAGGAAACTGCTGTTCCTGGTCCCCAGAGAAAGGGCTGGAGGCTCTGGGGCTTGTGGTCCACCGCTCTGCTCTCTTAAGGAGGGGAAGGAAGTTTATATAGGTGTCAGCTGTCAATAGGAAGTGGATGATTTTCCAAGCCTGGAGGGAGAAAGGGTTGAGAAAGGTGAGAAGGAATGGACACGTCTCACTCTTAGCACGCTCAGGGGAATAGGGAAGCAGAACGCGCTAGCTCCTCACTGAAATAGCTGTGTGCTGACCTGAGGTGCCCTCCTCAACTCACTGAGGCATTTACTTCAGAGGCGTCAGGGCGGTGTATGCCCCGAAACAGTGACTGTTGCACAGACGCTCTCCAGGGGTGGGGCTGGCACTGGAAGTGCATTGATATACTTGCTTCCCTGAAGTACCCGAAGTCTTGGAACAGGCCACTACTAACTTTCCATCACACTGAAGGACCCCATCGCTGCTACAGTCTGTTCCCGTTCTGTCACACCTGCCACCCAAATCTGACCTTCCCTGCAGCTGCATCTTCAGGCTGGTCTCTGAGTACACTGAGAGCAGGGAGCTAGAGGGGTATCATAGGCCTGTGCATGCAAGGTTAAGGGACACACTGGAGCGCTCATCAGTTCTCCCAGACCCATTTACAAGCTGATTTTTGGCTTTGATCAGCTTCCTTGTTCCCGATGCACGGTCCAGTGCCAAAGGGACCGCTCCAGGATCTAACTGGAGCATGAAACAAAAACAAGCTTCATTTAATTGCCCCTGGCAAGTTGTCTCTGCTGTTTTCACAAGGGATTATTTCCTTGTTATCGTTCCTTGTCAAGCAGATTTGCAAGCTTCTCCTTCTGTGAAACAAGTGTACTTCGGTGGCACTGGTTATAAAGCTGCTGATGAGCGCCGGGCTTCTGGTGGGTGAGTTTGTGGGGAAGGTTTAGGATTTAAATATGGCACCCTCAAAATTGCAGGGGCTTCACTACTAGGCATGACGATACCTTTGGTTCCTGGGCTCTAGCATAGGACCATCCAGCTGCATCTCTTTGGCTTGGCTTGGAAACCATGTGCCATCAGGAGCCCAGAGACCCTGGCTCTTGTTTGCAAAGCTAGCACAGCAAGATCTAGGGGTTGGGTGAGGTGCCTAATTATCAGCAGTTTTCCATTTTTAACTTTCTTGAGAGTTATTTTGCCTGCCCTGTTGAGATGCGACGAACAGTGATGTTAGACATTTATCATGAAGAAAAAAGCCATATATTACAACCATACCAAGTGCTAAATGTCAACATTGGGCATTGCGGTGAGAACAATACGATTATACAGATAATCGTGCTGGTTCTCGTTACAGAGTAGTTTGACTGGGGCTCTGAAGGGCATGGGTCAGGACTTTCTCAGCTGACTAATTAGGCGCAAATTGCATTGTGTTTTAGCACGTGTGCATGTATGGAAACAGCTAATTATGCTTTAACAGATGATGAATTTGCCAAAGCTTTTTGTGCACAGATCAGTGGGATTCAGTGTGCTGACCAGCAAGACCATAGTGATGATGAGATGTCCCAGTGACTAGTTAACCAGATTTCACTCTTCTCACCTATTGTCTGATAGTTAAAGCAAAGGACTGGGAGCAGAGACTCTGTGGGTTTCTACCACTGCCATCTGTGCAGGCCACCCTTCAGACCTCTGTTTTCCCAGTTGCGGTATTGAGATAATGACCCTGACCTGAGACTTATACAGCAGTCAGATGGGTTTAGGAAGCAAAATCTGCTGATAACTCTTTGCCCTTCTTTGCCTCCTCCTAACTAAGGCATCCAGAGCATACCATAGACATAAAGGCATTCGGCCTCCCATTCCCAGTGCCCCCGTTTCATCCAAGGACACTGCCTAGCAGCCTTGTTTTAACGCCCCCCAGCCTAGGAGTTGGTCCTACTAAGCTGTGCCATTACCGACGGCTCCCCAAAGAGGGAGGCTCTCAGACCCGTGCCCCTTATCCTGCTCCAAGCGCCAAGTCTCCCTTCTGCTTGGTTGTCACCGGAGGCACCCAGCCTCGAGGGTCAGGGGAGTCCTCCCAGCCCCTGGGCTCTTGGTTCCCAGCTTGCCACTGGGCTGCACCGCGGACGTTCAGAAGCATGTCCGACTCAGCTGGCAGACGGCCCCGCCAGGCCAGCGCTCCTCAGGGAACTCGCCTGGGCTGCTGGCCTCTCCCCATGCTCAGCGCTAACAGGAAATCTGATGTCTCCCCAATGCAGCAATCCACGAAAACGCCTTCATCCTCTTTATTGCTTCGGCCTTGGGTCATATGCTCCTGACGTGCATACTGTGGCGAATGACTAAGAAACACACAGTAAGTCCCGAGGTACAGTAACCTTTCTCTTCTCTACTTCCATCGCTGCTTATTCTGCAGGGTGACGGGTGCTTGCCTGGTGGAGGGAAGGGTTTGTGGCTCTGTCTCTGTCCCTCTGTGGGTGTGAAAGAGCCGGGGCAGGCTGGCAAAACAGCAGGAACGTACAGAGAATGAAAATCGTGCATCCGCCCACTTGACAAACGTCAACGGGGCAGGGCTGAAGGCTTTCAGGACCTGCCTTCTCCTCCTAAACTCTGGGCCACAGACCAGAGCCGGTGTTTAAGACGACACCTGGTTAAGGTCTCCTGTGTCCAACTGTTTTCCCTCCCCTACTGCACTCGGTCTGTGGGGGTCTGCCTGCCTTTGCGGGGGGGAGTCTGGTGGCTTTGCTGGCAGGGATGTGGTGTCTGGAGAAAGGGTGAAGCCTCCTGGTTGTGTACGGGGAAGCGGGGAAGGAACTCGCCACCTGAGGGCAGTGTTGGCCAAGCGATAACCTGTGCCCAATCCTGCCATAAACCCCGTTCCTAAGGATCTTGGAGCGGTTCCCTGCTATTCATACTCACTTTGCAGAGGACTCTTCAAAGGTGAAGAGCTGAGCTCATTTTCCAGCTGGTAAATGGAGGCACCGAGGGGACATGACTTGTCTGTGGTTTCTGTCCAGTCAGAAATAGAGCCCAGAACTTCCTTCTCACCTTCTGCCCTCAGCCCCAGATGTGCTTCTGCCCTCTCGTGCCATCTGTAGCCAGTGGGATGGTTGATTTGGATATGCAGGGAGCTTGGGGTGGGCAGTGGCAGTGGTCCTTGAGACAGAAGTCCCCCCGTGAGGTTCCTTGCTCCCATTCTCAAGAGCTGGGTGGACAGAGAGACCTGTAGATAGGTCCAATAATGCAGCCACATCCTCCAGGCTGCTGTTGAGGCATGTGGGTAGCAAGAAGCTTGTTCTGCAGCTGCAGAGTAGAGGGCACTGTGCCAGGCACCTTCCACCTGCAGAGGAATTTCAGGAGGTGTAGACAGCAGGGCTTTCCTGTGTTGCAGGGTGCCCAGAGGCCTGTGGGGTGGGGGTATAGACAGAGGTGACTGAATGGCCCCCTCTCGGGACTGACCCCCTCCCTGGCTCGTTCACATTTTGCCTGGCCCATAGGGATGCATGCGCAGTGTAGGGCGTGCTGTGCTTGGTGCTGTTGGCTGGGGCCGGTACCCAGTCTCCTGGTACCCAAGATGCTTGGGGTGTCTCCGTAGGAGACACGAGGCGGGTCCCAAAGGGCCTTGCTCCCTGGGCTGGGCTCAACCTGGCCAAGCGGCCTGCAGCCCGGAGGGCCTTGCTGCAGTGGGCATTGGGGTGCTGCTGGCTGCTTGGCCAGGCTGATCCCAGAGCCCCTGTAGATGCCTAGACATGGAGAGAGGCCAGAGCTGCCCTGGGCTGTGGCTGGGCTCAGGTACATGACGGGCTGCTTCCCCTCCGGGTTGGCATGGTGTCTGGCCCATGTTGCAGTTGCTCCCATCGCCTCTGCAGTGTGCTGGTTGGGCCTGGCTGGCTGGATGTGCAAGTCCCACCAGTTTAAATAGTTCGGAGCCTGGCTCCATTCTTCCAGTTCAGGGAAAGGGCTGCTGTCATCCTGTGCCTGAGCAGCTGCAGCACGGATTCAGGCCTTGCACCTAGCCATGCCGATTCAAGCGCTCATCAGCCAGGCTGAAGCATCCTTTGGCCTCCCCATGTTCCCACTCAGGGGGTCCTGGGGATGCCACGGGGTGGCTTGGGCTGATCCTGCTGCTGTCACAGCCGCCACTTCCTCCTCCTGCCTTGGAAACCATCCTGCTGACTAGCTCTGTGCATCAGGGCCTGGATGAGGAGTGCCAGGGATGGACCCAGCCTCTGCTGAGCCCTCCGCTCCCTTCCAGCACAGGGCGGGGAAGCACTGAGAGTCGTCTTTGGAACAGAGGAGCAGCACCGGCTTTGCCTGAGAGCTGAGGGGACTGATGCTCCGGGTGGTTACGTGGCTTTGCCATGGTCTCTGGAGCTAGCACAAGGACCTGGGCAACCTGGCACTGGTCTTCTGTACCTGCCAGCACCTGCGGTCCATCTCCTCTGCTGTCCCCGTATTTCTCTGGACCGCGGTGAGGGTTGCAAGCTGCTGGCTGCAGGCAGGTGGTGCTGTCGCTTTCCTGATAGAAGTCTCCTGGGACCCACGTGCTTCTCTGCCCAATGCCGTTGATCTGGGGCAAAGGGAGCGGGGCTGCGGTGGAGTCTCCTGCCCTCTCTGATCAGTCGTGCCTCCTGCAGACCTGCTGCAAACAAGTCCGTCACAGCAAAACCTCATGGGGTTTTTTTGGCCCTCCCTTATTGTTTGGATACCTCAAGGCAGCCTGATTTGTGCAGGGACAGCCCCCCGCCTGCACGCCAGCCTAGCAGGCCCCACCAGTGACATCCAGGGCTGTCTCTGCCCAGCACCCTGCTGATGCCCTGGAGAAGGGCCACGTGCCCCCATCTGTGAAAGTATGGGGGGGAGGGGGCTGGGTGAAAGTATGGGGGGGAGGGGGCTCAGGTATCCAGTGCAGCAGGGTTTCTGGACGATGGGCTGAGGACAGGGGTTGTGAGCCCCCAGGTGAGAGGAGCCAGGAGGGAGACTGAGCACCCAGCAAGGCTCCAGGCTGCTCGGCGCCCTGCATGTTCCCCGCTGCATCTGCACCCAGGGCTCAGGCCCGTCTCTTACAGCATCAAGAGCATTTTGCGGCGGAGGGGGAGGGGAGGGGAGGGGAAGGGAACTCTGCCTGTCTGCAGCAAGCGGTGGCCTTGCCGCCTCCTCCTCTTCCTCCCTCCTCCTTGCAGAGCCGAGCTGCAGAGCGTCGAGGCTGGGCTGCCCATCTCGGCAGTGATTAGAGATGCTGGGGCAGCAGTTGCTGACCCGGTGGGAAATTCTCAGCGTGGGAGTTGGGGGGGTGGGGGGGTTATTTCGGGGCAGAGGCAAATGAAGTGTCATGGGGGGTGATGTCAGCACACCGCTCGCCCCTATCTCCTTTCCCACCCCTGGGCTGGGCGCTTTGCTGGCCGCCTTCCTGCCACCTCCCTGCAGCCGGGTGGGGGAGTCCAGCGGAGGAGGAGGAAGGCAGTTCCCAGCAGGAAGGAAGCAGGGTAGCAAGCCCATTTGGGGCCCCAGGGAAGGGTTCCAGTTTAGCCCTACCCCCAACATGCAGCCCCACTGGTGGAAACCTTAATTACTAGCCAGTGTTATGCACCGGGAATGAGCCTGGTTTCATCCTGGCCTCCGTGACTTAGGTGATGGGCCGCACGTCTCGTTGATGGCTGCTGTCTGCTGTGTGTAGAGACCATCGGGAAGGGGCTCCAGGGAGGCTGGCATACGGGCCACGAGGGATCCTCCCCGGGTCTGGTTTCCAGGCCAATGCAGTGCTGGTTCGGGGGGGGGGGGGGTGTGCGGCGCGTTGGCTGTCCCCGCGTTTGCACCACACGTGTGCCTGCGTGTGTGACAGGAATCTGTCGTCTTGCAAAAGCGTTGCACTCTGCACGGCGTGTGTTGCAACCGCCTTTGAGCAAGGGCAGGAAGGCGCTGGGGAGTCTGCTCGCAATGGGGAAGTAGAAGTGCCAGCCACTGGCGTTCAGCGCCCAGCTGCGCTGCAGCAAAGCGGGGTGGGGGGTGGGAGGAAGTGGGCAGTGGCCAAAGAGGCAGAATGGGGCAGAAGAGAGCCAGGCGGAGGAGCAGGGGCCTGGCCAGCAGCTTGGCCTCCATTGTGGGGGTTGGCAGGGCCCCTCTGACCCCAGGTGCTTGGGGGTGGCTGTGCAGGAGCCCCCCACTTCCATTGTTTCCCTGTTCCCAGGCTCAGCCTTGAGGGGAGTTGAAGCCAGCACCGGGAAGGGCACTGGGTTTGTGTCTCATCAACCTGCCCATGCACACACCAGTCTCACTCTCATGGCGTTGCTGGGCTCCGTGCTTTCCACCATTCGATCTCCAGGCAGCTCCGGGCGCAGTTATCTCGGGTCAGTTCCCTCAGCAGACCCATTTCACTGTCCCCCGTGCTGCGGCCTGGGCTCTCCGATGAGGCAGCTTGGGGTGGTGTGAACAGGAGACTCCGGAGCGGCAGGCGGGTGGAGGTGCTGCCTCTTGTGTACAGGGTACACGGCCTTTCCCAAGGGTTTGGGTCCCCTGCTGTGAGGTCAGTATAGCTGAGCTTCCCCCTGCTTTTGCGTTTGGGGGTTGTCTTGACTTGCTCATTTCTATGCTGCTTTTAAGCACTTACCCATGTCCACCCCAGTGGTGGCGGGCAGAGCAGTTCCTAGCATTCGTGTTTGCATTGGTGCCTTGGACCAGCAACACGTAAGATAATCATTCCCCTCGAAGCTGCATTGCAAGGGGTCCTGGTGACCTTTTTCCGCATCTGATCAGGCCCTCAGCTCACCTGGCGCTTGCAGGGAGCACAGTCCGCGCAGTCTATGCACGTGGCGGTTGCCCCCCACCCCTGGGCTCGCTGTCAGCAAGCGGGTTTGCACCATTCCCACTAGCGAGGTGAAGCTGTTAGCTGGTTTCGGAGCCAGGAGAGGCTGCCCCAAATCACGAGCACGCTCACACTCTCCCCCGGATGAAACTCCCTCGCGCCTCCAGCCTGCACAGAGCTCCGCAAGCGCAGAGCACAGCTCTGCTGCTGCTGCTGCTTCTGCTGGTCACTCGGACGAGCCAGCTATAAATATCCACAGACTTTGTTCTCAGCCCAAGGGCTGCACTTGTCCCCACGTGGGAACCTCAGATGTGGCTCTGAAGCAGAGCACGCACATACTGAGCTGGGGACGCAGCCCTGTGCAGTGTGGAGGTCTCGGATACGGTCCCAGGATGCTGCCAGTCCTGATAGCAGCACATTTCTGGGGGGAAAGCCTCTGAAGGAAAAGATCCTTGAAAAGTGCGGGTGAGGTTAATAGCTTCCTTCTGCAGGGCTCTGAGGGCTCCTTCCTGCTCTGGGGCTGGCGTTTGCCCACTCAGAGATACTGTGTGCTTTGCAAACACTCTCTGAGCCTCCCATCCCCGGCAAAGTGGGGACTGTGCCCACTCCACAGACCAGTTCACTGAGGCAGGGAGAAGCTGGAGGACCAGCTCAGGGTCTCACGAGTCCCAGCCGGGCTGTCAGGTCTTTCCGAGGTCCTGGGGGAGTACCAGCCAAGCCTTGCTGGGGAGAACTGAATGGCTGAGTGGATGGTAGAAGATACCTGGAGAGGCTTAAGCGTCTGCAGGGGCTTGCTGTGGAGGGCGAGGGTGTTGTGGAGGAAGCTCTGGCTGCCACCTGAATCCCGAGCGCACGGGTCATGCATCGCCTTCAGGCTGGCGACCGTCTGCCTGACTAAATAGAGGGGCTGGGGTTTCCCAGGCCAGACACCCCTGATGTGCCCCAGGCAGCTCGCTGGAGACAGCCAGGCCCAGCCAGGCTTCTCAGCAGGCCATGCTCCACGCTGAGCCCGAGGTGCCGGGCTGCGCTAGTCCCGGCACCTGCTTCAGGGCTGGAGTCCCCTCTGTAGGCATGCCCTTGACCTTGGGGACGGGGCTGGAGGCTGGGGTCTTTGCAGCTCGGGCTGTCTCGGCGGTTAGAGCTTTCCCTGACACTTGTGGCAGCCGGAGCCAGAGCAGGTCTCGGAGGCCGTGACGGGCTCCAGAGACCTCCGTACTTGCTGCAGGGATGTGGGGAGCAACCGGCGCCCCTGGCAGAGCAGCCGGCGGGTGCCAGGATCAAAGGGGCGCGGGCTGCAGCTCATCTCCCCGGCGCGGGAGTGCAGCGCTACTGTTTGCTCTCGTGCGCTCTTCCACCTGCATGAAAACAAGGTGGTTGGTGATCTGCTTTTTCCTGTGCGAGAGTTGACATAACAGCCTCTCCCGCCCAGGCTCGTTTCCCACGCAGGCCCGGGCACCAGGGCAGGTTTGCCATAACGCGGCATCCTCCCGCGGGCTTTGGCAGGGCTAGGGGGGGCCCCAGCAGGCCAGGCTAGAGCCAGCAAGCATTTCCTCCGCTTGCTGGAGAGCAGCAGTGGTGCCATCTGGCCCGCTCACCGCACAGCAGCTGGAGAGGAGGCCCAGTGGGTGTCCCCCGGCCAGCTGTGGGCAGAGGCTGGCCCTGGGTAGGGCAGGGGTTAAGAGCTGGGTTTCCTAAGCTGCTTGCTCCTCTCTTCCGTGGAGGAGAAACGGAGCGTCAGGGGCCTTGGCTGAGCCCCGCCACGGTGCCCCAGCTGGTCCAGCCCCTCTCCCAGGCCGGGCAGTGCTGTGCTGTGTCCATTGCAGACCTGTGTCGGACCGTCCCCGCTGGGAAGCGCATCTCACCTCCACCTGCAGGAGGAGGCAGAGTGCGGGAGGGTGATGTGTCTTGCCCAAGGCCATGTGGGCAGGCAGTGGCAGGGCTGGGGGTCGAGTCCCAGCTGCCTGCATCCCCAGGTGGGGTGTGAGCCCTGGTGCTGGCCCTCCCCTCTGGGTTTTCCTCTGGCGACAGCCTGTTCCCATGCTGCTCTTGGCGCCTACCCAGTCGCGCTTTCGCTGGGGTGATGGAAACTGCTGGGGCGGCTGGCAGCTTCCTCCTTCTCACCGGCCCCGGGGGAGCAGAGTTTCTGCAGCGTCAGACTGGGGGAAACCCCCCTCCCACTGCCCAGGAGCAGGGGTAAGAAGGAGCCTTTCCCCTCTGGCCTCTGCCCTTGTCATCCTGCCTGGGACGCAGACTCCCTGCCTACCCCAGCGTTGCTGCCCACACAGAGGTGCAGGTCCAAACCCAGCTCCAGCCTGGGGCCTGTGGCTCCCATCCCTTCTCCCAGCTGATGCCATGGGGAAGTGACTGCCCAAGTGTTTGCCTAGGGCTTTGTGCCTGCGGGCAGCTTTTGCAGGGAGAGGGCAGGGGGGACCCGATGCAGGAGCATTGGGGGCAGGAGGTGCACAGCCAGGAGCCTTCTCGCTCCCATACAGGGGTGAAGGGAGCACTGGATGGACCCCAGGATGCCTCTGCTTGGTGGCTCTGGGACCTTTTCTGTTGGCAGAAAAGCAAGAGAGGAGCCACCATCAGTCCAGGAGCCACCGATGGCCTGTGGCATAGGACAGGCAGGATCCTGAGAAACGGGCAGGTCCCGAACTGCCTTGGGCTTCCCTGAAGCCAGGAGCAGCCCCATAGACAGCAGCTGCCTGGCACGGGCCATCCTTGCCAGGGGGTCTGTGCAGCTATTCGGGGCCCGACGGGTTCTGCGCTGGGTGATCTGAGCTGGGGCAAACCCTGTGGTTTCCTCCTGGGCTGGGCATGTCCGTGTGTGCAGGTACAGAGGGCCTGCAGCACGTGGTGGGCGTGTGTGTACTTGGGCAAGGTAGCAGAAGGCCTAGGGCACGTGGTCAAACAGATCTGGCAGAGAGCACGTGTCACGGTGCCAGCGTGTGCATTTCATCCCTGTTTTGCAGGGTAGAATAAGTGACTTGCCAAAGGCCACCTGGTGAGCAGGTGTCGGGGCAGGGTTGAACCCAGGCAGCCCTGTCTCTGAGCCCACTGCAGCCAGCAGGAAGACAGACAACCCTGCACTTTGGCCTGGTGGGGCAATAGGTGCTGGGAAGGCACATTGGTTGCAGGGGAAATCTGCCAGCTGTCTGGCACGGAGGAGCTGCCTTTGAGCATGGGGCTTTCCCTGCCGCGCCGTGCCAGCAGCCGGCAGGGCCTGTTCCCAGGTGTTGGAGGCTCACAGGCTGTGGTTACGGGTTGCAGTGTGGCTGCTGTAGCATGGACCGTTCTCAGGGGCTGGGCCTCCAGGCTTGCAAGTGACCCTGTTTCCTTGCTCTCTTCCAGGAGCGCAAGTCCTACAGGTGGAAGCTGCTGTTGTTCGTCTTCAACCTCTTCACCTTCACCCTGGCTGTGTGCGTCTACTTCCACCACAACTGGTACTGCCAGCCCGGAGGTAATGGCTCTGACCCTGGCCTTGTGCTTGCAACGCTTGGCAAACTCGGTCACCCTGTTGGCCTGCCCTGCTGGCATCCGGCCCCCAGCCTGGAGCCCTGCCCGGGTCAGCCTGCTCACAGCCTGGCCTTGGTGAAAGTTGCCAGGTGAGAGGCCAGTGCTGGTGACAGCAATGGGCAGAGACTCCTGATTCATTTCAGGTAGGCCTCCTGCCGGGCCGTGGAAGGAGGCAGTTACAGCTCCCTTCCCAGCACGGCCTGGGTTTGAAATAGGACCTGTGGAAAGGAGTATGTCTTGCTACCCTCTCCAGGCTCCTCGATGAGAGGGACAGGGTCTCACTTGCCTTCAGTCCTGCGACGAAGCTGTCTCCCCGGCTGACATTGCACTGACATCCCCTTGTCTTTCCTTCCTCCCCCAGCCTACACCATCTTTGCCTTCCTGGAGTACCTGGTGGTCCTCTCCAACATGGCCTTCCACATGACGGCCTTCTGGGACTTCGGCAACAAGGAGCTGGTGGTCAGCTCGCTGTCGGAGGACAAGCGCTTCTAGCTGACGCTTCCCGCCCGACAACCGCACTGTCCGCACCCACGATGACCATGGGACTCCTACTGCCGTGCTGAGCAATGGGCGTCTGGGGAGAGCCCTGGCGTGACACGAGAACAAAGAGGGCATTCAGGCTGCGTCTCTGGCAGGCTTGCAGCACCACTGTGTTTGCAATGGTGAATGGTGCCTCCAAACAGCCGGCCGGGGCAAGGGGTTGTGCCTGCCCAAAAGACGCTGCACAACCATCGCAAGCGTGAAACAATCACGGCCCCAATTGAAGGGCAGAGCCGGCGGCTGGCTGGGAGTCCTCCGTGAGCGTGGTTTGCTGTTTGGAGCTGCCTGCCTACCAGCTCTCAGCCTGTCCAAGGTCCTTGCCCTCTGGGCCGTGGTGGGGAAGAAGCCTGGAGGAAACCCCCTGCAAGGAAGGACTATCTGCTTTTGGGGTCTTAAGGCCCTGACCGGCACCTCCAGAAGGGCCTGACCTTGGCATCATCCTGGTCTCACCGACATCCTCACCCGCATCCCCCTCGCTGCTCTCCTGAGCTTCCAGGCCAAGTTATGGGCAGCCGGGGGCTGGATCCCCCGCGCACCCTGGGTTTGCTCTGCCGGGCTGAGTGAAGTGGCTCTTGCCCCAGGTTGGAGCCCAGTTGGTAGGGGAGGAGCAGCTGGACTATTTAGAGGGGAATCAGCTACAGCACTACCGACCCTCCTCCTCCTGACCGCCTCCCTCGCCCCTGCTCCCGTGAATTCAGCACAGGTGGGAAGTGCCGGGCACGAGCCCCAGTGCCAACCCCTCCGGCTGCCCTGCCACCGTGCCTTGTGGGGCCACGTCTGGCTGATGCCCAGCAGCGAGGCGGGGGCTTGGCGATGGCTCCTGAGGTCTGCGTATGCTGTGCCAATGCACCACTGAATTTTGACAGCTTCTGGCCCCACCTGCGTGGCCACCCTCTCCCAGCCTCCCTCCGGCAGCTGTATCACCTGGAGCTGAATGCCCCAGGTACATCACCCCTTGGATGTTTTGCACCAGGGCCCTGCTGATCAGGACAAAGTGACCCTACAGCAGGGCACTGAGGGGCCAGAGCTAGCCCCAGCAGCTCAGCAAAGCAGAGGGCTGGGAGCCAAGCCGGTTACTGCCCACGGGCTCTGGGTGCCAGGTTTCCAGGGACTTCCAGGCACGAGGAGGAGAGCATGGAAAGGATGGGTCAGAGGGCCAGAGTGGTGGGTGCATAGCTGAGGGACCAAACATGCTGGTTTAAGTCTCATGCCAGATGAAGACCTTGGTCCAGGGCCCTGGGCCACCTGCAGTGGGATGGCGAGGCATGAGTCCAGACACATGTGGAGCCCACGCTGGCCAGCCGTGGCATAAGTAAACCCCTGGTTTGCTGCATCCAGCTGGCTAGGAGCTAGCAGGGGGTTCCCCTCATGCACCCATCTCCTCTTGACCCACACTGCCAGACCCCCTGGCCAGACCCCAGCAGGCAGCCCCTTGGTGAGGGCAGGGACTGTCAGGAGAAGCTCAAGCTAGAGAAGCCTCCTTCAGCGGCCAGGGGATAGGAGGGGTCAGGCCAGGGCAGCAGCCAGTGGAGCAGGGACCCCGGGTACATGTAAGGGCAGACACGGGACCCGTTTCGAAGGACCCAGAGCTGATTGAGGTGACCCAAGCACTGACTGCAGCAGACAAGACACGATCCCCTTCTCCGGCAGGTCGATGGGTGCCTGCCCCCTGCCCCATCTGACTCCGGGGAGCCTCTGAGACCGCTCAGAGAGAGGGGAGACTCCGGCCGGGCCGGGCCGCTCCCGAACCCAGCAAGCACAAGGCCACCCCAGCTGCCTGCCCAGCACTGATTGCAGCCAGGGCTCCCAGCAGCTCACTGGACCGTGGCGCGCACCCTGCATGCACAGCCCTGTCGGTGCTCTGCTTTCCCTGCCTGGTTGGTGTGTGCGTGCGCGTGTGTATGTGTGTGTGTGTGCTTGGCCCGCGTGCCCCTTGTACAGCCAGATGTATATTTTGCAAGGATGCAATAAAGCACTGAGTATTTTTGTGAGCTCCTTTGCAGGCTGCTTGGGCTGGCGGTGGTGGCTCCCTGCCCTGGGGTCCGTGAGGTCCCACGTGGGGCTCCCACCAACGATGGTGCACCCCCTCAGTGGCTCAGCCATCCCCCCCACCCATGCCGTGGGGCAGAGGAAGGGGTTAATCACGGCTGGGTGCCAGCGCCCTGCTCTCCCTGTGCCTGGGTCTCCCTCCCCTCCCAGCTGCCACACTGGCCCCATTGTGGCTCCCACCCGCTGCCCCGGGGCACAACCTTCGGCACTTGGCCTGGCCCGGGGCTGGAGGGCAGCATGGCTCGGGGTGGGGGGGACCTTTGGCCCCATGCCACCGCCTCGCACACAGGCCTGTTGTTGGGGAGCCGCCTCTGTCCCACCCTCTGCAGACACCCATTGTCCAGGCTCCCTTGGCTGGCGCCTTGATGGGGGCCTCGCTGCCCCCCACGGGGCAGACTGGAGGTACGGGGCAGGGAAGAGGAGGAGGACAAGGGTGCGAAGGACAGGGGGAAGCATGTGCCCAGGCCATGGGGTCCCCAGGGCGAGCGCTTCCCACCTGGACCCGTGTCCTGCCCGTGTCCCCATCCCAGATGGGGATGGGCACTGGGGTCCGTCGTGGCCCGACTCCAAGACGGGACATCGGGGGCGGCTCTCCTGGCTGCCCGGGTGGGATCCAGCCCCCGGCAGCCAGGGCTCCTGGGTTCCAATGGCCGCACCGGCTGACCAGCGCCGTGCCTCAGTTTCCCTTCCTGCTAGCGTGCGCCTGCAGCGCGTGACCTGAGCCGGCTGGGAGGCATCGAAGCCCCCCACCCCGCAGCTGGCCATGATCTCATCTCTGGATGCTGGAAATGGGCAAACCCAGTGAGGTCATGGGAGCCGCTTCCCCGCCGGCCTCCCTCGCCCTCCTTTGCCGGCATCCCAGCCATGCCGCTTCCCGGCAGGTGTGGCAGGGCCCAGAGGCCGTGGTGATGGGCAGCAGCATAACGGTAGCTTCCTTGAGGCTTTCCTCTCTCCTGCGCTGATGGGTGCAGAGCTGGGACATCCACGAGGAGCCCTGTCTCAGCCGCCCCAC
>JAGPOW010003316.1:194544248-194559563 GCA_030014935.1 Caiman crocodilus | reverse complement strand
GCTCTGACAGCGAGGATTTTTTTTTCAGGGGAGCCAATTGAAATTGACTTTGCTGCAGATTCACGCCGTTGCTCTGTGCCCTCCTCTATGCAGCAAGAGAGAAAAGGTGCTTTTCCCCTTCTTTATGAGCCCTTCAGGTATTTCACTCCTGCTTGCTGCTTCCAGAGGCAGCCGGGATGTGTGTCAGTCTGATGCCAGCCTGGTGGCAGGGAGCATGGTGGGGCTATGCCTGGCTTACCAGTGGCACCCCTAGAGTTAGCCCTTTGATTACTTGTGTTCAGGTAGCCTCAGGTTTCTGTCCTCTCTCAACTAGCTCTTGGATTATTCTCTCTTCATTGTAGGACTATCTGTAATTCTCCCTTATGCTCATGGAGGGGAAGGCATGGAGACCGGGCACTTTCTGCTCAGCAAAGACCTTGCTTGCAAGACTTCAGGACTGCTGGCTGAGCCTGGAGCGTGTCTGCACCCAGAGCTCCCGTCCTTGCTGAGCAAGTGAGGCCGCTGGAAGGGGATGCCAGCACACGTGCCTGTGCAACTTGTGGCGGTCCCACCAGCAGCCAGTGCTGCCCTGGGGATGGCTGTAGTGTGGGGCTGTGTGGAGGGCCCAGCGATGCCGGGATGTGGCTGGGAGCAGCGTGCAGCTGGATGCAGCATGATGGGGTACCAATTTCCCCCAAGGGATTGGGCATGGAGGAAAGGGGCATCGGTCACTGTTGCACACAGGAGTGAGGGGCACGGCCTTTGCATCTGAGCTTCCTGCCCCTTCAGTGCTGGAGGCTGCAAGTGGAACAAGGGAGAAGAGACCTAGCCCGATCCAGTTCCCCCTCCCTTCCAGCACCCGTGCTCTGCTGCTGTGTGACACAGCCCTGTCGGTTGCCTTAACAAACTGTGGGGCAGCGCCCACCAAGTAAACTATTAGCCCCACTTAAACAGGGAGGCTACTGGAAAGGCAGCAACTGATTACTGGGGGCAACAAAAGACATCACTGGGGTGAGCGTGAAGGTCAAAGGTTAATAACTAGAGTGCCGGGGTGGGGGGGGACACCAAGCAAAGCGCACTGGACAGTGGCCCTCAACCAATCCGTGTCCTATACGTTCCTATGCTCTGAACCGAGGGAGGTGAGTGCAGGCAAGGCCGGCGATGTCTGGGGTCTTTCTTCTACAGCTTCTACCCCTCCAGGGTGCAGGGGCCACGCTCGTCCTCCTTCCCCAAGCCCCTCCTTGGCCTCTTCCTTCCACCTCTCTCAGGTCTTGCCCAGGCCCCGCAGAGCTCAGCTGCTGCTGGTCAGCGCCCGTCTCTGGGGGACAGCCATCCTCCTGGGCCTGGCCGGAGGACGCGTGATGAGGCCAGTGGGGCGAAGGGGGACACAGACAAGGCGGGAGCAAGCTCCTGACCCTTCCCTCTCTGCCCCCTGCCAGGCAGACATGGGTGGGGGATAGAGGAGCAGCTCCTGCCAAGGGGCATTTGCCTTTGGGGGAGACCCCTGGCTGGGGACAGAGGTTCCCCCTTCTCCCCAGAGCATGAAGCCGCTGTCAGGCATGGAGGGTGCCAGCTGGGAATTATTGCTGCCAATCCGGTTTAGATTCATTTTGAGCCCCACCGTGACTCAGGGCAGTGCAGCTATTCCCCATGTGTTGATGGGAAACCGAGGTGCAGACCGTTCGCAAGCCTGGATGTGGTGCATTGGCGCTGGTCTAACTCACACGGGTTTCCAACACACGTGTCAACGACCGGTGTCCAGGGAGGACAGGTGGCCAGCTGTCAGGTGCTAGTACGGTGTCTTGCCACGGGGTGGCAGGACAGCCTGAAAGATCTGGGTTTTGAGTCCAGGTTGGGGCACATCCATCCCTTGCAGCTCTGACACCCGGGGTGCTCTGCTGCTGGTGTTTCTGAGGATAACTCCACCCCGTCATCTAGTCAATGAAACCGGTGTAGAGCAACACCATGTGCATCTGCTCCTGGCACAGCCCGGCTGCACCAGTGTCAGACTTGAGTGTTTGGGACATGGAGGACTTGCCCAAGGCCGTGCAGGGAGTCTGTGGCAGAGGATGGCCAGCCTCAGGGAGCAGACACACTGTCTCAGACCCAGTGTCCCTCCAGCAGCTTTCTCTGCTGTACCCTATTCCCTGCCAGGGCTCCCATGTGCCCTGCACATAGCTGCGGAAGCTCCCCTTGCTGCTATCCCCTTGCAGATAGCTGCAAGGTGGTAATTAAGAACAGCCTGAATGGAAACTCTGCTGCCAAAAAGGACTCAGGCTTTCATAAATTCACATCCCAAGGTGGGGAGCTAGGCCCAGAGCAAGCTGCAGAAGCACTTCTGGATGCTGGGAACACCTGCATTGCTAGTAGCCAAAGACCTCTGCTGCTGGCTTGCTGTATGAGTGCCCACTCCCCGGCCCTTCGCGCTGCAGGTAAATGCAGAGCATTGAACATGCTGCGTGGGGGAAACTCACCTCCGGGGCTCTCAGGGCTCAGCAGCTCGGACTCCGTGCAGCTCAGCACTGTTTTCGGGGTGTTTTTTGCCCCTGGTGCACCCCGGAGTGTGCAGGGCTCCCCGCGTTACACTCAGCTGCTCTTTGCTGCTCGCAGTAGACGCGCAAGCCCCGATCTGCACCTTGATCCCCGAGAAAGCTGGCTAAAAAATGATGGCTGCTCGTTCCCAGAGAGCGCTCAGCAACAGGCAGCAGCAAAGCCAGGGTCTCCAGAGACACCGGGGCTAAACCGCAGGCTTCCTCCCTCGTTACCCATCAGCCTTTGGCCTGGAGGCGAGAAGCGGGGAGCGTGGGACCTGCATGATCATCATCGCAGGCACAGGGACGGAGTGGGACAGAAGTCACTGCGGGATGTCCCTTGAGGTCCAGGCCCGGAGCGGAGGTGCGGGGAGCTGTCATGGGGCAAATCTGGCCTCTTCCAGGTGGCCCAGCGCAAGGAGGGGTACCATCCCCAAATCACCCATGCGGGTGTGGCATTGGCCCCTCATGCTGTCCCCCCCGGGAGTGGGGGGTGTTCAGGACATTTGTACTTGTCACTACACGCACCGGTGGAGTTTCAGCCGGCGTCTGTGCCAGTATACAAGAGTATATGAATTGCCAGGTACTGGGTCAGACCATTTTGCCCAGTCTCCTGTTTCAAACCACCTACCACCACCAGCTCTACATGCTCCTGCTCCGCACTATTCACCATCCTGTCCTTGCATCCTGCCCTGACAACGTGGCTGGATAACCTAGGCAAGGATGAAAGATCCTTGTGGATAAGTCTGCACTCCTCGCAAGCCATTGGGGATCTTACTAGTGACCACAGGGGCTTCTAGTTAACTTGGTGGGCTAGGCCCACTTTTGCCTTTGACGTGTTAGAAGATCTGGGCCACACAGGGGTAGAGAGCAGACACAGATGGGGAGTGTAAACCGGGTCTGACCAGGCTTTGCCCCTGTTCCTTTCTTCCTCGCAGCCTCTGGTATTAAGCTCTGTATCAGAGCCTGTGCCTCGAGCTCCCGTGACCCAAAGGACACCCCCACTGCCCCATAGGTCAGGCTTCTGCATGGCTCTGATGGAGCAACAGGATTCTCCTTGCATTTGAAGGCTGGACCCCATAAATGGGATCGCTGGGGCACACGTGGCGAGGGGAGAGCAGGAGGTTGCTGTCAGGGACCCAGCATCCCTGCAGGGATCCAACCCCCAGGCTCCCAGCATGTGGCCTTAGCGTTCAAGGCTAATTTCTAGTCCCATGCAGCTATCTTTCCCCATGCAGTGCCACTGGAGCATGGGCCATGAGTTTTCCCAGGGAGGGACTCCAGGCCAAGAGATGGGGTACATAGATATGCAGAGCGGATGCTGAGTTTAGACTCTTTAAAAGTGTACTTTAGAAATACCAGAAGAAATCCCCACAGTCCTTCCCTTCTCATGTACACCATCTGTAAGCAAGAAGGGGCACCTCTCCTGGTGCCAGGGCTGCTAGATGTCCATGAAGTGGCAGCTCAGGTTCTAGGTCCCAGGTTTTTGGTTCCCCAGATATCTCCTCCCCTCGGGAGAACTACCTGGAGCCTCTCCCACTTCCCCACCGTGTCCCAGTTCTCTGCCTCCACCTTGCACTGCCCATTCGCATCCCACTAGGCTTGCAGGTTGAGCTCTGTCTGTCTTGTCTATGGGCCCATACCCAGCATGCATGGCTCCGACTTGCTCACCACAGCTTGGGCAGCATCCTTATGGGCATAACCCTGCTTACGGTCTATATGTTTGGTTAAGGCTGTGCCCTACTGATGTAACGGTGTGCGTTCTCCCTTGGCATCTCTTCTTCAGGATGCATATTTGGAGGTTTGGGGGCTATCCCTGCCTTTCTTCACGGTCTGTGGGAAGATCTAGGATTTTGAAAAGGGGGTGCAGGTGGTGTGGTACATTATTGCATATAACACACCACCTACTTTTATCCAGCTAAACAGCAACCAGAAGCTTTAATGTAGACTATTGGCCTACAGTCATATCATTCAGTTTAAGATAGGAGCAAACACAAATGTAAATGTATTGGAATGTACAGTAATTTGCTATATCATCCATTCTGTATAAACTCCACCCCCGGCAAAAAATAAAAGATGTTGCTATATCATCTATTATGTATAACCCCCCCTCACACAAACAAGGCAAAAAATGAAAGATGTTGCTTCGTTAGTCCTGCAGTCATTAGAATTAAATGGATATCCCTGTTTTAAAGGCATAACACAGATCTAGTCTTCCTGAGCATCTAGTGCTGCACTGAAAGTTATTTCCATACCTGAGTGAATGGTTTAAGGGAGAGTTGGCTTTAGCCAGCCTGCCAGGAGTAGGTAACAAACAGAAAAGCAGAAGTCCGGTCTGATTAGCAGAACAAGACCATTTTAAAGGAGAGAGGGACATTAACATCTGCAGAATGAAGAGTTTAGCAGGAATCAGGTTAGTTTATAATGGGTCTCTACATGTTCATTAAGGTGCTTTAGTTAATGCACATTAAATCTAGTACCTCCAGGGACTTCTCCATGCCTCAGAGGGCACTTTTACACATGCTCTGGTGATTGGTGCAGGGGGCGGCATTTTAATTAGAGTATCTTCAAGAGCTTTAGCTCAAGCGTGTCTCCCTCCCACCCCCCGGTCATTTTTCAGTGCAGGGACGCTGAAATACAAGGCGTGAAGGGCTGCTGGACCATGGTAATTGCCATGCTCCAGCAGACTTAATCAAGACTTGATCAAGTCTGCTCTGATTCACTGGAATTTCAGCAATTAATCAAGTCTCTTCCTCTTCGCTGCCTGGTGCTTACCACTGGATAAGCCTCAGGACCCTGGAAAATGAGGGCTGGAAGGGACCACAGGAGGACACATTTAGTCCAACCTCCTGCTCAAAGCAAGACCAGCCCCAACTACATCATTACAGCCTTGGGCGAGTCTCCCTTCTCCACTGCATAGGCTAGGCTGTGGCTGTCCCACCCTGGTTTGCTGGTGCTTGAGACTGAACTGGCACCGGTGGCCCCGTGGCCAGAGCCATGCCCCATGCTGGGGTGAAGACCCCTCCAGCCACATGCAGCAAAGCTAGCAGCTTGTCCTTAGGTCTTCCCATCCAGTCTCCCATCCAAGCCCCAACCCACCCAAAGCCTGCTGACTTTGCAGGCTGTGCTCAAGACTTGCTGCCAGAAGCTGCTCTAGGGCAGCAGGGGCGCTGCCAGACCCACGGTGCTGGATCCCAGTTCTCCAGGTAGCCCCACCGAGGTTAGGCTGGGAAGTTTAGTTACAGACCCCCAAACAAAAACATATGCTGTCAGCCGAGGTAAAGAAAAGGAAAATCCTCAAGAAAACCCTAATGAAAACAAAAACCCAGGAAATAAAATCAAACACTCTCTCTCTTAGCTCCCAAAGTACCATCTTGCTCTCTGAGAGGGCTGATCTCGCTGGCTCACCCCTTTTGGGACCTCATTGCTTCAGGCTCCTGCTACAGGACCTCCACTGACAAAAGTCCTCTGATCCCCTTTGCCTTTGCTGTAACACTTTTCTCTGGCTCCACTTGGTGCAGACATGCATGGAGAGGGGAGTTCCCCAGCGCCTTTGCTTCCATGATTTGGCTCTCCCTGGGGCTGCACCTTACCAGTCCGAAGTATGTAACACAGCTCATCCTGGACCAATCTAACTGTATTTAATAGAAAATTGCAATGGCTGCAGGTCCGAGGCACACGTCACAATGCAGAAATTGCCCACTTTAGCTGATTGGAGCCATTTCAAATGAGGCATGATCCGTAATTAATTGAAATTCTCTACACACAGGTAATGCCTGAAATATTTGATGCCCCAATCAACAGCCAAACATTCGTGTTCGATGGTAGTGTACCTTTTTTTTGGTCATTCAACTTTCTACTCGCATAAGCCACTGGTCTTTTGAGCCCATCTATTGCCTGTGAGAGGACTGCCTCAATAGCCTTTCCTGATGCATCTGCCTGTAGAATGGAAGGCTGTGAAAAACCAGGTGTTTGCAACACATCCCAACACAAAGCCACCTTTATTTACTGTGTCAAAGGTTTCTTCATGCTTGGTGTCCATTGTTATGGAGCCATTCCCTCTTCTCTGCATGGTATCAATGAGGGGGTTTCGTGATGCCTGCAAGACGTGGAATAAACCAACAGTAATAACTGGTCAGTCCCAGGAATGCTCTCGTTTTGTTGCTTACTTTGCAGAGGAAGGTAGTTCCTTATAACCTCTACTTTATCTGCCAGTGGTTTTATCCGGCCCTGTCCCACCACTAATCCTAAATATTGTACTTCGGCCTAGCCCAGAGCACATTTCTTGGGGTTAGCTGTTAATCCTGCCTGCTGTAGCTCCTGCAGTACAGCTCTTATTGACCGTACGTGTTGTTCCCATCCCCCTGTATAAACCATGATGTTGTCAATAGATGTTGCGGCACAATCCTGGTGAGGGGCCAATATCCAATCCATAAGCCTTTTCAAAGTGGCTGCTGCTCCATTCAGCCCAAAGGGCATCCTTTTAAATTCATACGAGCGCCAAAGGATTCCAAAGGCCAACTTAGTTCGATCCTTTGCTCTCAACGAAATTTGCCAATAACCTTTGACCAGATTAAACATGGAGATAAACTTGGCCCTTCCGATTCATTCCAGGAGCCCCCTCCCCCCCAACCTGGGGCACAGGGAAAGCACTGAATCATTTAATAAGGTTTAACTTTCTGAAGTCCACAAAGGGAATGTCTCACCAGGTTTAAGAGCTGCTACCAGAGGCCTTTGCCATTGACTGCGAGATGTAGTAATGACTCCCCGCTACAACATCTTATGCAATTCCTCCTTGATGGGCTGATACTTATGGTACCGGATCCAATGTCATTTTTCCTTATGTTCCCTTCTGGAGTCAGGATCTTATGTATTCCTCCCCGAGCTCTCCCTGGAGCTCCGCTAAAGACATCAGAAAACTCTCTGTAATAAGGCCTTCCAGCTGTCCACGTTGCCCTTCTAAGAGCCGTCTTCCTTAGGTTACCCTGTTTTCCACTGGTATAATCCCAACATCCCTCTCTATGTCGTGACCAAACTCCTCTTTCTCGGATAACGGAGTAATTCATAAACCCTCTCTTTCCATGCAAAACTTTTAACAAATGGACATGGTAAATTTGTTTGTCTTCCTTACATCCAGGTCTAAGGACTTCATACTCTACACGGCCCGTTTGCCACACAATTACGAAAGGGTCCTGCCAGCAATTAAGGAATGTCCTGGTGGAACCGGGCAGCGGCACTAAGATTTGCCGCCCTACCTGGAGCTTATGCTCTGTAGCCCGCTTATTGTACTGTTCCTTCTCCGGATGCCGCGCACTCTGCAAGTTCATACCAGTAACCTATGGGCCGACTGAAGTCTCTCTCTCAAAGCAGTTATTCCCCTCCTCTCTGGCCTTCCTAATCTGGCATAGTAGCTCGTTCTTCACCTCACATCGAGGCAGCCTCCCACGCAACTCTGGTCTCATTACCTGTTGGGTCTTTTCTGCAGTTTCAGTCCCCCACATAGCTTGGAAAGTTGGTTCTTGCCTTTGTGCCCCTCTAATTTGGGCACCACTGGTTAACTCCTCCAGGTTGAAAAGGGCTTCATCCTCCTCATTGACTGTGTTGGTATTTTTTTCTCCTAATAACCGAGCCTAATATTTTTCTCAGGCACGCATGGTTTTTAGAATATCACATGTGACAGGGCATTCCCTCCCCAACACCATGGGATAGGACAACTCTGGTGCCACTCCTACGGGTATCTCTCATGTCACATAGTCACTGTGCCCTTCCCACATTCATATGTAGAGGCCCTGCCATTCATACAAACCATTCCAACAGGGGAGGTCTTCCCTCCTTTTCCTCATGGAAAAAGATTAGCCTTAATCAGGGTCTGAGCAAAGCCCTAATTAGGATCTGAGCCCTAAATTAGGATCTGAGCATGCCCCTAATCACCCATTTCCCTGCCACTCTCACCCATACTGTGGGCTTCTCTAACTTGAGGTCCCCTCTAGCTTCACCTGAACTACAACCCATCATTTCTATCTGAGATTGCTCCTGCCCTGAGCTTCTATTCCCCTTGTCTTCTCGAATGACCGGGAGCCTCCCGACCTGGTAAAACGATCCCTGGCCACGCGGCAATCTTCTCATTGAGGGCTATTTGGCAGGTGGCTTGCTGCTGTTTTTGTTGCAGTATTTGCACCATTAGGCTTAATATTTGCTGTAGCACCTCTGCTTTGTCCATTGTAGGTCCATCCGATGGACTTAGGCCACTGTCAGGGTTCCCAGGCAATACACTGAAATGTCACGGATAGGTGCTATAGGGCAAACAGGAAAGAGAGAAAAAAAAAAATCAACCCCCTAACAAAAAACATTAAAAAAAGGAAAATACTAAAAAAAACCCAGGAAATAAAGAAAAAAAAAATCAACCCCCTAACAAAAAAACCCAAAAAACCAGGAAATAAATAATTTTTAAAAATCACGCCCCCTAAGAAAAAACATTAAAAAAAATGGAAAATCCTTAAAAAAAACAACCCCCTGCCCCAGGAAATAAAGAAGAAAAAAAAGCAAGGTCTCTAAGAAAAAAAATATTAAAAAAATGGAAAGTTCTCAAAAACAAACAAACTAGGAAATAAAGAAAAAAAAATGAAAATACTGAAAAAACCCAAGAAAAATAAAGAAAAAACCCACTCCCCCAACAACAACAACAACAACAACAAAATGGAAAAACCTCAAAAAACCCCAGGAAATAAATAATTGAAAACAAATCATGCCCCCTAACAAAAAGACATTAAAAAAATGGAAAATCCTCAAAAAAAGCCAACCTGCAGTCCCAGGAAATAAAAAAGGAAAAAAAAAACAGGCCTCTAAGAAAAAAAAAATTAAAGAAATGGAAAGTTCTAAAAAACAAACAAGGAAATAGAGAGAAAAGCAAACACCCTCATGAAAAAACATGTTTAAAAAAAGAAAAATACTAAAAATCCAGGAAATAAAAAGAAAAAAAAATCAACCCCCCTAAAACAAATTAAAATAAAAAAACAAAAAAAGAAAAACCTCAACTCCACCCCCAGGAAATAAATAATTTTAAAAAATCACCCTCCAGCAAAAATAGTTTAAAAAAATGGAAAAATGCTCAAAAACAAAACAAAACAAAAAACAGGAAATAAGGGGGGGGGAAATCAACCGCTCCAACAACAACAACAAAGTTAAAGAAAATGGAAAAACCTCAGTAAACCCAGGAAATAAATAATTAAACAAAACTCATACCCCTAACAAAAAAAATATAACACAAATAGAAAATCCTCAAAAAAACCCCCAGGAAAAAAACAACCGCCCCCTTAACAAAAAACAATTATGAACATGGAAAAAACCCCCTCAAAACCGCAGGGACTAAATCATTTAAAAAAATCACACCCTCTAACAAAAAATGTAAAAAAGAAAACGCAGGTGGTGGGGGAGGGGAGGGGGACGATATTAAAAACCGAACCGCTCCCACCCCCTGCTAAACCCGCGCAGGAAGTGCCGGGCACGCGAGGGCCGGCTCCTAGCAGCACAGAGCGGCGTGCCCACGCCGCCAATGGGAGGAGCGCTGGGCCGGAAGTGTGGCGCTCTGCCCGGCGCCCGCCGCTGCCTCGCTGCTCCGGTGCGCTGAGGTAAGCGGTGCGGCGGCGCTGGCAGTCTGGCCGCGGCCGCGGTCGGGGCGGGTTGGGCGGAGGAGCGCGTCCCGCTGTGGCGGGGTGTCGGCCCGGGGGCAGTGCAGCCCCACACCTGCCCTATTTAGAGCCGCTGCCACCACCCACCCCTCCCCCTACCCCTTCCCCTTCCCCTCAGCCCACCTGACAGTTGACTCCCGGCCCCCTTTTCCCTTCTTGTCCCCTGTGGCGACCGCCCGCAGGCTCCATCCAGCGCCACCCTCGGCTCCACCGCAGCCTTCAAGCGGGAGCGCCTCTGTCCGTCCGTCCGTCCGTGCTGCGCGTGTGGCCGTGCCCGGGGTAGACGGCGCTCGGACACCGGGGCGCGGATGCCGAGGAGGAGCTGACAGGAAGCCTCCGAGCGCCTCCAGCCATGGAGCCGCCGTCCAGAGCCGCCGTCTGGGTCCTGTGCTGCGTCCTGCTGCACCACGGCCGGGCCGACAGGCCCCCCGGCTCCCACCTGGACGAGACCGCCATCGCGGGTAAGGAAGCGGCTCTCGTCCTTACCTGGCAGGGACGAGGGCATCGACGGTCTTAAACAGCCCCCCCCAGAAAATGAATGGTCAGGGGTAGATAGCACAGCGTTTAAAAAAGAAAAGTGCTCTTTGGAAAGCCACAACTTCTTTTTGCGAACGACGGAGACATGGCAACGAGAGGATCCTTTTCCTGCACGCTTTCGGGCTCGGGGAAAGTTTTAAAGGGCGTCCGAAGTCCCCTTCTGTCAGAAACTTTAAACTTCATTTCTTTTTTTTGGCACTTTAGTCTGGTAAAAATCTTTGGGAATTGGGAGGGGACATGTTGCAGGATCATCCTATTATAGAGTGAGGTTTAAATAGCCCCCAAAATCTGTGCGTTTCAAAGGGGCTGCCAGGTTATTGCCACCTGGAGGTTTTTTATTATTATTTTTTCCCCCGAGTTTGTCTTAATTTTGGATACAAACTTCTTTGGAAAACTTCAAATTTGCATTTTTGCATGGTGCTGCCCCTGGGCGAGGTGGGGCTGCTGCCGCTGGTAAAAGAAAATATTGGGGAATTGGCCTGGGACACGTTGCAGGATCCTGTAGCTTATAGCACAAGGTTTAAATAGCCCCCAAAATCTGTGCATGTCAAAGCGGTTGCCAGGTTGGTGTTGTCTGGAGATTTAATTTTTTTTCCTCCCTGTTCAATTTTAATTTTGGATGCATACTTGTTTGGAAAATTTTAGGTTTTTGCTTTTAAAACAAACCAGATACCTTTTTTCAAAGGTAGAGTAGTCCTGTTCCAGGGGCATAATTTCCACCATAGTTTCCGTAATTATTGTACTTTGAGAAGGGAGTGCTTGATTGTGTGTTGGAAGGAACCTGGGAGGGAGCGGGGGCTGCAGAAAGCTGGATTTCTTGTTCTGGAGTTCACCATCCGAAACCCACAAACCTGCTTCCCAAAAGGCAAACATTGACGTTACATTGACCCTGGGTAGCCTCTGTGAGGAGAACAAGGGTTGAATGGGCTGCTGCAGGCACAGATCTCCTCTGTGCCTTGTTAAAAGTCTTTTTGTCACGGTTGGAGGCATCTTTCTTGTTGGTTCCTGTACTGTTAAAGGCTGGGATGAGGAAAAGCTGTGAGGACTGGGAGTCCTGGCACCTTTCACAACCACATGCCCAAGGAAAATTGGAAGGTATCCTTGCAGCCCAGGAGACTAGGAATGTGTGGTTGATTTAGATATCAGGGTGGGGGAAGTCTATGCAAAAATGCTGTCTGGGAAGGGCAGCATTTAACCCTGAGCTTTCCAGCCATCCAGTGTCCTGCTGCATCTCATTCCTGGAAATAGGTGGGTTGGTTGCACTCAGGGCTTCTTTATACCTGAGGAGGCAGACCTCCTTGAATACAGGTTTTATCTGCTGTGGGGTGAAGACAGCAGGCAGCCACCTTAACGGCTATAGAGACAGCCCTGTGTTAGACACAGCCTTCCTATACCTGCATGCGGTGTCTTTAGAAGAGCTTGTACTGCCCTTGATGTGCAATAGCAAGGGCCCCTGAAATATAATTAGCAAACATTTCACTCCTTAGCATCGACTAATTTGCATATTAGCTTTTGCACCCATGTGGTAGCTCGCATTTGCATTAGTAACCAGTCATTTCACCCTGTCCTCACCAGCAAGTAATAATGACAGATCTCTTGAATCTTAAGCTTTAACAGAGATCAGGAACTTGTTGCTTGCTTTTTGAGCTGTGATGCTGTTCCTTTTTGACAGTGTGGTGATTTCTTTCTTTCTTCTTTCTCTTTTTTAAACAATTTCCCCCTGCCCCTTCTTAGGACTTGCCATAAATTAGTTTATGTTGTAATTGGTTGATCTAGTCCAAACCTCTGCAGGCTGCTAGCTCTGATTCTTATAGTCTGTATGTGAGATTCCTTGTGATGTTAGCCCCTGAAGCCAGGTAGCAGCCAGTCTGCTTCCAAAAGGGAACTGCATCTTTGTGGTCCTTCTGAACCAGGGTTCATTCTTTCAGGGGATATTTAAATGAGTTGTCTGGGAGACCCTGCAGAAATGTGACAGTGGTGATTCTGCTGCTTTTCCACTCTTATCTTGAAATGAGATGTAATCTTAGACCATCAGAGGCGAACAGGCTGAGATACTTAGTCTTTGTAGGACATCCACATCTGAAAGTTTCCTTTTGCCTGTGGGTTTCCCTGTCTCAACAGGCAGATCCCTGCTGTGCATGGATTTTAAAAAGCCTCCACATGTGGCATCCAGAAAGGGTAGAACAACAGTTTGTTGCATGTCTGTGATTCTGAACTATATATGAGGACTGACTGTGCTGCATTGACACATGTTGATGCATAATAGATTTATTCACCCAGGAGGCCAATAATTTATGGCACTTAAGTACTCTGTATAGGTTTCTTTGTTGGATAATTGTTGGAAGGTTTTGTTGTGCATGCCACACGGTTCATGTGGCCAATGGCACACAGGGTCTCTAAGATTTTTTTTTTGGCATTTGCTCTTTAGCTGCCTAGTCTTGAAATTCAGAAAACGGCTTGTATACAGTGCGTATACCTTTGGCTTCATGGGAACAGAGTATGGGATCCTGTTAGCTGGATGCTTGAATGTTCATTTCTGTGATCATTACATAGACACAAATCAATGTAAGATTCTAGATTTTAAAGTGAAGCACAGATGATTTTTCTTAGATTTGGTCTGATTTTAGTGTCAGAAGGGATGGATGGCAGTGGTTCATTGCAAGAATTGCACTACCCTTTTCATTTATATGGGGTAGTGCACAACAAAACCTTCAACCATTATCTAGCAAAGAAACCTATACAGAGTACTTAAGTGCCATAAATTATTGACCTAGGTGCATCGATCTATTATACATCAATATGTGTCGATTCAGAAAGCAGAGATGTGCGAGTTTGAACACACTTTTCCCAATGGAGTCATTTGGTCCCTGGAGCTCCAGATGCCTGTGTATGCTCAGGAAAAATGATGATTCATACGGAATATCAATGTGATTTCATGGCTTCTAAGCTGGTCATGCCAAGCTTACAACTGGTAGTTTTGTATCTGCATGGGAGAGAATTGTATTTGGTCAGTAGGCTCTGGGGAGAGCCCTGCTTTATGCTGCATGCAGCTTTTCAGTGGTCATCTTCATTACCATCTGTTGTTTCGAATTGTGTGTTCATGCCTAGGTGTCTGTCTGAAGTTTAGCAAAGCATAGTAGTGGCTGAAAAATTAGCCTGATTGCATATGTGAAATGAGTTGGTTCCCCCATAGGTTTTATTTAAAGCCAAAAGGAAACAGGAGCTTGGAGTAGAAGCTCCTGCTTAACACAGGCCAAAGAACCCCACCCAATAATTTCTATGTCAAGGCTCTTGCATAAGCTAGAGCAGATCTTCTAGATATGCATCCCGTCTTTGACTTAAATATTTGAGACAACAGAGAATCTACTGTGCCCCTTGATAAACTGTTTTAATACGTAATTTTCACCTTATTTTTAGTTTGAATGTTTCTAGCTTCAGCTTGCAGCCACTGGGTCTCATTAGGCTTTTTTCTGCTAGATCTGAGAGTGGTCTGCTATCTAAAGCTTTTTCTTGTGCAGGTCATCCTGGGTGACTTCTTCTTGCGTTGGATAAATTAAATAGCTTGAGCTACAGGATTGAGCTTTGTTATATGACATGTATTCTTAACTTCACATCATTCTCCTTCTGCTCTTTTAAGTACCCCCTACCCCCCCAGTTTCTGAACACCCTTTTTGTAGTGTGGTTGTCAGAAGTGTTCACTGTGTCCCTGCAATGGTCCTGCTAATGCTATATGTGGAATTGGTTCATGTCCCTACCCCTACTTCATATTTATAGATTTTAGGGTCGGAAGGGACTTGTTAGATCATTGAGTCCAACCCCCTGCCCTGGGCAGGAAAGAGTGCTGGGCTCAGATGATCCCAGCCAGGTATTTGTCCACTCTCCTCTTAAAAACCTCCAAGGAAGGGGATAGCACGCCTCCCTTGGATATGTATTCCACATTTTGGCAACCCTCACTAAAGAATTTTTTTTCCTGATGTCCAGTCTAAATTTGCTCTCCTTCACTTTGTGTCCAATGTTTCTAGTTACCCCAATGAGCGCCCTCGTAAATATTGTATCCTCTATTTCCTGCTGTCCCCCTGCCCCCACAATGAGTTTGTAGACAGCTACAAGGCTGGGCCAACTGCACAAATGGGTGGACAAGAACAGGATGGGATTCAACGTGGACAAGTGCAGGGTCATGCATCTGGGGAGAGGAAACCCCCAGCACACATACTGGCTGGGAAGCTCCCCTCTTGCTAGCACGGAGGTGGAACGGGATCTTGGCGTCATTGTTGGCACCAAGATGAACATGAGCTGCCAATGTCAGACCGTGGTTAGGAAGGCCAGCCGAACCCTATTGTGCATCCAGCGATGCATTTCAAGCCAGTCCAAGGTGGTGATTCTCCCCCTTTATGCGGTGTTGGTCAGGCCGCAGATGGAGTACTGTGTCCAGTTCTGGGCGCCGCACTTCGAGAGGGTCCAGAGGAGGGCCACTAGATTGGTATGCGGGCAGCAGGATAGGCCTTATGAGGAGTGTCTGAGGGACCTGAACCTGTTCAGCCTCAGTAAACGGAGGCTGAGGGGGGACCTGGTGGCTGCCT
>JAGPOW010003316.1:194528145-194541770 GCA_030014935.1 Caiman crocodilus | reverse complement strand
CCCTCGCAGGGGGCGCATAGCAGCAAAAGCTGTACCCCCTGTGCCCCACACCCACTGACGGCTTCCCCTGCTTTGCTCCCTGCTGCAGCCCTGGGTGCAGCTGACAGACTGCACCATACCCATCCCCCCCACCCCTCACCCCTGGTTGCAGCAGCCTGCTGCCGGGCTGCCCTGGCACTTGGGGGGGTGGGGGGAGAGAGTGGTATGCAGCTGGATGCAGAGGTGGGGAGGATTTGACCTAGGCAGTGGCTTCAATCCTATGGGCCCATGCAGAATGATCGGGTGCAGTGCCCACCTCAGGGACTGGGGCTAGGTTTTCCTGCCTGCCCCCCTGGCGGGGCAGCAGCTCCCAGCACCTGGGGCAGGGCTGCAGCCAGAGCCACTGGGTGCAGCTGGGACCGGCCCACCCTGGGAGCGATTTCCACAGCCCCTCCCACTTTGCCCAGGGTCAGAGCTGGGGGCCCCATGCCCCCAGGTAGCGGCTACAGCCACCCTCCGCCAGGCTCCTTGTGTCTACCCTCACCCCCCACTCCATGTGCACCTGCCACCCCCGCCCCACCCCCCACAATCATTTTTTACTGATTTACACTGAAAAATGGGTGTAAACCAGTAAAAACTGAATAACTTCAATAAAAATAAAAGGTAATTTATTGGTGAAATTCAGTAAAAGCTGAATGTGGAACACTACTCACGTGCTTAGTGTTACACACATTCTCATATCTGGGGCTGGGGAGAAGTTTCACTCCCAGTCAGATCAGCAAGGACCCATAAGGGTTTATAGCTCGGCGTGTTGTTTGCTGGCTGGATGATATGGACATATCTCATCAGTTAATTAGAAAATGAGGTTTGGAAGAAACCTCAGGACAGACATCTGGTCCAACCAGAGACAACTGGATCAACCCCTACTCAAAGCAGGACCAGCCCCAACTAGATCGCCCCAGCCATGGCCGGGGTGATTATCTAGCTGGGTCTTCAAAACCTCCATGGATGGAGAATCTGTCATTAAATCCCTTGCCATTGCCAAAGCCTTGGGCGCTGGGGGCTCCTTTGCTTTCTCCTGTTCTTTCTCTGTGGTGCACAATGATTTACATCCCTGAGAATCAAAATGTTTTAGTTTAGCAAAAGTCTGTGGGATTATGTATGCTGCACAGGTGAAATGTAGCGGCCTGTGACAGACAGAAGGTCAGGCCGGATGATATCATGATCCTTTCTGACCTTAAAGCCGATAAGACGGTGTTCAGGGCATTCCTGCCTGCTGCTGAGGCTATTGCTCTCCGAATAGCTGCTGACTTGCAGTTCATGCTCCCTCCTTTTCACTTTAATATTCCTGAAAAGTATTAGGAAATCATTTGACACCAGCTCAGAAGTACTCTTCTTCCACGAGGTGTGTGCCGAAGGAGAAAAGCAGAGGGTTGGACCACAGAGTCAGGCTTTTTATGGTAGGTGGTGAATGTTGCCCTGGGGTTTCTTCCATACAATAGCAGTTATGATGTTTTATTCCCTTGAGTCATCTGTTGTCTTTTTTTTTTTTTTTAACTGAACACTTGATTAGAGAAAGTTCTCTCTTACTTCTGCAGCTTCAACAGAGCCCCAAGAGTGGTTCTTTTAGGAGGTACCCCCCCCAGCATAAAATATACTTTATCAGGATCCTCCTTCAGATCTTAAGTCCTCTTTTTCATGTGCTTCCATTTTAACTCTTCCACGAGCTGGAGTAAAAATTTGTCCATCAGTAAGTTGGCTGTGAGCTGCAAATCCTGTTTTTCTGGATAAACTCTTATCTTGTTACCTCCCTTTTTTTACCTGTCTCTCCTTACTATGTAATTTGGTTTTGTCCGGTGGCATCCAGACTGGGAGCTCTAGGTGGGAACTGTTATCTGGTTGCTTTTTCTGGAGTATCGAACACAGTCTTTCATATGGCAGATTTATATACAGGACAGCAACTGTAGTTTTACATTTAGGTGACTAAAACCAGACAGTTGCATTGGGAGCAGCAGAGCATATTTCTGTGATACCTCCTTCATATTTGTGGACTGGGCATTGAGTTGTAAATTGTTCTCTGGTCTGTTCTGGGTGACTGCAGTCGCACTCTGGAGAAGTTTGTTTTGTTTTTTTTTAATTTTCCAGAGACTCTCCATGATAGTCAATATGGGGCTCCCAGATACTTTCAGAATCCAAATAGTAAAGAGGAAGAGGATACCCAAAGGACACTTAAATATGCTCTTGAGACTGCTAAATATTTCTAACTCACTTGCAACTAAAGTGCCATATGAAATTAAAAGAAGCATCTGTCTAACGAGAACTGATTTTCCCTGTGTGCCTGATGACCCGAGAGGTATGAATGCAAGCTTTCAGTGAGGACACTTTGATCAGAAGGATAAAATGCACTTCCATATGTTATATGAAAAGGACCATAGGCAGAGGATAGTGTATTTTATGATGCTGAGTCTTCTGGTGAATTTGTCTCTTGTCCCAGAATTATATTCCAGAAACTTGATTTGGGAAGGAGGAGAAGTGGAAATGTTTTTAGGACATAAGGACAAAGGACATTTAAAAAATGTGCTGAGAATGCAAATCAGCACAAATGTGTCTGCAGAAAGCCTGAGATGAAGCAGCCTTGGGAGGGGAGAGGATCTGAGTGGGTTATTTAGTCTTGACGCCTAAATATCAACAGTGCTTGTTGTTTAATTGATACTTCTGACTAACGCACATCTTCTGCATAAGACCTATCACTCACTGAGTCAGATTGTAGGTCCATCTTCCCTAGTCTTAGTGGGGCAGACTGGATGCCAAATGGGAGAGCGATCTGGGTCTGACCAGGGTTTTTTTTCTACTATTCTGCAATCCTGAAACATCCCTCCATTTCTCTTAATGCCAGAAGCACCCTCCTTTCCTCCTAGCTGCTAAAATCTCCAGTTTTCTCCGTCCTAGTATATAAACGTGCCATGGTGCCGATACATATGAAGAACATGGGCCAGATAGAAAATTTAGTTGAGGGAATGTGAAAACAAGAACCCAAAATGCTGTGGTGGTATTTTGATGATTTTTTTTTTTTTTTTTTTCATATGCGTTAACCTCCCTAACAGCAAGTAAATGTAATGAGGTACCTGCAGAATTTGACTGGTATAGTAAGCAGAGTGCCACAGGACCTGGGAATCCCAGTCGGGTTCCTGCAGAGCTCTCAGGCTCTTGGCCTGCCCTTGTTCCCTGGACCCATCCTCATTGCAGCTCTGGATAGCAACTTTTTTTTTTTTAGCTTCTTCCTTGCCATAGGCCTGGGGGAACACCCCTTCCATGATGACTTTTTTTCTCTTTCATTTTATTTAACTCTACCAAGCTGCTGTTCAGTTGTTCTTCTGTACCCAGAAGGGTTTTGACACTTACAGCTACACTCGGCTCCAGCTGTGTTAAATCATTTGCTAGACTGGCAGCTGCATCGAGGCGTTAGCTGTACATGCTGGTAGGAGCCTCTGAAAAGTGGAGGGACGGTCGAGGGGGAGTTTCTCTGATTTGTTTGACCCTTTGGCTATCTACCAAGGTTGTAGTGCTGACAGTATTAGGAAATGCCTAGAGCCCTGACTGCGAAGTTAACTTGAGTGACCCAGCTGGCTAGAATATGCTCTTGTCCTGACATCTAACATGCTCTTCACTTCATGTACAACTGAAGCTGGCACTGCAGTTCTAGCAGTGTTTTCTAAGTCAATTTCTGGTGACTATTACTCCATTTACCGTCCAGCCTTCTCTTTGTGTTTACTGGGAGCTTGAATGCACAGTGATGCGTGTGGCTTATTAAAAAATGAAAGGATTTACCTAGTTGCCAGTGACATTGTGAGTACTGTACTGTTTTCAACCTTTTTTCATTTGTGGACCCCTCAAAAATTTCATGTGAAAGTGTGGACCTCTTTGAATTGTAAGTGTGGGCATTCACATACTTTTGACTGATCATAGTCCTCTTTCACAGACCCCTTAGACATGGTCTGTGGACCCCCAGGGGTCCATTGACCATGGGTTGGAAACCACTACTTTAGAGAGTTGGAGCCTAAAGTCTACTTGGGTACCTGTATGGTCCCTGAAGCCTTCCCAAATTTATTTTTTACTTTCCCTCCCTAAACCCTGCCAGGTAAGGAGGAGTTATTTGCTTCTCTTAAGTGCTTCTTGTTCCCATTTGTGTGGTAGAGGGCTGTCCAACTGAGTGCCTGAATTGTGGCTTGTGGGGCTGGACTTCCTGGAGTGGGATGAGCAGTGGTGATTGTAACTCCTGCCACTGCTGTATCAGCAGGGCCAGTCTGTTGGGGGTTATTACTAGGGTTACCATACATCTGGGTTTTCCTGGACATGTCCTCTTCTTGAATCTCCTCATCTCCATCCAGGCAGTTTTTGGGGTTTGTTTTTTTTTTTTCTAACTGGGATTTTGTTCTGCTGCACTGATAGAAGTGGAAGGGAGGGTGTTTGGAGGCAGGGGCAACACTGGGAGAAGTTCTCTGGGTCTGGTGCTGCAGCAGGAGGTACCTGCTCTTCCAGTGGAGGAAGGGGGATGGGGATCTTTTGAGGGCAATGGGGAGCTCCGTGTTGTACTTTCGTGGGCTGAGTGGTCTCAACAGACGCTGCCTGGTGTGGCACTGGAGCCCCACACAACTGCCACTGTTTGCATAAATTGAAGTTGCCACACTTTGGCTTGGGGACAGCTGGGGGGCAGGGGCTGCGGGTTGGGAGTGAGGCGTGTCTCTTCCCCACTGCCTTGAGTCCTTTAGTGGTGCCTTAAACCCCAAATCATCTTTTCTGTAGGCCAGAGGTTCTCGTCCTCCATGATCCTACCACCTCCTTCCCTTATGGCTTGGCTTCCCGATGGTACAGGGACACCCTAGCTGGTTTTGGAATGGGAGCAGCATAACTGCTTTCAGGAATATCTGGCTTAATTCTGCTTCTCTGTAGAGCTGATTAGCCCACCTGTTGCTCTATGAGTAAGTAGCTTGGTGTCTCAGCCTGACTCTGTCCAGAGCATTTGAGCATGGAGATGAATGATTCCTTCCCCTGCCACGGCCTGTTGGTTGAGATCTATTGCTCCATGATGGACTCTCACATCGTCGAGTTTGGCTCTTGGCTAGGGCAGGACTGTTCTTTGGAGCACCTCTTCAGTTTTCAGACTAGGCTAGGACTGGGAAGCACCAGGGTGTTGCATGCCATGAAGATAAAGAAGCAAACCGAACTCCCCTAAATGTTGCTGACCCCTGGCCTGGGACATCTTGCTGGAGGGCAATGTTTTGATGGAATATCACTTTGAGCATGGGCTGCTTTCAACCTGTCCTGTGCTGCCGTGACCCCAGCCTCAGTCACCAGTCTTGCCTGTAGTGTCACTGCCTCACCTTTTTCTCTGTGCTTGGCTGCCCAAAGGCTGCAGGAGCACCTGGGCCCTCTGGGCTGGATAAAATGGTTCCATGATGCCACCCCGTCCCAGACCGTGGAAGGAACTCCCATGGAAACTATGACTATTGTAGATCTCTCCACCTTCCAGTTGAGGTACAAGGCACGCTTCTCTGGCCTTGCCTGAGCAGATGGAAAGATACAGCAAAGGCAGATCTGTGTGTGTCTCGTAACAAAAGCTAAAGCAGAACCCTCCACTGCACCCACTTTCCCCTTGGGGAGAGGATGAGACAACAAACATGGCCAGTGTTAATGCCTTCCTGGGAAGTGGTCACATGGCTGTGATGAGCATGATACAGGCTCCTGCAGTCAGCTCCGGGCAACTCGCCTATGGGAGAATTTGTCCCTATGGTTTTATTGCCATGTCCAAAACCAGCACACTTGCAATGGTGTACACCCCAGCAGAACACTGCGTTCCTGTGTGGTGCAGAAGTTGTCACACTACATAAACCGTGTGAGACTCGCAACAGTCTGCACAACCTGCGCACGCGTGTGCTCCCTGTGCTCTCAGCCATTAGACCAAGTGATATAAGGAGACAACATCATTACTGGCACTAGAGGCAAGAGATGATAAAACTGCTAACTGAAGACCCAAACAGATGGAGGCTTAAGAGTCGTAAAACATTTGTACATGAAGCTACCAACTCCTGGAAGAAATTGGATGTCGAGCCAAACCTATATGCTACAACAGAGTGGGCCCGCTGCTGGGAAAGGTAAGATACTGTAGGAATAGGTCTGACACCAACACCAAACAAATTCCTCATTGGGCATGGCCCTGACAGAGAAGCATAGGTCAAGGTGAACAGACTGAGAACTGGACACAGCCGCTTCAAAACAATAGATCACAAGATGACTAAAGCTGCAGACTCTGTAAATGTTCAGGTGTGGTAGATGGGATAAGCACATTGAGCAATAATACTGGGGTGGTGGGGGGTGGCTCATAGATTTGCAAACTGATATCTGACACTATACGCAAGAGCTGTCATCTCCCACTCTCACACATAACATCAACTCCAGATCATTGGTCATGGCTGGATAATTTGCTAGTTTTTAAGTTCCTCTCAGACCAGCCACTTAACCAGAATAAAATAGGCAACATGGCATGGACTGCTGCTGACGTGGTGTGTGGGAGACGTGCAAGGTCCTGTCTTGCACTACTGTACCTTTGTTTTATGCCCTACTCTTGCCCATTTGCACTGAGTGTTGATTGCAAAGTACATAAAAATAATTGGTATTATAATGTGCTTTATTCCTTCCTGAGCATAGCCACTTAGTCTGAGTAGGTGAGCAATCTGTTTCTGAGCCTGTGGGTACCTAGGCAAAGATTACAGGAACAGTAGTAACTATAGTCTCTGCTGGCAGGTGGTTTGAACTGTTTAGCTTCAAGATCTTCCTGATGCAAACAAATTTCCTGCAAAAAATGGAAAGGGTACAACGTCATGGCATCAGTCCATCTGGATTTCTGTGCTGAAATAAGGTCATTTGAGCAGGGACGGCTGTCTGAAGGGCAGTAGCTCTACTTTAAATCCATTTTTGTGCCTCCCATAATTCCTTTCCTGCTTATTAAACTTTGGAGGCTGCATGAATTAAAATGTTGTTGGCAATGGCACTTATTGGGGTGTGTAAAGCAGGCAGTATTTGATTCAGATTCGACTCAGCTTTGGGGGACAGCAATTTTGATTCTCTGATTCGGATCACTGTCCCAATTTTGATTTGGCCGAATCTTGATCTGAAGATTTGTCTTCAGATATCAGAACCCTATTCTATTGCTTCAGATATAGTGTCAGATATCAGATTCTGATTTGGCCATAGACACAACTTATATATGGTTTTTTTTTTACGTACCTTGAGGTAGGTACATAGAAAAAATGTATAAAGCTGTGTCTATGGCCAAATTGTCGAATCTCTCCAAATCAAATCGGAGGCTTCTGATTCAGTTTGGAGAGATTAACGGATCCCCTGATTCGATTTGGATTCAGAGATTCAGCTGCCAAATCTCTTCTGAATCGGATTAGCAACCGAAGCTTTGCACAGCCCTAGCACTTATCCCCTGTACGGCACTTCAGGTCTAGGTCTAGTGTGGAGGTTAGTTACCCTTTTGTTTCTGGTAGCTGCTCAATTGCAGCCTTGGCAAAGCTTACCTTTTTTTGAGTGGAGCTGCTAAAATTGTAGCTTGTATTTTATCTCTACTGAATAACCCCATGAATTGCTTCATCACTCAGCTTTGCTATAAAAATAAAGGTAGATGCTGGAGAAATAAATCCTTGTGCAGACTGAGTGTGGAATTGGGGATGTTGCACAGAGCTGTTTACTGAAGCACTCCTGGATGAGCTCTGGGGCACCTAGGGAGTCTTCTCACACGTCATCTTCTTTCTCCCTGCTCCCCCGCCCTGCACCAGTCCTGTCTAGCTCACTTGCCTGTGTTGTGTGTGAAGCCTGGGGCCTTTGTGGTAAGCAGAGCACACCTGATACTGTTTAAGCTTTCTTTAGGGGCTGAACCTTGGTTGCTTGAGTAGAAGTGTGATGCCAGGGGGCTTCTCTAACTCACTCTGCTGCTTCTTGAGTCTCAAAAATAAGAGATCTACCATGAATTGCAAGCAATGCTGTATCTGTACAGTAGTTTGGGGTGTCAGGGCAAAGATACACCTGTAACTGAACAAATCCAGGTGCTGAATGGTTTTGGAACAGTGGAGATTTGGGGAGCCCACCTTGCCACCATGGCAAATAGATTGGTTTGTCATGGTGACATCTGCCTTGCGTTCTGGCTCACTTCGTGTACTGCTGGAGTGTCTTAAAGCTGCTTTCTCAGTGCTCTACAGGCTTCTTTTTACATTTACCAAATGTTTATGTATTTGAGCTTGGCTACTGAAAGCTGCCTGCCTGAACTACTGCAGACATAGTGCCCTTTTCTAACTGCTTCTCTGAGGGGATAAATCTCTGTGCCTAGATCTGCTTCCTGTCACTGTGGCTCAGGTTTGAAATTTGCAGCAGATCGTATTGATTCCAGCCAGTTTGCCACGTTTGCAAGCACTATCATGGCAACCTGATAGGGAACCATGGTGCTTGCTAGCAAGTGCAGATCTACACCCTGTATGTTAAATTAAGAGAGACATGTAAGTCCCTCCCACCACTTCCTGAAGGGGATGTTTCTGAGAAGATCAACTGAATTTGTTATTTCTGGTTTCAAACTCTAGGGCCTGAAATTGTGAAACTCTCCATAGATAGGAGCATAAGAAATGCAAGAACTTGAAGAATGTTCAGCGCTTGAATTAAAAATGAGCTGCCTGCTTGTTTGAACAGCCTGCTGGTTTTCTTGTCAAGTAAAGCTTTGTATTGCAGGAGAAAGAGAAATAATTCAGGATTATAGCTGCTAGGCAATGAGTATGTTTGTAGCAGTGCCAGTGCAGAACTAATCTGTGACTCAGCAGAAGGACCTGGGCTGCCTTCCTCCAACGGTGGGTAGATGCAGAAGAGCGTTGGCACTAATGAAGGGTTCCCCAAAATATTGTTGCCCATTTAGCAACCAGCATTATTTCCTTTCCAAACACCGCTCCTCTTAATGACTTTACACTTTGGGGTACAAACCCATCTGGTCTTCTGGTGATAGGTTGGGAGCTGAGGCTGCTTTTCTCCTGGAGGGGGGCATTTCTGGTTTTCAGAAATGTGACCTGCCTGTAGCCCTTGCAGCTGTGAAGATAACTTTTGAAATCTGAACCAGATGCAGTTTGTTCTTGTTACCTGAATGAACTGACCCTATTCATCTAAATGGGATTTTATTACTAAGATAGCAGGATAAGGAGATGGAACAAGAGCAGTGGTCTCAAGTTGCAGCAAGGGAAGTTTAGGTTGCATATTAGGAACAACTTTCTCACTGGTGGGGTTGTGAAGCACTGGAACAGGTTATCCAGAAAGTTGGTGCAGTTGCCATCCTTGCAGGTGTTTAAGACCTGGTTTGACGAAGCCTTGGCTGGGATGATGTAGTTGGGGCTGGTCCTGCTTTGAGCAGGGGGTTGGACTAGGTGTAACCTCCTGAGGTCCCTTCCAACCCTCATCTTCTATAATTCTGTGATAATCTATTCTTCTTAACTATTTCACTGGTGCCAGAAGTATGCAAGGAAGGCAGTCGCATTAGTCTCATGCTGCACAGACAACTGAGTGATATCTGCAAGTTGCAGGGGGAAGTGGAAATAATACCATTACTTTCTCTCCCAACCCAGTCACCCTTTTGAAGCTTAGGAAACAAGCATCTGAAAGCTTTCTAAATACAGAAGTGTAGCGGCAATGTGGAGTCTGCTCAACTGTGCAAGTCCTTACTGGAAGTATTATAGGACTGTGACTTACTGGTAAACCTTAGAAATATATATGTCTCTCAATCCAAATGGGGATAAATGTGCAAGGCTTTCAGTGCAGGAGCTAATGTTAAGGTTTTCCTGCACTTTCCTACTGCGAGCTATGCCATAAGAGAAATCATCTTGTGGATCCTTTCCTTCTCATTAATAGCTGTGGGGGGGGACCCCCTCTCTTCCATTCACAATGAGGAAACAGCCCTGAGGCGCCACCAGCAATTGCTTACAGAGAAAAGTAATATTAGAAAAATAGCTGGCATGCTTTAGTGCTTTGAAAAATGTAAACAAGGAGGAGGCAGCCCCATGTGACTGGCAAGCGCTCCATGGACCACAGCATGAGAGCTAGGGCTTTATAGGAAGGATTTGGCAAAGCCTTTCAGGTGAAAGTGCATCAGCAATACTGTGTTTCTGCCAAATGTGCACTTGTTTGTCCATGTACATTTATGGGAAATGTACTTTTGAGCAAAGGCTTCACTGCAAACACAGAAGTGACCTAGACTCCAGCTAGCACCCTGGATTCAAGCTGTCTGCCCCCACCTTAGGTTAACTAGACTTCTGACTGTATTAGTGATTGTGTCGGGGCTTTCTCTTTCATCCAGACTCCTGGAGTAGTTTTCTGAACCTGCTGTTCAGCTGTGAGCCTGTTCAAAACCCATGCAGGTGCAGGAGACACTAGTGCTGATCATCATCTTCCTTGCACTCTCAGCTTTTTTGCTGTCTTTTTTTTTTTTATCATGGCGTCAGATCCTGCTCTCCTCTGCCTTTTTAAATAGTTCCAATCAGCGAAGTGTGTGAGCATGATCTTTTGGCCCCTGTGCATCACAAGAAATTGCTGGATTCGTCGCCACTTCTTAGGGATACCCATGCTTTTGAGCATGCAGCAATTCCTTACAGCTCGTCAGCATGTGAACTGTTATCTTATGCTCATCTTGAGTTTGTGACTGAGACCACACTTTTAGAAGTAAACCTGTAAGAGGCTGTAAATGGTGTAGGGAATTTAGGATTTGTGTGACACCATTTCACATTTACCCCTTGCCCTCCTGATTTGAAGATGGTAATGATGTATCGCTAGTTATTTAAACTGTTGTTTCACTGGGAAATAAGATGAAATAAGTTGTGGACACTTCTATTTTGCTTTTATTCTGGAGGCATCTGAGGAGCAGGCTTAATTTTTCCACCTTGTCTTTACTTGTAGGGTTTTAAAGTGCTTTCTGGACACAAACTAATTCTTCTCTTTCTGTATCAGACTATGTATGTATTGCTTCACTAATCACTAAGGGCATGTATACATGTGCTCAGGTGGTGGTGGTGGGGGGCTGCCTTAATTACAGTGGCTCTGGGAGCTGCTTTAATTAAAGTGCCCAAAGCATCTTATATTGGCATCCTCGTGCTGAAAAATGGTCGTGGGGACACTTTAACCAAAGCTCATTGAGCGAGCACCTTTTTCTTTTCAGCTCAGGGACACTGATGCACAAGATGCTGGAGTCTCCTGGAGCATGGCAATTGCCATGCTCCAGCTGACTCGATTTAATCACCCTGTAATTAGTGTGTTGGAGCAGCCCCGGTTCTTGTGTATAAACATCCTGAAATGCTGCCCTCTGGAATGGAGGCAACAGCTTTAAATGATGCATAACAACTTAGAAGAGCTGGCAAAAAACATGTCAGCCAGTAGAAAGAGGAGGCAGACCTGATGACGCAGAATATAATTGAAACAGAATTTGCCTAGAAAACCTGGGTTCAGGTCCTTATTGTTACTGAAAAGTGTCATATGCGCGGAGTTTGACAGGCCTTTTGTTTGCCAGGTACAATTTGACACCTTTAGCAGTACAGTCAGCATCCTAACATCATAGTCTTCCTGTTCCTTAAAGGCCTCCTGGTCTGGTACTGACCTAGTGCTGTCTTCCTGTGCAAGTTTGACTGTACAAATACTATGACTGCAGCCCTTTAAATGATGGGGCTAAAGCATCCCCTCATGTGTGATTAACTTTGTCTCTACATTCAGTCAGTTCTACTGAGACTCCTTCCTGTGTTCAGAAATACTCTGTCCACTCACATACATGTACATATTCCATAAGGGGATGTGTGCACCCTCTTGTTTGGCACTCCCACGTGTGGCTGCTTCTGTAAGGCCCTGAAACACGGTGGTTCCTGTGGAAAAACAATTGCTTCCATGACCTCTTCTGCATTCGATCTGGGAGTTACGGGCTGTGCCGTCCTGTCAGCATGGGGCAATTAGTCAAAAGACTTTTCCAGATCTGAATCCTTTCAGCTGCTGACATAGTTTCTTCAATGTATTCTCCAGCAGCCTTGTAGGAGTATTTGTGTGTGTGATGTGATGTATTCACTGCAGAAGGAGTAGTCTGGCATCCTCCAGGAAATGCTGTTTTATTTGGGAAGGTCTCCTACAACCTGAAGAGAAGTGAGGTAAGGTTGGGAAAGCTATGTTTCTTGCAGCAAGGGGGGATCTAGAGCTGCATGAGATCTGAGCCCAATCCTTCACTGGGTATAACTAGTGCAGTGGACAAATGTACTTTGATAGCAACAAAATGAAATGCTAGCAGGGTAGAGAAGCCCACAGATCAAGGAATTTGTTAGCTGATGGCAAAGTTGAAAGAAAACTGGGAAAGGAGCATTAATGGGGTCTCTTGACTGAAAGCCCTGTGAGTTGACCTGCTGACTGGGGGAAACCCAGGTAAATGGGTCACCTTGTCACCTGACCTGACAGTCAGTGGTATCTCTTTCTGTTGATCATGTGAGACACCAGAGCAGTGTTGTTAGTCCTTCTGAGCTTGGTAAGGGATTCAAAAGGCTTAGCAATGATACACATGGAGAAGAACAGGGCCATTGTACCTCAAGGGTGTCTCGCGTGTATGGTGGTACCATGTTCAGGTGGTTCTTTCAATATGGGAGTGCAGTGATTCATTATCGCTAGCCAGAGCTCTGGAAAATATTGACTGGGCCACAACACTTTCCACAGTTGTGCTGACAAGGAAAGGTTTCCGGTTCCAGTTCTAAATCTAATTTATATAAACTAATTAATTGATATAAAAATTCAAATAAATCAAATAAACACATGCAAGTTGAATGGTTAGAATCCTAGAGAATGAGGGTTGAAGGGAGCTCAGGAGCTCACATCTAGTCCACCCCCTGCGTAAAGCAGGACCATCCCCAACTACATCACCCAGCCAAGGCTTTGTCTAGCCAGGGCTTAACCTCCAAGGATGGAGACTCCCTGGGTAACCTGTTCCGGTGCTTCACCACCCTTGTTGTGAGTTGTTTTTTTTTTTTTTTTTTCCCCCCCCCTAATATCTAACCTAAACTTCCCTTGCTGCAACTTGAGCCCATTGCTCCTTGTCCTGTAATCTGCCCCCACTGAGAGAAATCCAATTCCATCCTCTTTCACCTCCCTGCAGGGAGGCTGCAAGGTTTTTATCAAATCCTCCCCTTCGGTCTTCTCTTCTGCAGATTAAATCATCCCAGTTCCCTCAGCCTCTCCTCACTGGTCCTGTCCTCTAGCCCCCCAACCATTTTCGTTGCCCTCCACTGGACTCTCTCCAATGTGTCTGTGGCAGAAATGCCACCATGGGTGCCCCTCTCCAGAAACCTCTCCCTGTGTCAGACTGAGAGGCTGCTGGTGAATCCCTCAGGGCAGGGATCTCATCCCTGTCTGCATGACAAAGGCCTGGGCCTGGGAGGGGATACTGTAGTCACCTGGGGAGGGAAACGACCCGGCCCTGGACCCGCGCTCAGCTCAGGTGACCGAGGGTGCTTGGGAAATGGGTCGGCTTGTGACCAGGTTTGGCAGTTTCGATTGGATCGGGCTGCTGAGGTCAGGGAGGGGATATAAGGTCCTGAGGAAGA
>JAGPOW010003316.1:194449700-194508271 GCA_030014935.1 Caiman crocodilus | reverse complement strand
TTTTTTTTTTTTTTTGCCTTACATGTACAGACTTTGCGGGGCACAGATTTGAAGAGTACTGTAGCCAAGCTCCTTACCACAGCTTACACATCTGTATTGGCAGCCCAGCCAGGCACTAACAGTTTATGGCCATTGCTCGTTGTCCTCCCCTGGTCCAGTGAGTGGAGAGATGTGGTTAGCTGTATTAGTCAGAAATTAGGCAAATAAACAGGTCAGTGTGGCACCTTGTGGACTAAATTGCTCAGACAGGTATGAGCTTCCATAGATTGCAGTCTACTTCTTCAGGCACTACTTGACATTTGATTAGCATCTGATCAAGTGGGCTAGAAAGGTCATGCCTCTCTGAACAAGTTAGTTTATAAGGTGCCACTCTGCCCTGCTTTCTCCCTTTATCTGTCATTGTTTTCCCTTTTCTTGCTATATATATATATATATATATATATTTAACAGCCTGGTTATAGCTGCCTTTGACTCCTGTTCTAGGCATTCAGACAGGCAGCAGTACAAAACCAAACGGGAATGGAGCTATGCCTAATCAGAAAAGATAAACTGGGAAAACATCTGGGTTATCACACTAGCAACACTGACCTGGGGCAGCAGAAAAGAGTGTTATTGCTCAAGAGGGGAAACTTGCTTCTGTGACTAAGGTGCAGTTTGATTGCCTGTGATGCCAGGCTGTCTTTTGAAGAGACTTTCTTTTCTAAGCCGGAGGGCATCTTTTTTTGAATATTGTTTGTGTTTGTTTTGGTTGCTAATCTTTTTTTGGACACTTTTTGTAATGCTCTGCAGTTTTTATGCACGTGACTGTGCTCTGATATTGGCCAGTATGATTTAATTTCCCTGCTATATGATATGTATTGCAATACAAGTTATCTTTTTATTTGGACTAAGTATGATTCTAGCTATTCTAAAAGAAAGAAAAGTATAGCTTCAGTCCTCTTTTTTTTTTTCCCCAGCGTGACAAATTCTATCAATTGTTGCTTCAGTATGCAATACCTTTCTGTCGCATGAAAAAATTTGCCGTTGATGTAGTTTGGACAGGATTTATGCTTCTCTGAGTCCTTGTTCCTCACAGCAGCTTCTTATAATCTGCCTTCTCCCCAGATAGCCTGTGGCTGAGGTCTGAAAACTTGCTGTTGGTTGAACACTGTTACAGGGGTGATCTGCTTCTTTTGGCAAAGAGCAGGAGGCAGAAACCCACTCACTTAGCAGGTTTTTTTTCTTTGCAGGTTTCTTGGGGCCTTTAAGTGCTGCAGGCGAGAATGACTCACCAACCTCCATTATGTGGTTTCCTGGCTCTTAGCAGTTTTTTTTTCTTTTACCTTTTTTAAATAATTATTAGTTTTGCCTGGTTAACATACAGCAGCTTGGCATTTAAAACAGCATATCGTGGGCTGCAACTGATGGAAGCAGTTGACTCATGTCTGTTAACGTTTGGAGCCTGCCCTAGTGTTTCCTCCTTCACTGACTTCTGTTTTATGCATCTTCTCAAGCAGCTGTAAAACCACTTTTGGTCGTTAAGGATCTCTGGGTAGTTCTCAGAACAGGGGTGTTGACCCTGGTGTCTGGGCCATGATCCAATGGCAATATATTACATTTGTCGTCTTCAGTTCCCTCTAAATGTGGTGTTTGTTGTCCCTTCCTGTCCCAAACCAGTTGCATCCTCCCAGCGGATGCATTCTCGATGAGTTGGCTGTGTTTCTGTAGTAGGTGTGTCTGATTCCCCCATATTGCTCATGAAGAAAGACACTGCCTGAGTGCAGGGTGCCTCCTTTGAGTGAAAGTTGTTCACTGTCATATTTTTTTTAGGACTGGATCTTAAGCTCATGTGAGTTGATGTAGCCCCACTGAAGACAATGGAGCTGCAACGGTTTGCACCTGCAGAGGGTCTGAAAACTTGGGACTCAAGAATAGAGATCCCCAAGTGCTGAGAGCCCTGCAGACCCACCTGAAATCGGTGCGAGCTGCAGGTGCTTGATGTTTCTGAAAAGCCGACTCTCCTCGGGTCGAGGTGTGTCGGCTGGGAGCAGGGAGGCTCTGAGCAGTTTATTGACTTTGGCTCTGAGACAGGGAATATATGTTGTTAGCTGTTCTTTTGATTGGGATCCCAAGTGCTGTCTCATTCCACTATTGTATATGGAGTAATAGAGTGCCTGCAGTGAAGCTACTGCCAGTAATCCCCCCCCCACACACACACACGAAGCAGACTTTGTACTGCGAGTACTGGAAAGGCCAACTGATTGCTGTGCCCTACCCTGTGTACGCACTTTGGTCTTGATGAGGAGCAAGCCCAGGTGTTGCTGCTCTCTTCTTGGGAGAAGCGGGGAGAGCCAGTTGAAGGCTGGAATTGGGCTGAAAGGGAAGGAGATGGGTGTGAGTCTGTGAAGAGGGGTTGGGATGGGGAAAGGGCATGAGAACTCTTAGATGGACTTAAGGGAGGCCAATTGACAAGAACAAATGGTGCGAGCGGGTGGGATTTGAAGCTGTGTGCAAGGAGTGAGTGTGCATAGCAGCTCCTGTGTATGTGAGACCTTGCTGTGGAAGGACATGGTGTTTCATTTGGAGGGGAGGGGTGGTGGAACAAAGGGGAAAAGCATGAAACTCCCTTTCCCTTGTACAAGCCCCCCTTCCTCCTCCCAGCTGGGTTATGAATTCCTTCGTTTTGAAGATTTCGTGATCTAAACCAGTCTCCAATATCCCATTGAGATAGGGGTGTTCTGGGGCAAAACATTCATACCCTTCATTGCTTTTACCTAACTCCTTTCTGAAGAGTATCCTGTTCACATAGGCCCTGGAGGGTCAGGATGCTGATACAAAGCCAAGACTCGTGTAGCACATGGCACCTCGCAGCTGCAGAGCTTGGAGCCCTAACTCCTCCTTTTCCAAACAAGCAGAAATTCAAGCCCAAACCTGCAGCTGCCAGCCATATGTTAGGGCGAATCTTGCTCCCTGTTGAATGCTAAATGGCAACTTTGCTGCTTCCAGGGCAGTTACTACATCCAGATGACCAGGGCAGGTCCTGCAGCCACTTAAAAATTGTCCACACTACAGAGAAGACATGCTTACATTCCTGTAGTCTTTTGTCATGAGCAGGGACCATGTCTATCAGCTGGGCAGCATGCCTAGCGGCTTCTTCACTTAACTCTGGCACTTGGATCTTAGGCCGGTCCCTCAATTAGTTTTTTAAGGCTGGTTATGCTCACTGCAGACCCCTTTGGAAGAGAGGTGATTCCTTGACCTGAGAAAATGGTGAGATGTGTTTCTTATCTCTTAAAAGCCATTGGGGATTTGTTAAGGTATAGAGCAGAGCATTATTGTTCTGAACCCTGGAAAGAGAATTGTTCTTGAAACACTGATGTAAACATCAACTGTATTTAGACCTGAAACAAATCTGTGTAAACATCAATCCATGTGCACTTGTGAAGTGAAAGACAAGTACTTGGGGGAAATGCATTTTAAATACACAAGGTCTCTATGAAGCAGTTCATAACTTTAGCTGCCCGTTACTACAGCCATTGCAGAAAAAAATGTTTATGTGCGTTGCACTGTCTAGTGCAGCCATTCTCAACCTTTTTAGATTTGCAACCCTGGACAGAGTTGAGGCATCCCTGGGAAATGCTAGCTCTTAGTTTTCACACTTTTTTGGCTTAGAGAAAAAATAATAGAACAGTCTTTCTGTTGCAAAGAACTCAGAAAGACCACAGTTATGGATTTCTATTGGAAATCTCTGGGCTTATCTTGTGAATCACATTTGTAAATCTGACAGTGCGGACATTCGTGTAGCATACCACAGCACCCTTAAAAGCATCTCAATGACTGAGAATCACTAGTGTTTCAGTGAAGCAAATTATCCCCCCGTTTAGAGCGTGCAGGTTGAGTTGGAAAACTAATTTAATGCAAGCACGATTATGTGCAGAACAAGTACAGCAAGAGCTGTTTGCCTTGAAGGCCAGACCGTTTGTACCTTGTTGGGGTTGCTGAAGCAGATTCACAGATTGTTTTTTCCCCAGCATGCTGTCCTGATTTCTTGTTTTTTCCCTTGCGTGTTTAAGGAACTGTGTGTATGCAAGTATGAATGAAAATACTGTTGTTACTAAAAGAATCCTGGGTGGGGAGCGTTGAGGCTTTACACCTCCTCTTGAACTGCAAATATAACCTGTCGGGAATGCAGTTTGATTGCTTGGCCTAGGGAAATGGAGTCCTGGAGGGAAATGCCACATCTAATGACCAGGGGTGTTGGTTGTCCTCCCATGTAATGACCAGGCTATTTCTTCTTGCGTGTACGTTCAAGTGAGCTCAGAGCAACAGAGGTCACTAAGGAAATCAAGTAAAAGGTGTGAGATATGAGAAGTTATCTACAAAAGGTGTAACTAGTAGTCTGAAACAGGGCAGCAGATCTTGCCTTGTGGTGAAGAGCAGCAGTCTTCTTTTCAAGTTTGCTGTATTATATCTACCATCGCTTTGCTTTATTTTTGAATGGTTAGTTTGTTTTTTTGGGGGGAAAGGAATTCTTTCCTTGTCCCAAGCCTGTTTTTCTTCCAGTGACTTGAAGCTGTGATCTCTGCCTCTGGTGGCCTAAACCAGTGGGAGGGATGGACACCTTTTTTGGGATGTGTACAAGAACCCTCCCTGAGTGCCATCCCGGTCCCTTTCCCCTGCTGCTCTGCTTTCTGGTCTCTGCCTGCTGCCATGTCCCCTGCTTCTCTCCTGGATCGGCTGTGTGCCTCTGGTTTCAGCCAGGGTTGGCCAACCTTTCCTGGTCGTCCCTGAAGTGGAAGAGCTGCACAGCGGAGTAACGGGGATTGGGCAGGGAGGGAAAAGAGACACTGTCTCTAAGTGTGACACACGGTGACATGGTTGCTGTGTCATGCACATGTGCACGTCCGGGCTCTGAATATAAACGAGACGGTTGCCCTTCGTTAAACGAGCACTGTGTTTACTATAAACAAATGCCTCTCCTCATTATATAAACTACTGTGCATAGACTTTGCAAACTCAGCTGGTGGAGGAGCCTGGCATGCCTTCCTGCTGCCAGCCCTGTGCTATGAATAGTAAGATCGGGAGTGTGAAAACCCAGATAGGAAACAAGTTGCTAATCTAAAAGCGATTATCCTGCTTTGTCATGTCCGTGCGCACCCTTCCCTCAGGTAGTCTCCAAGTTCCTTGTCGGCTTGCTCTATGGGAGTTCGAAGAAAGCGTTGCTTACTGATGGCTTGCTCGCGCGCTCTGAAAAAACTTGACCTGATCATAGCCATTGTTTATTATTTTCTCTTTTCAGGTGTGGAAAAGTTAGTGCCTCCTGTGGCCAGTTGCCGCAGGTGTAAGTGGTCAGGTTTCTACCCTCCTGTGGGAGGAGATGTCACAGGAGTTGGCCTCGAACCCATCCTGGGCAGGGCTCCGGGTGAGGGATGGTGAGGTTTGAGGCAGCCGGGGTAGATGCCTCTGCTGCTGGAGGAGGTCTTAGTACTGCCAACGCCTCGGGGGGTTAGCATGCCCCCACTGCAGCTGCCCGGTTGACTGATGTCACGAGCTGCTTTTGGAAAAAAATAAATTTGGTGTTGAAAAACCTCCCTGGCTGCAGTTGGAAGAGGCAGCTGCCCTGTTATCCCTGGGGTTGTTAGGCACCCCAACATCTCCTCCAGCAGCAATGGGCACCTGTCCTTTTGGTGGCCAGGGCTTGTGTCCTGCCAACCCTCCCCAAGCTATACTACTGCTTGTTGCTTCTGAATAACAGTGCTTTCATTATTCCAGTGTGTGGCAGAAGATTCACCACTTACGCAGGATGACTGGCCAAACAGCTTGTGGGTTCCCTTTGGTGATGAAGGGAAGACCAGATTTGGGTTTTGTTAAGGCAAAAGGGCTGTTCTCACACCCCAACAGCCCCAGGTTTCATGGTGCCTTAAGAGAAGCAACTCATTTCTCCCTCATGCTGGTTTAAATCAGGAATATACCCCTAAAACCAGCAGATTCTGACCAGTATAAAACTGGAATAAGCAACAGAGGAATTCTGCGCAGGGCTTCTGGATATTGGCTGAGGTCCCTGCAGCTCCGAGTGCTACAGTTCCTAGACTGGGCTCGAGTCGCAGGTCTGCTACGTGTTAAACCCATTTGCTTTGAAGCTGTCTGAGGCAGTGGAGAGTTCAACCACTGCCACAGGCTTTGGGTCTCTGATCACGTCCTTGTGGTGGGGATCCCATCTTTCCACATCCTTTGGAAAGTTGATACCATGTGGTTCTAGAGCCATTGCCAGAAATGGAAGCAAACCTTCTCCGAGAGCTTCTTTCTGGGACTCGTGGGCATCCTGCCCTGCAACATAACATACCCCTTCAGAAGTGTTAACCATAGGATGTAGTGCCCAGGCTCCTCAATCTGCTGCTCTGTACCAAGAAATGGTGCAGGTCTAGATGAGCAGCAGAATAGAAATTACATAGATCAAGGCAAACAGAATGCCTCTAGCATTTCCAGAGTATGAGGTGGCTAAGGGAGGGGAAACTGGCTGAGATTTGGGGCAGTGGTTTATTGATTTTTTTTTTTTTTTTCCCCCCCCCTCTGCTCCAAGCCCTGCTTCATGTGGCTTCTTGGCTGGAACAAGGAGTCTGGTTTTGCCTTTTCCCTTCTATCTCTATTAACCCCCCAGAACTGTCAAGGGATGTATTCTAGGATAGCCTCCACTCCCCTTTGTCACGTGATGTCCCTTTCTCCATCAACTCCTGATAAGAATTTTCCGCTTTTCTGCTCATTAAGTCATTGTTTAGTTGCTTCCTTGCTGAGGTTCACACATTAAATCATGACCCTACTTCTACCCAGGATGACCTATTTGAACAAATGAACATAAAAGTATGTTAGCTCCTCCATTTGTTAGCTTTATGCTAGGTGGAGGAATTTCCCCTGTTAACTCCTTTGGGTTTTATGCCAATGTGGAAGTACAAGAGCAAAGAAGCCAAGCAAGCCCCATGGTCCAAATAAAGTCTGCAGTGTCATACAAAAAGTCAGGGCCTCATTATCAAAATATGTTGTAAGTTGAGTCATCTGGGCAATCTGCCTCCTTGGAGTTTCATAAAAAACCTCGTACAGCTCTCCCCTTCTTTTTCTAGAAAGACCCTACTCAACATAAGAATATAAGGAAAAAGAAAATAACAAGAGTCTAGCACTTCACAGGGTGGGGACTACGTAGGTCTTACTTGATTTATTCTTCTACTGCAGCTTCCTGCCAGCGCGATTGCCCCTTGAACCTATGGTCTTTTGCAAACAAATAATCCCTGGGAACACTGAGTCTAATCTGCTTGGAGCCGGATAATTTTGATGAAATAAGTATTACAAGGCAGTGGCTGATCTGTTTTTAGTCAACTGAAGCTTGAGCCCCAACAATGGGTTTTATTGGGTCACTGCTTTGTTCCTTGAGGTCTTTCTAGAGTCAGTAAAACCTAGATAAGTCCCCCACTCCCTCCAAAATATTTACTGGCCTTCATGGGTCCCTTCCTGTGGCAAGTCTCCCTGGGTCCCTGGCCCACTGGGTGAGGGGACACAGTTTCTTGGAGCCTTGTCCTAGTGCCCAGCTGTGTGCAGCTGTCTGTTCCTGACAGCGTAACTGCTAATATGATCCTTCTCTGTCCAGCCTCTTCTCCATCCATTGCTATTCTGCTTTTGCAGTTGCAATGCTAATTCCCTCCTCTCAGAGAAGAAAAACATTCAAATCTTGAAAACAAATGACATCCCTTTGGCTGAATGCTGTATTGTGTTGCAGGAGACTTTTCTTAATTGTGATGAAATACAAATACTGGTTCACCCAGACTGGCTTGGTGACGGGGACTGGAGAAGGCTGCCCCTAAACCTGATAGCCTGGCTTCTGCTCAATCCACAGAACAGGGAACTGAGGGCTCCAGTTTTGCAGCTGATGGGAAGGAGCTCAGGATAGTGGGGCTAAACGGTGCTGTGTCGATGGGTTGGGTTTTGGAGGAGGAGGGGAGATTTGGTATAAAGAGGGAGAAGTTGCAGTGGGCATGTTAGGCAGGCTTTTTCTTTTTGAGGATAGGCAGAGACTCTGGTATGTTTGTAGTGATAGGGGAATTGGGAAGAGTGCAGGAGTTGGGAAGAGGAACCAGATAGGAGGGCAGATGGGGAAACCTCACTGTTGGCTGCAGCAGGGATGAAGGGCATGTTTGGATGAGATATGGAGAGGGCGGAAGTGGAGGGAGAGCGGATGTCATGCTGCACAACACCACGAGCGTTTGTGTCATTCCTTTCCACGGCTCTTTTCGAATTGAGGCTTCCTGTCTCTTGGGAGGAAGTGGTTAGAGGCCCAGCCATGCAACTTTTTCAGGGCCCTGCGCTACAGTGTTTACTCACTTTGAGCTCTTATTCCTTCATTTGTGGGGTCCCACTGTCAGCAGTGAGGCTGCTGATAAGTGACTGCTGCTCAACCTGAGTAGGAGATGCCGAGTCAGGACCTGTGAATTTTCCACCCTTTATTTTCTCCAGATGATGTTGAGAGCGCTTTATCAGGGTCGCCAGCTGGAGCTCCCTTGCAGCGGCACCTAGGGGCATTGCTTTGTCCTTGCAGATCAGTAGCTTGATTTCTGATGTTGCTGTCATTGCGCTGACTTAAATCTGCTCTTGGCTCAGACTGGCGAGGGTGAGATCAGCATCGATCCCCCTGTGCTGAATCTGAGGAGGAAGCTGGCAGGCCAGCGTGGTTGTTTCCATAATGCTCTTCTGGAGCATTTCTAGGGCTGAGGCTCCATCGCTGTCTATTCTTGGTGGTAGCAGATGATGGAACAAGGAGCAATGGGCTCAAGTTGCAGCAAGGAAAGTCAAGGTTGTATATTGGGAAAAACGTAATCACAAGGAGGGTAATAAAGCACTGGAACGGGTTACCTAGAAAGGTTAAGACCCAAGTAGGCAAAGCCTTGGCTGGGATGATATAGTTGGGGCTGGTCCTGCTTTGAGCAGGGGGTTGGACTAGATGTGACCTCCTGAGGTCCCTCCCAACCCTTATTTTCTATGATTTGTCATGGGTGAAGAATTGTCCTGAGTAATAAGTGTGCCAGGGAGTAGAAAAGCTAAGAACAAAAATGTAGGTGGTCAAATGAGTCTGAAGCACAAGCAGGTGGCTGTTGATCATACCCAGATGTCTTGGGGCATCTGCATAGAAACAAAGTTCTTGATATATGTTCAGTGCTGATATTTAAATACCTCTTTCATAAAATGGTCCTCTAACTCCTGCTGTTGCTCCCTTGCTGATGCATGTGCTCCAGGAAGGTTGAAAGGGATCAGGACCAATATCTCCTGCATATGTGGGTGGCTGTTTCTGACAGAAAGCGAACCGTCTCCTGTAGGCTTTAATCTGGCATAGCAGTAGTTGTTCAGGTGAGAAGCATATATGGTCCTTATCCCTAAAATGATTTGCGGTGTAGCCAGGAGATACAGGAACAGAACAACAGCAGTGAATTCCCATTTATAAGATTTGTTGCAGTCCAAGCTGCAGCAGAGACAATCGGTACAGTGGATCAAGAACATGCTCACGTAATTGTTCAGGCAGTATTCGTGCTCAAGTCCCTTTTTAATGGGGATTGATGCTCTGTGTTGTCAGCTGATCCTGAATGCTGGTATTTATTTGGCAGTTGTCAGTATTTTATTTTGGGTTGCTATACTTCAGGGGCTTTTCCCTCGCTTCTGCATTTTTTTGCCTCTTTTGGCATCCTTTGCCACTACAAATCACTTAGTAACACTTCACTGAAAACTGAGCAATGTGAGTTTCTAGAAGTATAAAGAAACGGGGGAAATGGCTTCCATGGTTTCCTGTCATAGCAAGCTTGGCTTTGGCTGTGCAACGTCTCAGACCAAAATTGAATCATTGCTCCCTTGCTTTCGAAACGAACCTTCCTGAGCCAGAATAGCTGCACCCCACCAAGAGCTGTGAGAGGACCTTTAAAGGAAGGAACTTGCAGGATTAAAGGCATGGCAGGAACTTAAAAACAGATCAGTCACGGGGCCGTAATTGCTTGGGAAATGCCAAGCCTTCTCATTTCTAGATCACTGGTCACTAGTGACCTAGATTAGATTAGATTAGTTTCCGGTGGTACATGCAGAATGATCAGGGAGCTGAGTCCCAGAGCAGAGGTGCCTGTTGTTGTGGCAGTGTTAATCGAAGCCCTAGATTGGGCCGGTATATAGGGTTGCTCCTCTGGTCCGGAGGGTCACTCTGAGGCTATCTGGCACGTGGCATCGGATTGGTACACTGGATTGCACCTGCGGACCTACCTCAAGCACCAACCTCACACTGGATCCAACTTGTGGACCCAACCCCATGTCACATATTTGGCTCTCAGGGCTAAAAGGTTGAGTGCTGCTGTCTTTGAGAGAGGCCAGGCCTATGCAGGGCATGGAGATGGAGTAGCCTTGGAGTGGGATCCAGTAGATCCTCATGGCCCACTGGCAAGGCTGTGTGGAAGAGAACTGCCTCCCTTGCCTCACTCCTTGGCTCTTTGTTGAGCAAATTAGTTTCAGACTGGGAGCGGATTCATTCGGTGTTTTTCCACAGTCTGAGTCTCTTGAAGGAAGAAAAAAGGCATCATCTGTCTGCCTGAAATGCATCTTGGTAGAGCAGCCGTCTTAGCACGTTGCCAGCTGCTGTGATCTAATGCTTTATAGAATGTTCTTATGTGTGACGCTGCCTGAGTCCTGCCGTGCGAGGTCGGACTCCGGTTACCAACCGCTCAAGGAGCCAGGGGCTGGAGGAGCATTTCTCTTGTCTGCCTGGCAGCAACCGTAAGCCTGGTCATCTTCAGCAGTTGGAGAAGGCGATCTTAATTCTTTTTCCATGTCCTGGAGAATGAGAGAGACAGATGAATGCAGGGAGAAACGCTAGTGAAAAATCAGTCAGGAAAGGGTTTTTTCTCGAGGTTTGTAGGAAATGCATATCAACAGTTACCCCTAAGAAGAACCCACTTTTGCGAGGTCTTTAGGATGGTTAGGTTTGGTAGTCTGCATACCCTGAAGATACTTAGCGGCTTGCAGGGTGCATATGTCAGCTTTCGTTTAGGTGCCCTGCTCATCAACTGTGCTTTAAAACATCTTTCCCTTGAAATTATATATAAGTAGAAAAAGACAGAACAATAGAGGGGTTTGGGACACCAGAGACCAAACTAGGGGTAGTTTTCTTTCTAAGAGCACTCTTGGCTGGAGGTTTTGGGGAAGTTGTTTTTTTTTTTTGGCCAGAGGCCATTCAACCCAGAGTGAGTTCTGCTGGGGAATAAAAGTTTTAAAAGTCTGAGTTTAGGCTTTTTCTGAAGTGGTCCCCTGGTGTCATTCATGTTATCTTGGAGATAAGGTCATTTTGTCACCAACATTTCATTCAAGTGGTGGAAGTGAATGGAGTTGGGATTATATGCAGATAGATATTTCAGACTCAGATAGTCATAGCTTATTTTGGAGCTTTGCTGTGCTGCTCTTAGTTTTTGTGTGTGAGGAGCTAATTTTATGGACTTTCTTCTAGACCTGCCCATTTCTGCCACCCATATCGCTCATGCTGAATGGTAATGTGGTCTGTCTGCACTCCCAACAGAATCAGTGGGACCCCAGGCCCCTTCATGCCTTCACCAAGGAACATTGCCATTAAGATCAATCAAAAAAGAGTATGGCAAACTTCCCTTTCTCCCCCCTCAACAAACATAGGGAAAAGGGACCTCTTTTGTAGAGGCAAAAGGAGGCCTGTTTGCCCCAGGGCTGGGCTGTGGTGGATGCACCATCCCATTCTGTGAGTAGGTCTTGCTTTAATTTCCCTTCAGATGCACCCTTCTCTGTGTTTGCATAAGCCATGTGCTCAACTGCCCTCTCCCTTGTCCATTCAGGGACTTTACCTCTTAAATCTATAGCATCATATGTTTTCAAGTGCCTTTTATGACACCTTTTGCACACAGGGGTGTTACCTTTTAAAGGCTAGTCATGTCCTCTTTAACAAGCTGTGCCCAGCTGCGGCATGCAAGGCTGTAACTTGAATAGTATTTCATAGAGGTTAAAATGACTCAGAGCGGTATTGTACTGTCACCACCTTTCACGGGTGTATTATTCGATAGCTGAAACTGGGGTGCTTCTTGCTCCCTCTGTCATTGCTTTGCTAATTGATAACACTCTGCCTTGCTCTATCCTTCTAGCAAGAATAATGATGCCCTCTTCCTGCCCTTCCATGGCTGGTAGGAGGCTTTGCTAAGGTGTGTGAATGGCTTGGAGAGCCTCTGCTCAAAAGCAGCTGCTCCCTACATTGGTGGGGGACCACCCAAAAGGCATGCCTTTTGCTGGGTCCAGTCAGCTTCTGAAAGTCCTTTCTATTTTTTCCCCAAAGATCGGTTTCTTTCCTGGCTGTGGCTCCAGTTTTAATAAGCTTTTTGTATAAATCACAACTCCTAAAAGTAAACTAAGCTGCCCTCTAATCCTATCCCAATGGCAGATTTTATTCTAATATTAAATGTGGCTGGGGATGACTGACTCTACTGGTATTAAGGGAGCTTTTCAAACATCATTAGAGATGATGGGAACTCACGGAAGAAAATCTGGTGAGAACCTGCAGTTTAACAGCCACTGGCAAGAATCCCTCTTGGGTGCTCCTTTCCCCCAAGGGACAAGCAATGTAAGATTTGGACTGCAATATTTTGATGCTGCTAATAGTCAGAACACCCTGTTTGTGTAGCAGGCTGCAAGTTCAGTGCCTGTAACCAGTGACCCTTACCCTCCTACACCTGGGCACTGGTGCTTGGTTACTGCTGAACTCTCTGACCAGGGTGGCTTTGTGCTAAAAGACCATATAGATTCAGGACACCTGGTTTCAACCTCTGGCACTGGTATACAAACTCCCCATATGACCTTGGTCAAATCACTTAATCTCCTTGTTGCTTTGTCCCCCAGCTACTCAGTGGGGCTAATGCCTCCTTGCTCTCAAAGGCGGTGGACACGGGTAAAGTCAGTTGTGATTGCAAGGTCATTCTGTGCTGCCACATGGCCCCAGGCCTTGAGCGCCTTCCACCCATTCCCTAAGTCTGGGTCCATGTCTAAGTGTTGTTTCCTGCTCTGTGGTGTCTCCTGAGTCCTTTCTGGGCCTGTGAAGGCATTTGCCACCTTGTCTTGGGTGTGTGTTGTCTGCATGGGAGACAACCGCCATGTATGTTCACTCAATTGTAAAGCAACCAGAAAAAATCTAGTAATCGCAGCTTCCTTCAAGTTGCAGCTCACAGCCCAAACCCCTTAAGCTGGTTTCTTTCTCACAGTGAGGTCCTTAGGCCTCTTGCAGTGGTTCCTTCTTCCCCTACCCTGGGGGTGGACCCAGACCTGTCCCCATCAGGAGAAGCCTGCCCCAAGTTTTCTGCCTCTCTCCTGGCTGGTGCTTGCCTTGGCCTGTTGGCTACAAGTTTCAAGCTTCCCTTTAGATCTGCAGATAATCTGTGGGTACAGTAATGCCTCCGACTCCCAGCCACATCCTTTGCGGGGGGTTATTCTCTTAGCTCTGTTTCTCCTTCCTTTAAGGCATTTGGGAGCTGGTTCTCTGCATGCTTCAGGAAGCAGGCTCGATTTGAGAGCCAGTGGCAGAAGGAAGCAAGGGAGGAGAGTTTTCTGCTTTCATCAACTTGTACCCATTCAGTGGCTCATTGAGCCATTACTTTCATTAATGCACTTTGGATACTGCACGGTTTATTAAGGAAGTACTAAACTAAGTACTAACTAAATGCACAGTACCTAGAGTTACTGAGCAGTAGTGCCGGTGCACAGTTATTTAGTGATGCTTACCACTCATTAGCCTAACAACACCGTGCAGTCGGCTATGAGCACGGCTTTTGCCATGACATGCTGCTGCTCAGTGTTATTAGACTAACGTGCAGTAAGCATCTCATGTAGATGCGCCAATTGCGGAGCTTAGTTTTGTTCTGTGGGCAGGCTTCAGTTCCCTCTCCCATCCCAGGCAGGGAACCATGCTGGTGGCATTGGAGAAGAACTGGCTTTTTAGCAAGTAGATTTTCTTCCCCACCTTTGGTCGGGAAGGCAGATGTAAGATCTCACCCAAGTCCTGAAGAGTTTGCACCAGCAATCGTCCACCTGCCTGTGAAGCTTGGTCCTCTGTTCCTGTCTTGCCTTGCCTCTACCTACACCCCAAAGATATCAGACAGAGTGCCAACATGGCCCTTTCCTGTAAGGGACCTGCTGGCTCAGTTCGTTCTCCCGGATAACAAGCCTTGTAGGGGTTCCTACACCTCCCAGGTGAGGCTTGAGAGAGACAGCACAGGCTAGATGGGTTTGTCCCAGGTGCTCGAAAGCAGTGGAGCCTTTTTGGAGTCTCTTCTCAAACCCCCTTACTTTTTCTGGAAAGTCTTGGAAGTGCCTGGTGTGCAGAGAAGGCAGTAACCCCGGCCCGTCTTGAATGCAGGAAGGGCACTGGAAATACTTGGGAGCAACACTGGAGCCAAATCTCACAGCCTTCTGGAGTGGGATTGCAAGGGACAAGCTCCAAAAGGAGATATAAATAACAGCACACCCTGTTCTCCTGTGGAGCTTCACCGAGCCCAGCACGGCAGATTTAACGCAGAGGAGGCCAAGCCAGAGATCTCTGCTGATGGCTGCGTGCATGTGCAATGGGGAGAGAGGGAGTTCTTGCTCTCTGGGAGAGGAACACTGTCTGCCCAAATCGGTGCTAGAGGACTGAATGCATATTAAAAGCAAGCAACAACCGAGCAAGTTAGAAGGGAAGTAAAAAATACCCGCTGGGGTGTGGCTCTCTTGTACAGAGCTGAGGATAAGGCCTGTGCCCGTGCTGAGCAAACCCTCCCTACTTTTGCTTCTGTCTGCTCCCTGTGAAGGTGTAAGGAAGGAACAGGGGTGTCCTGCCATGCACAAAGGCTGGGGAAATATTGGCCTGTTGTCCCGGCTTGCTGCTGTAGGTCTCCACACCCTGACTGCTGGATTGTCGTCACTGGCTGCTGCTGCAGGTCGTCATGCCCTCCAGATTGTTCCCCGAGGCTGCCGTCACCACACCTGCCTGGAGAAGCCGGCTTTGGAGAGATGTCGGAGAAAGGGAGGGAGCCACCTCGCACTCGCCTTCTGGTTCTCCATTTTGGAAGTTTGCTCTGTTCCTCCACACGCATCCGGCCCAGAAAAGTAGCACGGGTGTTATTCTTATCCCTTCTGTGTGTCACCCTACATAGATGTGGAGGTCCAGGCTCCAATACTTATCCTTTGCTTTTCCAGTTGGTAAAACGCAGACAACCAGATTTTTAGACGCTCTTTAGGTCAGCGGAGCAGGCAGATGTTGGCTGAAGACAGTAGAAAGGGCTTCTCTGGGTCCTGTTTCAATGCATGTGAGAGCAGAGCAGCCGCTGGTTGGAACACGCTGATTTATTGAAGCCTTGGAGCATTTTTCCTTGCACAGGTAACAAGCGTGTTCTGGATCTAACAGTCTGCATGTCTGTTTTGTTTTTGTTTTTTAAAGTAGGAAAATTGTCATAGACTGCAGTCCTGAGCAGAGCAATGTTCTGCATTTCCCTTCAAGGGAGAGACGAACACGAGGGTGACAAGGCAGAAGAGGGATTGAGCGCAGTAGAATTTGCACCTAGAAGTATTACTGGCTCAGTTTGGGCTTGTGATTTGTGTCTGCAAATGGCAGTACAAACCCCCTGTAGGCTCTGCAGGGACTGGGATGCTAGATGCCAGGTGAGAGGTGATCCCTCACAAAGCCAAGCAAGATCTCTGCTGTATGCCATCCCATTATTTCCACTGCTCCTGAGGACCACAGAAAGGCAGGAAGGAGAGCGTGCTGATAATGCTAGCAGGACAAGCTAATGCTTCATAGGCCTTGTATCTTGCTCACTGAGGAGGCCTGCTATGAACACAGCCCCCCATCTAACTTCAGAGTTGCAAAATGGCTATTTGGATGAAGCAGTTGCTGCTCATGGGGCCTAGTAAGAAGTCAGCAAGCAGAACATCTCCTGCTGGCTAACGCAAAGCCCAAGATCCAATTATCACATTAAACAAGTGAAACGTATACCTGTGTTCCTTCCGGAGGGCACTAGCATGGATTTATGAGCACCTGAGCCGAAAGATCAAGTTTTTGTACTTGGACATTCCTGGCATTTTAAAGTTTTTGTGGAAACCCTGATTTTTAAACTGACCCCTTAGGTCAACTACATTCCCAGGAGGCTATACTGGAGCCTCCTTCATTCCCAAACAGCACTAGCCTAATAACTCTTATGGCTGCTGTCATTGTATTTACTAACACCAGATTTCTGAGCATCGTTGTTTCCTGTTTGTGGGGGGGGGGGCGACAACCTTTTGATTTTTCTCTGCTGTGGATTAGTCTTGCACTTCTTTTCAGCGACGTAGCCCTTAGGTGTCGTAGCATTCATCCCCCCACTCGTGTGAAATACTCAAGGCAGTATTATTGGTGGGACAGTAAGAGGCTGTCCCCTGCAAGGCAGGATTGTCTTTTATGAAACCATCCCAAATGTCTGTCCCGTCTGCTCTTCACATGTTTCCAGGGATGAAGATTCCCCACCTTCTCTTGGGTTCCTGTTCCAGTGTTTGACCACCCTCCAAGTCGGCAAGATCCTTCTAATCTCCAACCTAATTTTCTCCAGCTGTGGCTGGAGGCCATTGTTTGTAGTCTAGTCCTGTCCCCTAAAGTCATGGAGCAAAGCCCATCTCTAGCCTCTTGTAATCCTGCTTCAAGTGTTTTGAAGATTATTCTCAAATCTTCTTTTCTCCAAACTGAATAACCCTAGTTCTTGCAGCCTTTCCTCATCAGTCTTGCTTCCTAGGTCTATAATCATTTGTGTCACTCTGCTGGACTCATTTCCAACCTGTCCACATCCTTCTTGAAGCATGGGACCCAAAACTGGATATAGATGAGGCCTCATCAGTGTCAAATAGAGTGGAAGAATTGCTTCCCTTGATTTGCAAGGGACACTCCTGTTAATATAATGCAGTATACCACTGGCCATTTTTTTTGCAACAAGGGGATATTCTTAGTGCATATTCAGCTTATTTTTATTCAGCTTTATTTCATCTTAAATGTGTTTTAAAAATTTAGGACGGCTTTGTTCTGGGAATTTTTCTCTTCATGTTATAGAGTAGCAGAACTTATGGCTTAGCTTTTAGTGTAGGGTGCCCACAACATGTAATTTAAGAGAGACTCTGGGGGTGCATCCAGATGAGCATGCAACGTGTTTCCCTGGAGACAGAGAGCAGTGGCACATATTTGTGGTGCTGCTGCTGGTCCTCGAACACCCGTGCACACGCTCTGGTATACAACATGCTATAGCTGGAGTCCTAGGGGCCTCCCAAGGCACAGTGGTGATCCAAGCACGCAGCATTTGGCTGACAGCTGGGGCATGGCTTCAGCCTGCCAGGGTCTAGTTTTGGGTGGCTCGCGCTGCCGCCACATGAACTGCTCGCTTTTTTTTTCTGCCGAAGGTTATTTTGACACCCACCATACTGCAAACTAGCAGCACAGCGAACGCACGTGTGTGTGGTCTGTAGCATTGCAGACGGGTCTGCAGTGCTGCAAACTGTACATGCGTGCTCGTCTGGACATGTCTTAGCCTCCAGTTAAGGCAACTGCCATCTCAGGACAGGGGTATTCTCTTTCTGCCAAGGACTGACAGGTCTGGATCTACTCCTAAACTGCAAACATGCTGAAGTACCCATAGTAACAAATCTGCTGACCTTCTTCCTTGAAGAATACAAACTTCTTCAAGCACCAGTATTTCTATTCTCATCTCTCAGCAAGTCTGACCGGGGCACACTTTCAGCTAACAAAGGCCTTGTCTCTACTAGGAAGATCTTTGCCAGTTTAACTCTGCAAACCCATATTGATATTACAGGGTTATAGCAGGGTAGATAGTTTAGTGAGGAGTCTGTTTCTTCAGCATAGGTCAAGATTTCAGGATATGTCTGGATATATCTATATATTTTTAATTCCCAGCTGCTTTTTGCTATTCTTTGAGGATAAGAATCCTTTCCCCAGAAGGGGTGCTATATGTGGGAATTCAAGAGAAATTGGCTGTTGCCTATGTCTTGGGCTCCACTGTTATTTCAGAGCACAAATAGGACTGGATACTAATCATGGTGATTTCAGCTTCTGTATGAAGAGCTGAGCCGCTTGCCTATTTTGGGAAGAAATTTGCTAGTGGTGTTCCAGCAGGTGTCTTGGGGATTTTCACCTTTTTCTGAAGCATTGGGTAGGAATAATCTCTTAATACCTGCCGGACATAGCACACACAACTTTGATGGAGCGTTGAAGGAAACTGGCGCGTCACATCTTCTGATTTATGTTTATATTAGATACTAGCCTATTGTAATTTAAATCCCATGTCAGTTTGAAAAGACCTGCCTCGGGGCTGGTAGTTGCCAGGAGTTTGAATGCACCGGTTGTTTGAGTTTCTTATTAAAAAAACCAAAACAAATAAGGCAAGTTGAGTTCACTTTAGAAAAGATGAGCATGAGCTAAAGACTGAATTGGCAGGTGGATGCTCTTTGTACAAAGTGGGCAACTGTCTAATGTGAACTCTGAAGTTAGAGAGCATAATTTTAATATTTGCTGGACTAGAATAAATAAAAATGAAACTCGTTCCAGTAACGGATTCTGAAATGTTTGTGGCTCTTCACCTCTGGGTTGATAAGCTTCAAGGATATGGCATCTTCTTTAGGAATCGAATGAGCCTTATGTTGTTATTTCGGGTGTGTGCAGACAAACCGAAACAGAGAGACCTCAGGTCGAAGGGACATCTGCAAGGAGAACCGCTGCTCCCCTGATGTTGCATTGGAGTTTCTCCCTGATATTCTTTTGCTGATATTTTGAGATGGGCGAGGCTTGTGGCTGGAGCCGCCTTACGTTCAGAAACGTTGGCAGCTGAGGTTACTGTAAATGACAAGAGACGATGCAGTCTGACCCATTCATGTGTTTCTGTCTTCAGCAGAGAGGTTTCCAGTAAACCCTTAGTGATCACGCAGTGCTTTATCATGACTCATGGAACCATTTCTATCTGACACAAGCACCTGTGTTCAGAGACAAGTGCAAGTGACTGTCAGTCACACTTGTCTTATTCATCCAGTTTTTATTCCATGTGCTCCTGTACTGCTTTACGCGCTTGTATTTCTGCCTCTGGCCTGCGACATTTGGCATCTGATAGACTAAAGCACTTACCTGCAGTAGCTGTTGTTTGGGCACTGCGCTCTCTGAGCGGGGGAGTCAGTTTCTAAAAATTCCTTGCAATTTTTCTCTTCCTTATGGTTTCAGGAGTCTGGGGTGAATGAGACTGGGGGGCTTCTCAGATATCTGGAGAGGGAGACTGGGCACAGGCAAAAAACTTGCTGGAAAAAAGTGTCCCTTGAAGTCTGATAGCAGCTGCTGTGCTCTCATGTGTGTGCCTGGGTGTGAATGCTAGTACTAGGCCGGGTCACTAAAATGAACCTAATTCGGAGATCGCCTCAGCCAGTTTGTTTATGAAACCTGCCCAGGCCAGGTAAAACACACTGACAACCTCTCCCTATGGACTATGGATCTGTCCGTTTCCAAGGGTTTCTCTACCTTACTAGCAGGGTTTGGGGTGAACAAAATAGTTGGAAGCATTGGGCTGAAGATAGTGCTGTTAGGTAGACAACTTTGACGCGTGTTTTCTTTCTGTTCACACTTGGGCCCTGATCCAGCTAATTGCTTAATTCAGCACATATTTCACTTTTTAAGGGGGTGAATAGCTTCATCTGATCATGGTCTCTGGATACCAGGGAGGTGATGGCATTACCTGTGCCCTTGAATCCACAAAACTTCACAGCATGGGTTGCTGCAGGGAAGACCCCTTGCTGTCCTGTCAGTACCCATGTCTCCCTTTGAAAGAACTGCCTTCGAGACAGAGGAGCTTGGCTTTCCTGCTGAGACTTTTAGCAGGAATGCTAATTGCGATGGTGTTTTTTTAAAGATGTTCACGCTTGTCCATTGGCAATGGAGCTAAGCCCTATCAGACTCATTTCAGAGAAGCCCCAGAACAGCAATCGGATGATAAAACCTTTCACATCCTTAACAGTGTAGAGTAACTTTGGTTCAGGTACGTGTTAGGTGAAATGATCTTTATGCTACCCAGATGCTCGTTTCTAAAAACTTGTAAAGCCTCCTATAAGCATGGTACTTGGGCTTTTGTATCAGCCCTGTTTGCCTGGTAAATGCTCTGCACAGATTCAGGTGCTGGTTTTGAACCAGAAGTATTAAGTGTTAAGTGACCAGTTCTGCATGGACTAAAGCACAGTTCTCTGTTAAATTGTTTGTATAAATCAAAATGAGTTGAATCCCCACCCCCAAATATCCTATTCCTGGACGCTACTGACGTACACATAATAGGATCTCCATGCCAAACAGGAAACCCACATGGGGAAATAAATCCAACATATAAGCAGAAACAACTCCAGAGGTCCCATCCTTGCCAGAGAGTACTGACAAGTACATTACTAGGGACAGCAAAGTTGCATTTCTTGAAGCAGAAAGCCCAGCCTCCCATCCCACCAACTGATGAGCATTTCCATCTGCTCTGAGCTCAGTTGCTGTGTTGGAAGGGGGTACAAACATCAGCCTGCAAGATGAAGGCCCGGGACCTTGTAAGGTTTGTTGTAATCATAGCCACCTTCCAGTTGTATTTCGTGTTTCTGTGTGAGACACTAAAGTTCCCCAACATTGTCTTGGACAGGCTCTGCCCCCAGCCACTTCAAATAAATGTTTAATGAGAGTGTGAGTGAGGAGGCCTAATGCCCATGTTTTCTCTCCTAACAGAGTTCTGTCGAATCGATAAGCCCCTGTGTCACGATGAAGATGAGCAGCTCAGCTTTGAAGCCGTCCGCAGCATCCACAAGCAGATGGACGATGATGCCAATGGCAACGTGGATGTAGAGGAAAGCGATGAGGTTAGTGTCCACTCTTTTCCGTTCCCTCCCCCTTATGCTCTTCTAGAGGTGGGCTACTCTGTTTTGGACAGTGCTACAAGGCAGGGCTTGCTAACGACATTTTCTAGCACAGTTGTGCATCAATGAGTGATTGTGTGCAGCGCTGAACCTGCAGTCCAGCATAGGCCAGATTCTTCCTGATAGTAACCTGCTGATCTTTTGTCTTCTGCATTGATGTCATCACTTTACTTCAGCTTCTAGACCAGGGGTGGACGAAATGCATCCCGTGGGCTGGATCCACCCTGTAGGCAGGCACCAGCCAATTAATTGTATCCAGCCTCACCGGTGGCTGCCCCTGCTGCGCTCTGCATGGGCCTGGATGTTTCACCAAAACTCGCTGAGTGGCCCTCCAGCTGAAATAATCACCTGTCCCTATTTTAGGTAGTACCATGATACAACTAATATTGCATTCCCAGAGGACTTCCCAGCTGCTGGATACTGAAGTTACCACAACTGCTTTCATCTAGCTTAAAAATGCTCCAAATATCCAGCCTTTTCTCTCCATGTGGGTGCCTAAATATCTCAGCCAGCCCCTGTCACCTCCTGTCTTGATCAATGAAACTTTCTTCTCTGCTCTGTAGGCCCTTGCTGCAACCCATTTAGTCCATGTAGATGCAGCTGCAAAGACGAAACTGCTTTTCTTTTTAATCCGCCCCCTTGCACTTTTCCTCCATGTTATTCTACTGCCTCCTGCTTCTTCCCTGCAGCAAATCCAAGCTGCTTCTCACCTTCTCAGGCTTTCTGTGAATCTTCCTGCTTAACTGACCTTTGTTGCTTTGCATTCGTCTTCCAGTGTCACCAGTCTCAAGGCTTTCTCCTTTAGTGCCACAGTGGGCCTTGTCCTACCTTATGTATAGAGTGACCTCACAGAGTGTGTTTGCAAGGCCATCTTCCTTCGAAGTTCTACCTTAAAGCCTGCTTTGGCTATGCCTACAAGAAACTAGCCAATCCCGGTACCTCCTTGAGCTAGCTACCATATAGTTACCTTTGTTCTGTCTACTATTAATTTGTAAGCTCCTCAGGGCAGGAATTGCATCTTGAGCAGTATTTTTCCCTTAAATTGTATTGGAGTCTTGTGACAGCCTTCTTGAAATGGACAGCTGTGGTTATTAGAAAAGGATCATACTGAAAAAACAGTGCTTGCTAGCTTATTAAGGAAAGTCTATCCATGTTATTACCTCATAAACAAGTAGGTTTTGTTACTTATTGACCTAACATTGATTTTTCACTTAAGAGCAGTAAATGCTTTGAGCTTCAGTTAGTTAGGAGCTACTTGTCACTGCATGCCCATCCATAATTTGTCTGGGAGTTAAAACTCAGCTAAAAGAAGATGACGAGCTACAGCATTATCTAGTCCATTGGGCTTCTCTTCTTCCAGATCTCCCTCTCTTCCACTGTCCAGCTCCTGGGTAATCACAGCAGCTTCTGCCATAAGGAATCTGTCTTTGCCGTCACATGTTTTCTCTGGCTGGATGAAAGGGGAGGATATCGGGAGTCAGCAAAGACACTGAGTGAGCTCTCAATTTGAGGCCCAATTACACATTCCTGTCTGCTGCAACAACTGTTGGATATGAGCCTAAATCCTTCCCTCACACTCTGTGGGCCAAGGACTGCTAGTGATGCTGGTTTAGTTTGTTTGGCTCCTTCAGTCCTGTGTCCCTGCCTATTGCCTGGGAGACAGTGGCCAGGGACTCCTGGCTCTTTGTATGTCAGGAAGGTGACTGCTCAGCAGCTGTTCAGAGTGGAAAGTCAGTCTTTGCAATGCAGAGCCATGCCATTGCATGGTGTTTAAAGGTCCCTCGCTCCTCACCGAAGCCACACAAGGATTGTATTTCCCAGGCATTCCTCTCTGATGCAGGCATTTTGGATGTGATGTTTTATAAGGCAGTCTCTTTAGTTTACTCCTTGGGATGACTTCTGATGAAGCATTGCTAATGAACTCCAGAAACCCTGAAGCCCTGGCAATGAGTTGGTTATCATATCTGAAAGCTGCTTTTTTTTTTTTTTTTTTTTTTTTCCCGCAAGCAGGAAAGTAACTAACTCTGCTCTTCCCAGATTCATTTGTAGGAAGAACTTGGCAATTTATTTTTAAAAGGTGGGAGAGCACATACTCAAATGTAGATCTTTCTTTCTCATCTAATGAGGCCCAGGGGAAAAAAGATGAGCCTTAAAGTAAACATGCAGGTTTTGTTAGTATAACCAGGACTAAGGAAAGAGTCCCTGGCACCCTTCACTGAGAGAGTCCTCTTCCAGACCCACAAATCTCACCTCTGGCTTCCTAGCTGACCTTAGCTGAAGTAAAGCATGGAGAGCAGTGCCTCTCATATCCACGGCTTAACTCTATTAGGCTCATTGCATATAAACAATCCTTTTAAATTGCATCCAGAGACAAAGTGAGAGTCTGTGCAATGTGAAGAAGGTTTGAGAAAAATATGATGCTTCCTGCATCAATCGCCAGTATGTTGTCAGACAGCTGCATCTTGCAACAGCTGAGTTCTCGGGCAGGTCTTCCCATGCAGAATGAATCTAATCTGTGACTGACGTTGAGTAATGGGTGGCCTTCTACATCTGATCGGAAAGAGGCGCTTTCAGCATTGTTAGAAGCAGCTGGGAGCCAGGCAGTGACAGTGAGTTTTGAACTCCTGTCCATTGCATACTGAAGCTATGTACATTTAACTCCTCTTAATCTTTCCTTTTAAGTTGGTCCCTGAACTTAGTTCTGGTTATTCCTGTCAGATGGTCTACTCCTTTTCAGAACGGGCATGTCGCTGATTAGGTCTTGATGTCTTTTGGTTTAGAAACTGATAAAAGTGGAGTAAGATGTTCATTACTTTCTCTCTTTCAGAGCATGTGGTCGGGGGCCCGTGTTGTGATCAAGGCTATGAATTTGTAACTGCTCTGGCAGCCAATGTTTTGGGTCTGTTTAACTTGTTGGGGGGGCCCTTTTAGAATAGCTTGCATTTTTTTGCATGTATGCGCAAGTATTATTCTATGCAAATACTTGTCTCTGAAAACTTTTTTTTTTTCTGTGAAGAATTTGCAAGTCCTGTGATTGCTAATAATGTGCTTAAAGCTAGATTTGCCTGTTGACTTGTCCTGCATCTTTCAGGTCTACACAATCATTTTGAGGGGGTTTTTTTTTTTTATGTATACAGTTGATGAAAGGTAATGCTTTCATCACTGGTAGCTGAAGATGTTTGTTGAATGGTCGTAAGAATTTACAAACTCAGGCCTCAGTAACAGAGCAGTTGTTCTTCCAGCCTTTGAAGTTTATTCTAAGAATATGAGCATAATGGCAAAGCATGCCTTGTTTCTGTAAGTGATAGGAAACTATTGTAGGTACAGTCCAGTAGAGCCATGTCAATGCACCTTATTGTAGGTTAACCAAAGTAGAGATATAGCACAAGCTTTCATGAGCTGAAGCTCACTTCATCCAATGCTTTATCTCAAAAGCTTGTGAGCTGTCTACAGCACACATAGATACAGGTATATCTACTGTGCTTAGTCCTGTAAAATACAAATCTACGCTGCTTTCTACTTGACTTCAGTCTAACATAACTAACTGTGTCTCTACTCCTGCTGACACGATACAATGGTGGAAAGGCTGTGGTTCGATCCCAAGTAGGATCCAGATATCTGTTCCAAGGATACAGATATCCTTGGTTTCTCCTGTTCTCTGTGGCACGTGGTAGGTTTTGAGGCTGTTCCTCTGTGTCCTCCCCTGGTCGGCATAGTTCTGTCAAGGTGGTGCTGGTGCTGTAGCCAGTGTGTGTTGTTTCAGAGTCCTCAGATGTTACATACACAATGGCGGCACGGGTTGGTTCACTGGCAAAAGCTCGGCCAGGCTTATTACCTACAAAGCACCAAATCGTGCACCTGGCCAGAGGGTTATAAGGTGTTAGCCCCAATGCTTGTGGTAAAGCACAGGTGCGACTCACAATTGCTTGTGTCCCATAAGCCTAACACAAACCTCAAAGATTTCAGTTCTTTACACATGGATCAAACAAGTGTGCAGGTTTATGTAATAAACCCCAGCACCTCTTCCAAACTACCCTAAGCCTCACACCTCCTGCTACTAGCAGGTGTGTTCTCAATTCTTTAGCACCACCCTTATCAATCTGCTTTAAACACCCTGCTGTCTTGTCAAGTCGAGTCTCACAGGTGTCCTGGTGGTGAGGTCAGCCTTTGGAGAGGCCTGCTTTAGTCGGTGCTCTAGCAAAGCCCTCGTGTCAGCTGTATATGCATTAATGAATGCTAATATTAATCAGTACTCCAGTGAGGCCTACAGAGGCTGTTGGACTTCATACTCCATGTCCTGGTTTGTTATAGGATGCTGGGGCTCACTTTGTGTGTGTATAGGAAGGGCTGGTGTGGGTGGCATTATTGATTATTTGAGCACTAATCATGGAATCATACTATCGCAGAAGATGAGGGTTGGAAGAGATTTCAGGAGGTTGCATCGAGTCCAACCTTCTCCTCAAAACAGGACCAGCCCCAGCTAGATCCATCCCCATGTCAAGCTGAGCCTTAAAAACCTCCAAGGATGGTGATTTCACCACTTTGTTAGGTAACTTGTTCTAGTGTTTCACTACCCTCCTGGTGACAAAGTGACTCAACTTCCCTTGCTGCAACTTGAGACCAGTAAAATATCTAGTAGATAGTTGTTTGTGAATGCAGGGGACTGGAAGGAACAACTTGGGTCATCCAGTCCAGTCCTGTATGTTGGCGTTTGGGAGAGAGGCAACTGAAAAACTGTCAGCAGCTCATCTCAAGAAACCGGGGTAACACAGCAATCTACATAAACAGCATCCAGCGTCTGCAACAGGAGCAGGAGCTCGTGTGCTACAGTGAATGTAATAGTGGAGGCCAGGGGAAGTGAGTGGCTACCCCAAGGCAGGGTGTACTAAAGAGAGGCTTAAAGGAAGCGGCCTTGTTCTGCAGCCAAATGCACTTTGCCTTAAGAACAGGGCCTGGAATTGCTGTCCAGTTGTCTGCTACGCTCCCTGGGGACGTGCAGTCTTGTGCTGTGCGGCAGGAAGAGAACGCAATGTTTGTGGTCGCACGGGTGAAGTAAAGCAGCCGCACAAGCTCATGACCCTGTTCTGCAGATTCTTCCCCGTACCCAAGAAACGGTGTATCTGACGCAAGTGATGGATGCAGAAACTCTCAGTGGGGCTTGGAGGGAACAAGCTGAAGATAGAGGTCGCAAATAAGAGCTATTCCCAACATGCTCCTGCACTATCTCAGTCATGTTTATGTACTCTGCGTTTTGTTTAGGTTGGCTAGAAAGTGAATCTGAGTGGGTCCATTAGAGGTGTGGTCTGTGGCTGCTTGTTACTGGAGAAGTAGACTGGGTCAGTACTTTTGGACACTCCTTACCCAGCCATGGTGAGACTTCCTGGTCAGCTGTCCGGCTTTCCCTGATGCTGGAAAGGCCCTGTTGGGAGTCAGTTGCCTTTCTGTCTTACTTTCTTGGATAACGGAAGTCGAGGTCAGAACAATTAGGAAAGCTGAGCTCAGCCAGGTATCTCTCTTTTTTTTTTTTTTTTTTCAGGGAGCATTTATACTATCAGCAGAGGCACTGCAAGAGCAGAAGACCTCAAGTTTGTCCATCTGGGTGTTTTGCTCAGCAGGTGTAATTGTTCCTTGGCTTCCTTTGTTTCTGAGCAGGCTGGAGTTGAAATGATGTACAAGCAAAGAGCAGGCCGCTGCTGCACGTGCTTTCTCAGGAGTGCCAGTGAAACCCAGCCCTCTCGCTTGGCTGAGAATTAGTCCGTGGGAGTTTATTTAGATTACAGCTCTTTGTGAGATGTAGTGGGCACTTTGTTCTGGATTAAAGGGGCTGATTCTTAAGTAGGATTTTTTTTAAGAGGGATGACCATTTATCAATAGCCTCAAACTATTTCTTTTTTTAAGAGTGCTGTTGCTCTTTTCTTATGTGGAGGTGAGTGTTTATCAAGTTAAAAGATGGTATCTGTGACCCCAATTACAAGGAGAGAACCCTATCTCCCATGGGGGAAAAATCCCTCTAATTACCAGCCTATTTCTGATCTTCATGTTCAGTCAAAAGGTGAGTCCAGCTTTAAGGCCATCTTTGTCTTGTAACTAAACCGAACACATTTCAGCCTGTGGGATGCATTTCCTGTTCAAGCTCGATGCACTGAAACAGCTGCAGGTCTGTCCTCACCAAAGAATACCTCCAGCTGAGATTCCTCATCTTTTAAATAATTCTTCCCTTCTATTCTGCACCGGGGAGGCCACATCTGGAGCCCCCCACTCCATGTGCCATGGGAGAGATTCCAGCCGAGGGCAGCAAGAATGATTTGGGGGCTGGAGGACATGACTTGTGAGGAGAGGCTGAGGGAACTGGCCTGATTTAGCCTGCGAAAGAGAAGACCAAGGAGGGATTTGATAGCAGCCTTCAAACCCCTGCAGTGGGGTTGCAAAGAGGATGGAGCTGGACTGGTTTCACTGGGGAGAGATGACAAGAAAAGGAGCAATGGGCTCCAATTGCAGCAAGGGAAGCCGAGTTTGGATATTAGGAAAAACTTTCTCACTAGGTGGGTGGTGAAGCAGTGAAACAGGTTACCCAGAGGGGTGGTGGGATCTGCATCCTTGCAGGTTTTGAAGATCTGGGAAGACAAAGGCTTGGCTGGGATGATGTAGTTGGGGCTGATCCTGTTTTGAGCAGGGGATTGGACTAGATGTGACCTCCTGAGGTCCCTGCCAGCCCTCATTCTCTATGATTTCTATGATTATCAGGATAGCTGAGTACCTCATGGAGAGGTAGACGAGCTTGTCACAGGATTTGGCAGTCTGCCTGTTAAAAATGTAGGGTCCTGTGTTTAATGAGGTTATGCAGTTTTATAAATAGCTTCATAATTGTGCATATTTCACAGAGCCCCATGCAATTGTGTGTGCTTCAAAATGTGAAGGCCTCTCTTTCTCTTTTAAAAAAAAAAAAAAAAAGTCTCTGAAACTCTCAGTTGCAAAGGGAACTTTTCTGTCAGTGTTGCAGCAATGTCTGTGGGGCGGTAGTTCAGGGAAAACGTGTTGCTTGCCTCCACTTAACTACTGAGGGTGTTTTTGATGCTTTTGGATAAGATTGACCACCGTGTTATAACCCTTACAGAAATCTCATGCTGTTCAGAGAGCTCCCAGTTTTCCAGAGATGTGGGTATTTCCCTAAAATTGCCCAAATTCTCCAGTTGCTCATTCTTTTGGAAGCAAACAGGTCTCAGGAGACGTGCTGCTTCCGGGCCCTGGGATCTACGTGCCTTGTGCATGGAGAAGACCTGTTGCAAGTTAGGCATTTTGAATGGTCTGCCACAACTCTTACAGTCCTTGTTCAAGCTAGGTTTGGACACAGCCGTCTTTAAGAGACGTAGTTAACAGACTTCTAGCAAGATGCTCTTCTGCTTGTCTTGGTCATTTCTCATAGTGGGAAATCTTGCTTTCAATCTATTTCAGTTTTTACTTTGGGCTGCAAGATTATTTTTGAAGCTTTGATGGCTAATGTAAAGCGCTAGTCCCCAGTCAGGATTTGACGTACTGATTAATGATTTGGTTCTCCCCGAATTGGGTCCGGACACTTCATGGAAATTGTGGACACCTCCTCCATAGATGGTGAATCAAAGAGACTCTGGGTTGAGATTGCAGTGTGATATTTTTTTTTTTTCCTCAGACAGTGCAACCATTGCGAACCATTGCCCAATTAGATCATTTAACGGTGATCTAAAATCGATCCGTGCAGCTACCCCTGAAGCAGTCGAATGATTTTCAAATTTAGATATTAATCTGTGACTGTTGTAATCCTAACATGTCATACGAAGGAAGAAGAGAAGTATAAAGCTGTCATAACATTTAGAGTCTGTTTCCTATGTTAGGGGCTACTATTAAACGTGTGCTTTTGAGCAGTAAGCAGGTGGTGCTGTAGTAAAGATGCTGTATCCTGGTAGCAGGCAACCGTCGATCCCTTTCAGATCATGGCGTATGTGTGAGAGGTCACCCAGACCTTCGACGCATTTGCCTAGTTAGGAGTATGGAGGAGGGGAGGCTGCCCAGACCTTCCATCCCCCGCTTGCGGCCATTGAGACAGAGGCCAAAAGCCAGACGGAGCCCAAATGTTGGATGTCTTGATGGCTATAGTTGTCAGCATCCAAGATCAAACCCAGATCTCTTGCACGGCAGACCAGATTCTTCCAGTGAACCACAACAGTGGGTGTAACTTGGTACGTATAGGAATAACGTAGTGCCGATAGCAAGGCTTTTGATAACATGTCCCAAAGCATTCTTGCAAGCAAGCTGAGGAAGTATGGGTTGGATCAGTGGACAGTGGGCAGGGAATTGGACTAGATGTTGACCTCCTGTGGTCCCTTTCCACTCATTTTCTGTGATGGGTAATACAGATGCTGTTTCCTGCATGATGCTGTATCTTGATACAGATAGGAATGGACTCTATTAGTTCAGGAGAACATGCATCTATGCTGATGTGAGGCTTATTGCTGCAGGAATTGTGCTCTTTTTTTAATGGTGTATGGTGTCATCAAATATGAGCTCTTGGCTTATGAACAGTTGAAATCTGTTGCAGGCTGTAACACAGTGCATGCAGCGTGCCTTCTGCACTCTGCGGCTTTTTCTGCAGAAAGACCAACTTCACTGTGACTTTCCTTTTTTGCGTAACCTCCCTTCAGCTCCTCCAAACACCAAGTTTGTTTGCAAGCGGTCCTGAATGTTGCCCTTTGCTTTCAGGGGTGGCTCAAGTAGGTGACTGAGAGCTCCTCCAAGGAGCTCATCGTCTCACCAAGCATCCAGCTTTCTGCTTCCTTTGGAGAAGTTCCTATCCCACACGCTGTCCTCTCCTGAGAGGATGGTGGAAGTTTGTTGTGATAGCGCTCTGTTTAAGGAAAGCTGAAAGATCACTTTTCCTTTCCATACTCCCCGAGCTAAATATACAACGCAACAGCTGATCCCCTGCGTCCCCGTGGGAGTTTACAGCCACTCTTAGCAGCACACTGTGGTAGCTCCAGCTGACATTGCTCCATACCCCATGTAGGTCACAAGCCAAGGATGAGGGAAGTAGCAAAGCTTGCCTGGTTTTTTTTTTTTTTTCCCCCTTTTGTGTGTGTGTGTGTGTTTTTGTTGTTTTTTGGGGTTTTTTTGTTTTGTTTTTAATTTGCTTTGCTCCCTTCTTTGGAACAATTTTCCATTTATTCACTTCAATATATTTCTCCATGGACGGAGCAGCAGCTTGGTGTGCTGTGAATTTGATAATCATAAGAGCACTGCTGGAAAGAATGGGAGCAAGGGGCTGATCTCACGTGGTCGTGTTCAGTTTTTATTACTTTCCGGCTTTTGCTTAATTGAACTCTGGTCTCTCCTGAGCAGCTGCTGGAGAGGTGCTTCAGAGCCATGACCTGCAGTACCACTAAGCAGTCGTAGAGGGGATGCAGGCTTGCTTTTATGGCTGCAGCATCAGCACTTGATACATTTGAAAACAGGGAGACTTAAATCACTTTGAGGAGCTTGCGATAAGGGATTTTGCTTTCCAAAATGTGTGACCAAGGGCACACTTAAATGCCGGGTGTATGTGCAAACTGCAAGCTGCCTTCTGTGACACCTTTTGAATAATGCTCCTGTGTTCATTAACAAGGCTCTTCATTGATGCTCAGCCCTTCTGAGCCCTGGTGCTCTTTAAGCCCCCGAACTGGACCGGTTTCATTTTTTTGCTTTACGAAACTGGGCTTTAGCAGAACCACTTTGAGAGATCCTAACACTGCTGGAAGAAGCAGGAGTCATTAAAATAACAAACAAGGACAGCCACAGCCCTCTCTATCCTTCCTCTCTTGTGCCTTTTTCCCATCCCATCCATGTCGTTGCTTGGAACCACTGTTTTCTTACTGTGAGTCTTTATGAGGAAAAGAGGAATCCTGGTCTGTTAGAGTGGGAAGAGTGTGCTGGCAGCATGGAGCTACCTGAAAACACGCTCAAAGATGTGCACGGGCAGAGGCTATGGAGTGGCTGGAAAGCCAGCCTCTGGAGCGTCAGAGGGAGAAACGGTGTTTTGGAATAGGCCGCGACAAAAATGCCAGTGGATGTTGCCCGCTTGGAAGGTGAAAAGAGGGGCCTGAATTTCATAAGAAGAGCAAAGGAAGCCAGAGTGCAGATTTGAGGATGAGTCACGGGTGGTGGAGCAGGGGTAAAGCAAGACCATGCTGTTGGACACACTTGGGTTGGGTTGGCTCCTTTGTCTGCAGAACTGTTCAGAAAGATCAATTGTCCTCTCTTATTTCTGTGCGTCTCAGTTGTTGCAGGTCTGCTGAGGAGCATCCTGCATTGAGGTGTCCTTAAAGTATTGACCTGTCCACTGAGGCCAGCATGAGTTTTGCCTCCTAGTGTCAGGATGAGGCTGTTTGCCGCACTGACTCTGTAGGCTTGGGGCAAAGGCTTAGGTGCGTAGGGAATAAGTGCTGGAATTACCATACTGGATCAAACCCCTGGCTTCTCTGGTCCAGTGTCTTGTTGCCAGAAGCAACAGGCCCAGACATTTAGGGCAAAGATGCCTGAATGCCTGCATCAAACCTGCCCCCCCAGGATCCTCTTCCTAAGCCAGCAATTAGTGTTTGTCGTGTTCTTGGGGAGTGATGAATAGGATTTGCATCTCTTCAGGGATTTTTTTAAATCCTTATCTCATACAAACACAGTATTTCCTTATCTGTATAAATGTCTGCTGCTTCTGTGGTCCCTGCTGAGCTCTCAGCTTTAAAATGGTCTTGTGATTGTGAACTGTGCCCTCGGTAAATGTAAATGCTAACCAGGGACTTGACATTTACCCTTCCATGTTGTGAGGTGGTCAGTAGGAAGCCCTGTCTGCCTCTTCTGTAGGACTGGTTATTTTGAACACCTCTCGTCTCTTCCCTCCTGATCTAGACAAGCGCCCCAGTCTTCTCCATCTCTCTCCCTCAGGCAGTCTTTCCATTTTGTAAGGGTTTTCTTTGCTGACCTTTGGCTCCTTCCATTTCTGCGGGGTTTCCCCCACTCTCTTTACAGCTCTTGGCCACTTTCCAGCCCTCATCATGCTTTGCATCTGGTTGCCTTTAACAGTGCTGATGAGAAGGCACAGCACTCTGCGTTCCTCTCAGCTCTTTTGCCCATTTGATCACTGTATAAATGCTTCATCCAGGGTGGAAGACATCTTATTTAAACTAAAGCAGAAAAAGGGGGATGATGTGGCCACGAGTGAACGAAGGCTGGAGCACTAGGACTCCTGAACAGCTGACCAGCAGGTGGGAACAGGACTGCTTTCAAGGTGGATCTGAATTGGTCCCTGAGTGGGAGTGGATATTATGGTAGGAGGGACCAGACTTGAAGGCTTAGGAGATTTGCTTCTTGTTCTTGTCCTTCTTGTTCTTATGTTTTTGGTGATGAAGAGGGTATCTAGCCCCTTTGGTTGACAGAGGGGAGAAAGATCTGGGGATGACTTGTAAAGGCCTTGTCTGCACAGGTGCAGCATTTGAAACCTGGACCAAAGCACAATATGAAGCTAGTTATGTTCAGCTTGTTTTTTGTTTTTGTTTTGATTTTTTGCATCTAGGTTGGCTTTTGTGACTCCTTTTGTTCCTTTAGGTCTTTATATGCTGCTCCCAGCACAGCCCCCTTCCCCTCCTTCTCCTTCCTACCGTTTGTATTCAAGCCGCACCATTTTATATGCTTCTTTGCGCATGTCTTTTCACAGCATCCGATGAAGTGAGCTCCAGCTTGTGGAAGTTTGTGTTTTCTTTATATCTCTGATTTAGTTAGTCGGTGCCATGCAAATCTACCTTGCCTGCATTATGAGTTGGGCCAAACTGTATCTGAATCACTGCTGTCTGGTGTGTGTGTATATAGCCTTGCTTTATATTTGTGTTCATGCTATGTGACAGCTACGTATTGTTGCTTGTTAACTTATTTTCGTTGCGTTTTTGTCAGGTTTTTATTGTGCCAGTGTTGCCTTTAATTAAAACCTGAAGGAAATTTGAACAAAAATGAAATAAAATTAAGGTCAGAATTTAAATTCAGAATAAGCAGGTTTTTCTATACGTCAAACTCCTGAAGATCAGGAACAAAATTACCGATTTCCTCTTAACCACGCTCTAGCTTGTGCTTTAAGCAGTCACATTGCCCAGCTGCAAGTACTTGATAACATATATGAATATTTCTTGTATGTGTTTGATGGATGGGTTACTTTTCTGCTGTCAGTTGGGAGCACAACAGCATATGCAGTCAAGCACTGCCTGCTGACAGCATTCGCCGGCACACGCTTGTGCCTGTGCCCACTTGGGCCCTCGGTTTCCAGTTTTACCCATGCAGTCAAAGACATTTTTGACGACGTTTTCCAGCTGTTCCATGTGAACTCTTAAATGCAGCTAGGAAGAGGCTCCAAGGACCAGCCATTCTGGAGGAAAGCTGCAAATTCTGCTTGCAACTTGGCCCTCAGGCTTTAGCAGTGAAGCATTTGGCATCCCAGAGTGGGGTTTTGCAGCATCTGAGGGGATGTGGGTCAAGGGACACAGAACTTTAGTCAAAGCTGGTCACAACTGATGTATATTTTTGTCCTGTTGCATTGAAGTAGTTTGTCTCCTGCTGTGATATGTAGTGGAATCCCTAGGGGAAGATGACCCGAAGGAAAGAAAAGGCTGCATTTTGAAGAATCCTAGTTAGGTTGGTTGGTTGTTTTTTAATGCTTTCTTCCATGTCTTGTTAAATACTTCCTGATTTGCAGGAAGAGAAGTCCCCAGATGCATTACAAAGGATGTTCATATTTAGCCTCTGTAGTGTAATATGTTGTGGGCCTGGATGCAGGACTCTACTGTAGCAGTATCTTCAAAACGCACTGCCCTGGCATCCTTTGATCAGAGATCACTGTTCTCCTTTTGGTTTGGTTTCATTCGTTCTCAGATTGTTGCTCCCTGGATGAGGCTTCCCATGGTCAACAGAAAAGAATACGTCAAGGGAAAGATGGGCATCAAATCTTCTTCCTTCACTGCTTCTGTTGACCAGGCAGTTTTTAAATGTTGTTCATGAGTAAAGCAATTAGTTGTTCATTATTTACATGTTACAAAGCACTTGCTGGTAACAGCAAGGGGAACTGGACTAATCTGGATGAGGTGGGCTCTTTTTTTTGAGTAACACACATTTTAGTAAAGCCAACTGCAAGGTCCCACAAACAAGGTTGGGCACATTTAGAAAAGGAAGGGATTTATTTTGAAAACCGTAGAAAAACTGAACCTCTATCCTTAGAGGCTTTTAAGACCCAGCTAGAGAAAGCCTTGGCTGGGATAATGTAGTTGGGGCTCGTCCTGTTTGGAGCACAGGGTTGGACTAGATGTGACCTCCTAAGATCCCTTTCCACCCTCACTTCTTATGATTTGTTGATAATAAGTGGGATACCTTGTTGAATGTGAATTCCTTGTGTCGTGCTATAATTAGAGACTTCATGCATTCCTTGGCTGTATACAAGCAGGGAAATCAAGAGTAGGATCAAGGAGGAGGTATTAACTCTTTTCAGTATTAGGGAGACTTGCTAGATGCTGGCTCTAGTTCTGATGTCCACCCTTTTAAAAGGAAGGCTTGCAAATAGGAGAAGATTCACAAAAGAGCTTACAAGAATAATTTGAAGTCTGAAAAGCATGTCTAGTGAGAGATGTAGGGTCATGAGAGGACTCCATCGCTGGCTACAGGTACATACGTTAGGAAGAGTTGTTTTAATGGTAGAAGTCTCAGGAAAAGCTGAAAATGATCCTGTGATTGTAAGCCTGAAGCTAGACAAATTCAAACTGGAAATAAAAATCATGTTTTTAACACAGAAGGGAATTAACCTTTGGAACAATGTGCGTAAGGATGTGGTGGAGTCTCCATCACTTGAAGGGAATAGGTAAGGATTACCTGATTCTTTCAGTCAACACCTAGAAGTTGCAGGGTTGCCCCAGATGCTGATCTATGGCTCGTGTTAAACGAGAGATTGGACCAGAGGATTATAGTGATCCACACTTACCTTAACATCTGCCTCACTCTGCTTAATATTTGTGGATCTCTGAATAACTCTCTCTTTCTGTTCTTGTAGTTCCTGAGGGAAGACTTAAATTATCACGACCCAACAGTTAAGCACAGCACCTTCCATGGAGAGGACAAACTCATTAGTGTGGAAGATCTCTGGAAGTCCTGGAAGATATCTGAAGGTAAGTATTTCCTTACCTAAACACACGAGTCTGTCTTGCTTTGCCATTTCAGCAGAAAAGATGAGCATCGGTTCCACTTTTTGCATGGACTTGAACTTGCTCTTTACCAGAAGGGTAACAGGAGGAGGACTCTGTTCCACCCATACATAAAATGTCTGGAATAGTTGACTAGGAAAATTTATATTCCAGTTTAAATTATTCTACTTTTAAAGCATTTGCTAAATAAATGGTCAAGCTGAAAATAGAGTTGATAAACAGAATAGCAGCATAGTTGCATTCAGCACTATAGTAACTGTCCCAGAGGACAAAGAACATGACAGTTATAGCTTTGAGAGGAACTCTAAAGAAGTCATATAAATATAAATACTATTAGGTGGTGGAGTAGGTTCTCAAGGGGAGTGTTAATGCCCCATTGCTGAAACACTTCACACTGAACTGCATAAATAATATCTCCTTGTAGAAAGTTTTCATATACACCAGTAGAAAGTCAGTACTGCTTCTGGACTATGTGCATGCATTATACATTCCCCAGGAGGATGGCATTAAGTAAGCAGACAGCTCCTTTTGCAGGAGAGGAAACTTCTGAGTGGTGTTCCTGATAGCTGTCCAGCTGAGTGGTCCCAAAGGCACGGATGGATGTCTGTGGTGAGGTTCACAGCAGAAGGTTGGCCACCGTCTTCAGATTTACTATAAATGCAGATGGCATTTTTGCTTGCCACTAACTGCTGGTGTTCCTACAACTCAGATTCTGAAAACACTTCACTTCCAGCTTGCAAACAATCCTGATAGTGTCAGCTGGAAAACGTCCAAGCACTGCCTCTACTGCCCTCAGCAAATTCCTCTAACTCCTGTCCCAACATAGCTCTGAGATTTGTCACCGTTCATTATTGCCTCCCACGGTCTAAAATTGTCTTTGATGGGGCCAGAATCCTTACCTATTCCCTGCGCTCTTGCTTTCCCTGAAGTGCTATGAGGCAGCGATGTGTCAAAAATACTAGCAGTACTGGGGAATTTGCCAGTGGAGGGTGTCTCCATCAGCAGATCCCAAAGCATTCGATTGAACTTTCAGCAGAAACTGGGTGGGTTCCTGATGTTTCCCTGGCTCCTCCTACCCGTGGTTTCCAGACTCCCTCCAGGTAGTTTGGGGAGCTGCAGGCATTTAGAAGGGGTCAAAGCTAAATGCCACCTTGCTTGTTTTTCTACCCAAAATGTAGAAATCCCTGCTTGTGTGGGAAGTTTTAGGCCATTTAAACTTTTTTTCAAAAGTCAATGAAAATTCTAGTTTCTGATCGGTGCCAGTAAACAGAAAAAGCAGGACTAAAGACAGCAGTGGCATACATGTGTCTATTTGAAAATGAAGTGATGTCGTGCCAGATTCTGAAATCCCCTTTTTTCCAGGATTAGACTTGCAACCACATAAAAATTGCGTGGCTTAAACTTTTCCAAACCACTTTAAAGTTGGAAGGATGTTGATGGGTCCTGTTTTGTCTTGTGTGCATTCGAGGAAAGCCCGATGTTGGAAATATTTATTCTGTTGTACCAATGTTTACAAACGGCATTGCCTAAAGTCCATCATAATGTCCATTCGATAAGCCCTAGAGCCATTACGGGCATCCTGAGACATTCAGAGGTCCGTTAATTGCTTGGTTGCTTTGCTTGCTTGCTGTTCCTGCAGTGCATCTGAGGAACATTTCTTCATGTCCTTCTGCTACAAGATTTTTTCACTTGCTGTGTTGTTTCCACATCGCTTAGCAAGCGCTTTGTTTCTTCTGCCTCTCCATTCCAAATGCCTTACTTAATAACGTGTTATATGGTTAGCGTGCAAACCGAGTCTAATCTCTCCGAGCATGGACTCCAGCTGAATTCAGTGGTGCATTCATGGAAGATTTAGCAGAATTAAGGCTGTGCTTTCCTGCTGCAGTTGTCACCTGAAAAGTGACTTGAAATGGCCCTGTGGGAGCCTGCTTTAGGCATCAGTCAGTGACAGGCTGCTCAGTTTGTGAGTGAAATACTTTTTTTTTTTTTTTTTTTTTTTTTTTCCTGTTTGCCATCCCCATAGTTACTGCCTCAGAGGTCGAAATTACTGTGTTTTCTGTCCCTCAGATTGTCACTGAAAACTAAGGCTTTGTCATTGGGATGTTTGTTCTTGGTTTTAATGGGCAGGCTCTTGTTCAGTATCCCACAATGGTGTTGGCTGTTTTGAACTAGAAGCCAGGATAGATTTGCACCTTACAGACTAACCAAAATAGATGTGTATGTAAAACAAGCTTTCGTCAGCTGAAGTTCCCTTCATCAGATGCTTCAGCTGTATATATTACTTGGTTAGTCAGTAAAATGCAAATCTGCTCTGCCTTCTGCTTGACTTCAGGCAACTGTGGCTATCTACACCTCTGCAGAACTAGTCAGAAGAAAGACTATATTTTCTGTCAGTAAAATAAGAAGCACAGAACAGGCTTTTGGAGTAAAAGCTGCAGTTTTATGCCACCGCCTCTCCAGTAGGAAAACCTGACCTGGGCTTGCTGTGCAAACCCTTGCCCCGCTTTCTCCCCAGTCAGCATGCATGTACCGGGCAGCTGGTCAGCGTGAGTTCCCTGTCACGTTCCAGCATTTCTGGAGGCTGCCAGGCTATTTCTCAAAGAAACTTCCCAGTCCTTGATGCTATGAGGAAAGATGAAGTCAGGCGGCTTCTGAGGAAACCTGCATGCAAATGTGCACCAGGCAGGCAGGTGTTAGCAGCCTGGGACATGAAGGCAGAGGAAAGCCCTCCTCAGCTAGATAAATCAATGGCCACTGTCTGTGGGGCATGTTACATGTCCTTGGCCCTTGCCCCTGAGCAGTTGCCACACTCCCTGGCTATCTCCAGATTCAGAGCAAGGGCTTTTCAGCTGGGCACAGACCCAAAAAGTTGGTGGGGGTACCTGTTGTAAAGCCAGCCTTGCTCACAGAGGGCCTTAAGTCCCCCAGGCCACACTTCCTTTCCTTGGATGACAAGAGATGCTTGTTCCTGATGGGCTCACTCACTGAAGTGGTGCACAAATAAAAGTTGGAAATTGGAATGGATTTTGCTTGTAATTCCTTGACAACAGAGCTCACTTCAGCCTCGTGGGTTTTACCTCGAGGTGTTTTACAAAGAAACTTTCAGTGGGTTTTATCACCTCCACCCAATCCTTGAACTGTTTGCTGGCAGGGGTGAGAAGCTGTCTTGGTGTTTGACACCTAGGTTTGGAAGAGCCGAGTGTAATGTCCAAGTCCCGTGGGTGCATTCTCGTTTGATGCTTGCCAGATGTGAAGTGGAGGCTTTCTGGCCACTGTCTGGCTTCTGTCATGTGGAGTTTCATCCAGTTTGACAAAGGGTTATCTCTGACCAGTGTGTTTTTTCTGGCTTAGGAGATTACTCTCTGCTTATACCCAGCACTCCTCTGCTAACTTCTGTCAGACAACCAGCTCCTATCACATCATGACTTCGGCCCACGCAGGGGAGTTCATCTGTATGGTGTGGACGATGCTCTTGTATTCTCATGCATCTATGCTAAGTCAAGGAGCTGGGGTGCAGTTGATAGCTGATAGTAGCAAGGTCAAATCTATTGAATTCCCTCTTTTAAAGCAGTGATGACTGATTTTGACCTCCAGAGAAATTTACAGCATAGTGTGTGCATCTGAGAAGTGTCCTGGATTGTGCAGTAGTTGCAACCAAGCAAACAAATGGCTGCACATCAAATAGAAGTCCTTGTTTAAGTGATCTGTACAGTGTATATTGGGTATATGCATAATTTGTCCACCTGCATAACATGCTACTGCTCCTAATTTTTGCCTGTTGCTCATAACAGCCTCTGGTTATCTGTGTGTTGGTTAGACTAGAGGCATAACCCACTGCAGTACTAGGAATGTTTAGGCCCCATTGTCTATTTTGTGTAGTAACCCAATTGTCTCCTATTTCACTGTGTAATTGGCGAACCTGATTAGGAGCTGCCAGTATCGGGTTTTAAAGCAGTCTTGATCTAAAGTGGCTCCTCCCAATTTGTAAACTGATTGGAGAAATAAGGTAGTCTGAGAAACAAAGAAACCGGCCTTAATGAGTCATGAGCTCCTGTAGTTAATTGGCATCATTTGCACCGAGTTTGGACAAGGGCATATTCTAGTTAAGCCCCTTTTTCATCTCGAGGCTGTGCACTTCAACAGCGAGTGCTCTGGTTTTCTTGAATGCCACTTGGAGAGGTAGAGTTATGCCCCACACATCTGGCACAGGTGACAGCAGGTAGGTTGGCTAGGAACAGACGTTACATTTGTCCATGGTTCACATTGTGCCTGTTTATCCCAGAACAAAAATGATCTGGGATTTGTGTGTACACACATCTCCCTTCTAATTGAGGGTTAGTGAGCAGCTGAATACACTGCTGGTCCTGGGATGCCTGTGCAGACACACTTTGCTTTGTCCTGGGATAAGCTGCTAACACTTCTTATTCTGCGAACCTTTTAGGATTCATCCTGGGACAGTGGACACAGATGGGCAATTGCAGTGCCTGTTTGTAGCCATCAGAGCATGACAGAAAACCCCCCATTTACATGAGTGGCCGTATTGCTTAAGGATTTTTTTAGATATTTTAGCCGCAGTGCTGCAGTCAAGCAAAAATCAGGGGCAAGACAGAAACCTCATTTCTTCTTTAGGTGTCTGAAAATAGGAGCTGTTCTTAAATGTGAGCCCCAAAGCCATGCAGAGTATCTCAGGGCAGCATGGAGAAAAACACTTTCTTTCATTTCATTCCAGAAAATCTGTTCACGGGTCACTTTCTTGCCATTTTTGAAGAAAACGGTTTCCCTCCGTGTGCTCCACTGTGCGTGTGCCCCAGTCTGCGTAGATGAATTGCTGGGCTGAGTTGGCAGCAGGGTATATAGGGATTGCTGCTGTCTCTGAGGCTTTTCTGCCCTGGAGGAGTCCATGAGTCTCATGGAGTGGCACCTGTCTGTGTTTCAGGCACGTAGCAAGAGTGGTTGTGCCTTGTTGGAAAGTGAGGGATTGTAGGGATGTGGTTTTGGAAATGCAGGGAGCAAATTCTTACAAGGCTTTTTCTGCGAGCTTCTATGTCAGCATTGTAGTCTTCCTGCATGGTGCTATTGCCATGCAAAGTCATCTGTCCCAGAGAGGTCTTGCCTGAGGCTATTTTTGGGAAAAGTGATACTTGCCTGTTTGTGTTTAGTGATGTATGCAGGACAGGCTGTGCATAGCCAGGGTGTTGCAAGATCCTTTTAAGGGTGATACAGAATGCACAATATTGGCATGAATGCCTACATGTGATTCACCCACAGATTTCGAGAAGGAATCCACAGGGAACCATTCAGCCCAGCTGTGGGCTTTGCAACAGAAGAATTGCTCTAATATTTTTCCATAGTGGAAAAAAGAGTGAAAGCTCAAAGCTGGCATTTTCCCAGAGGGGCCTTGAGTCAACAAGGTTGAGAATCACTGGCCTGGCGCATCCCAGCATGTCCTAGTGCAGCTTTTGGCCATTTCTGGGAAATGTGCTGTTCTGATGTACACAGCCATTCAGCACTGGGGGTTTTAACCCTTCAAAGACTTTATCCTCACTAGGGGCAGAAGGCAGGGGTGCATCTGGTGTGGTGATGCCAGCCGATGCGCCAGGGCTTCCAGCAGATTGGAGGCCTGTTGTACACTAAAAGCATTAAGCAGCTTGTCTTTGACCTCCCTACAGTGTATAACTGGACGGTCGACGAGGTGGTGCAATGGCTCATTACCTATGTAGAGCTACCGCAGTACGAAGATACCTTCAGGAAGCTGCAGCTTAGTGGACACGCGATGCCCAGGTCAGTGCCAGCTCCATTTTCTTACTTCCCTGTTGGCTGTATGTGCATGAGAGCAACTGAATGTTACAGGATTTCGTGGTGGGGTTGGTTGTTTGCCTCCGTGCAGAGGGCCAACACAAGCCTTGCCTTGCTTAGCTACCATTTGAACCCTGTCACATGGGCTTGGGGATGCATCTCTGTGCATACAGAAAGTGCAGTCTTGTGGATACAGCCCTGGGTTAGGACCAAGCTGGCTTGGGTCCAGTTCCTGACCAGCCACTTCCTTGATTGTGTGCTAGTGGGCTAGTCCCTGAGTCTGTTGGCTCCCCAGTTGTCACAGGTGTATAATCCTCCCCGCAGCTTCCCTCAACTCTCCTCTGGCCCAGTCCCTTTAGAGCAGTGATTCTCATGCGTGGTACCACAGCACCCCGGGGTGCCTTGAGATCCTTTCAAGGGCGCTGTTCCATGTCACGCAGCATTAGCTCTGTTCGGTTTGCAAACGTGAGTCACAAGATTAAACTCAGAGATTTCAAATAGAAATTCATAGTGTGAAAAACACTCTGCCCTGTTGTGGTCTTTTGGAGATCTTTGCAGCAGAAGAATTGCTATGTTATTTTTTTGGCAGTCAAAAAAAAAAAGTGAAAACTAAGAGTTCACATTTTCCAAGGGACCTTCAATCTAAAATGATTAAGCGCCGCTGCTTTTAAAGTGTGAGCTCTTCTAAGCAAGGAGGATCTGCCATCATGTGCATCTTCAGTGTTCTGCAGAAGTATACCCTGATCCTGGTTTGGTTTGGTTTTCTATATAACCATCTACCTGGAATCTTTTGAGCACATATTGCCAACCCTCTACAGAAGCAGGATATTGTCTGCTGTGGCCCCCCTGCTTTCCCTGCGGCAGGTTCGGATGTGATGTCTGGTGCAGTGTCAGGGTGAACTGTGCAATTTTGCTAAGAGGTTAAACTATAGATGCATCTGGGCTGGTTTGGACAGGGCTGATCCTGCTTCCGGCAGGGGTTGGACTAGAGATGACCTCTGCAAGTCCCTTCCAGTCCCCACTGCTCTATGATTTTTGTGATAACCCTAATAACAAGCAAGAGTGGCTGAACCTCCTTGCATAACAGGACGGCTTAGTCTTTAATGTGGGGAGGCCCTAGCAGCTTGGCAGGAGTTCAGTGCTGCTCTTTGGCCCGAGATTATTTTCTCTGACATGTGGCTTGGAGGAGGAGGGGGCATAACCAGCAATAAAACAAGGCTTTTGTGGCAAGATAAGTTTTACCTGGAACCACTGCTCTCCAGGGTGGTTAATGCCTAATGATGGTTTCCACCCCCTGGGTGATGTGCTCTTTCTGGGCAGTGCACAGGAGGGGGGCCAGCATACAGTCACGTGGGTCCGAGAAAGCAACCAATGGACAGTGCAGCCCCATGGGGAGAGATGGGTGCAGCGGGGAAGGCGACCTTTGGTTTCCAGGTTAAACAGAATGAAAATTTAATTTGCATTTGTCTGCTGCTTCGATCAATGTCCTCCTGGATGCCCGGGAAGCTGTTTTTTAACACCTGTTCTGCCTCAGAGGCAGCGAGTCCTCTAGTGGCCTTCCATTCACCGATACCTGAGGGGATAGTGCCCTGGCTCGGGTTATTGTTTCTCCCCTCAGAGCTCTCGCTCTACAGTTACCTTTTTCAGACCATTATGTAACTGCTTGCCTTTTCTTCCCTGCAGGTTAGCAATCAACAACGCCACCATGATGGGAACAGTATTGAAGATGACTGACCGGAGCCACAGGCAGAAGCTGCAGCTGAAAGCCCTGGACACGGTGCTGTTCGGGCCTCCTCTCTGTGAGTAATGCTGAAGATCCCCTGCCCTATAAGGGAATGCACTCAGTGCAGACTCAGAGCTGAGATGTGCATAGGTGAACCCATACCTGACCCTACCAAAGGTCACTGAGGTAATTTGCACAAAACAGGCAGGCATTGAGAGATGCCATCCTGTTAAATATGTAGGCGCAGCTCCCGAAGGCATGGCCAGGTGTGTAGTCCCACCTGTCTACTAGCTGGAACAACATTACAGTCCACAGGGCACAGCACTGAGGTCAGCCTCTAGCCTCAAAGCAAATTGGTTATTGTCTCCATTGTGGAACAGAGCTGCCCTGTGACCGGGCAGGAGAGGTTTTCTAGTTGACCCAGCTCTCTCATCCACGGGACAGGTGCAAATTAGACTGATCTTCCATGAGGAACAGGGCAGGGCAGGCTAGTTGAGAAGACCTGTTAGACTGCACAGAAACTAGGAACTGAGTTGTCCTCCCAGAGCACTGACTAATGGGGTCTGGCTGGGGGCCCCTGCCTTGTCCTACTCTCTCAGCACTGCTGGTGGGGCTCTGGGAGCTGTGTTTTGAATGAAGGATAGGGTTGTGTGGTAGCTGTCACACTTTCCCTCTTGTCTCTCCCTTCCATTTTGTTTTCCTTTTTTTGTAGTGGGTGAATGTTCCTCAGGGAACAATAAAAAAAAAAAGGCAAGGTGGCCCACAACAAAGGGACTAATATTTTTAAAAAAAAAAAAAAAAAAAAAAAAAAAAAAAAAAAAAAGCTTTGGTGGATGCCACCAAGCAACACATCAGCCCCCTGTGCAATGGTGTAGCAAGAGGGACTCGTGATTCTTGGATGCCTGCATGGAAAGGGTACGGAGGCAGTTTGACCTCTGTATTACGGTGCTGGGGGAGGGATGCTGCTTAGCTGCATCCATTTGATCGTTCAGGCATCCCCTCTGTAAGAGACGGGGAGCTCTGAATAATTCTGGGGCTCTTGATCAAAACCTGAAAATATGCCGCACAGTGAAAGGCTTGAAGAGCTCAGTCCGTTTTGTTTTATTGAAAAAAAGCCGTAGAGGTGAGTTGAGTACAGGGTGTGTTACTATCTCTGGGAAAAGTACTAGGTGCCAAGGGGCTCTCATCCAGTGAAGAAATCGCAGCTTTCATCAGACAACCTTAAGTGCAAAGGAAAAGCTGCTCTTCCTGTAAGCATTAAAGTCTGTCTACATCAGTGCTGATACCCGATCCTGTTATAATGACCGTAGTGGCATATTCTTAACAAAGCTTTTAAATCTGACCTCTTTCCGTGCTGATGGCACAAGTGGAAAGGCGGCCAAGACTAGGAACTGAATGGGATAAGGTAAGAGCCTGTGGTACAGAACTTGTGATTGTGGGTGGCCACTGGGTAAACACCCAATGAATTGTTAATAATTGGTGTAAAGGACTAACCCTGTTCTTCAGTCTAATATTTGCTACTCGATTTGCTGATTCAGGGGGTTATCTTCAGTTAACTCTGCAATGGTCAGAGAGCTCTTCATGTAGAACTAGATCTGGAAGGAATGGACTACGAAACTGCAGGGTGCCTTGAACAGCTGGCAGTTCTTAGCCTCACTTCAGGAAGTCCTAGGTCTCCTTTTAAGCTGCTTACCTCTGAATAGAGAGAGTTGAAATGAATTCCAGTCAAGTGAAAGCATCCTCTCCTTATAGGCATATTCCACTGGGTGTGTTAAACTGTTGGCTGATAGACTGCAGCCCAGAGGTGCAAGACTTGCTTTTACTCACTGAGGCCTAGCATAGCTGGTGATTTGGATGGTTTCAAAACAGATGGACTGTAAAAGGCACACTGTCCAGTCATCCATGGCAAAGCCATCAGAAATGGTAGGTAAAATCCTGATCCTCCAAGTAGAGATCACAGCATACATGCAGGGGGACAAGACTGGCTGGATGTGAGGCCAGATGTTTGTTCACTAGTGAAACTCTGAGATCTGATGCATAGGCAGTAGGCATGCAGTCACCTACATCTCTTGCCTAACAGGCTGGATGTTGGGTAAAGCTTTTAGGATTGTGTGGGGACTGAAGTTCTTCAGAGAATCATAGAAAGCCATCCTAGACGAGTGCTTGCCTACTCCGTTGTTAAAGGCGCACACAAGCTGTGCATCAAACCATGAATCGACCCCTCCTGAGTACAGGACTCAGTTTTTCAAAACTAAGTTGGCCTCCTGCTGTTGCAAAGAAAGGCCTTGTACTTCAGGTTGAGAAACAAGGGAGAAGAGGGAAGCCCTTCTACATAAAAAATCGTAGAGAAGTAGGGCTGGAAGGGACCTCGAGGTCAAGTCCTAGGTCTTATGTCCTAGAACCATAGAAAATGAGGGTTGAAGGGACCCTAGGAAGTCATATCTAGTCCAACTCCCTGCTCCAAGTAGGACCAGCTCCAGCTACATCATCCCAGACAAGACTTCGTCTAGTCGGGTTTTAAAGCCTCCAAGGATAGAGACTCCACCACCTCTCTGGGGAACCTGTACCAGTACTTTACTATCCTCCTAGTGAGAGAGTTTTCCCTAATATTCAACTTAAACTTTCCTTGCTGCAACTTGAGCCCATTGGTCTTTGTTCTGTCATCCACCACCACTGAGAAGGGTCCAGCTCCATCCTCTTTGCAACCTCCCTGCAGGGAGTTGAAGGCTGCTATTCAGTCTCCTCTTCTCCAGATTAAATCAGCCCAGTTCCCCCTGTCCCTTAAAGCAATCAAACCTGCAACCTTGGCTTTGTTAGCACCACGCTCTAGCCAAAACGGCAGTATCACAAGGAAAACAAAACTCCACTTGCCATATGCTGTTGTCATTTCAACAACTCTGTATGGCTGCGACACCCGGACACTCACTAGGGCACTAGAAAAGCAAATTGAGACCTTTGAAATGTGGTGCTTCAAAAGACTTCTTGAAAGCATAAGAAGAAAAAAGATGCAGTGGTTTTGGACGTGTAGGAGGAAGACCCAGCACCCGAGCTTCCATTTCCTACATCCCACCTTTCATCCTAAGGGGCTGCAAAACACTTGGGAGCCACTCCAGCCGCCCCTGAAGTGGAAGTACAACAGGTGCCAACTATTCCATTTAATTCATTGCATCATCATCAGGGCTGAAATCATGCTTGCCCCAAGGATTGATAGGGCATAAAAAATTCTATGTTCAAGTGATGCAGCCTGGGAATTTAGGGCAGCAGTGTGTAATTAGCCAAGTGAGAATGCTATCTTTGCCACTAATGGCAGCAGCCCAGCTCTTGTGACAGGAGCTGTAGGAGTTTTAATCACCACCAGCAATTTAAAAAATCGGATTTGTCTCTTCCCTTAATGCCTTTGAAGCACAGGGTGCTGTTGACCATCAGTGACCTTGGAGAAAGACTGTCCCCCAACTCACCAGTCTTAGGGTGTTTTATCTGGTGTCAGTGAGGCTGGATTCCCATAGCTCCTGGGATTTTTGGAGATTTAATCAGTATAGGTGCCTCTCTGATTCCCTTTGCCAGGGCAGATGGGTGCCCCGTACCATTTGGTTCAAGCAACTGCAAAAATACATAAGCTGTGCCGGCCTGTCAGCTAAGCCCCACAGGCCTCTTCGCTACCACATCGATGTGCACGCTGACTTGGGGGAGTTGTTAGGAGGAGCAGATCTCACAAAGAGCAAGTGCTTCTCAAAATGCTCTGGTTCCCGCTCTAGCTTCAGGAGCCAAAGTAGATCTGGGTGGAGCGGCAGTATGACAGGCGTCTTGTTCCAGTGCTGCTCTCAGCTCCGATTATCCTCACTGGGAATTGAAGGTGAACAGTATCTTTTGCTTTGGTTGGGCAGCTGTATGAGACTGTTAGGAGGGCTAGAGTGCTGTTATAGCTGTGATGGTCCTGGAAATATGCAAGGATTTTGCAAGAGTGCCTTGCAAAGAAGCAAGAAATATGCAAGGGTTTGGGTTTTTTGAGGATCTTTTATTAAATTAACTGGACAGCTAGGAGAGACATTAGATAAGCTTCCAGGCATCAAATGCCCTTCTCTGTGTCCGAGAACTTGTCTAACATCTCCCCCCAGCTAAACAATAAACATAACAAAAGCACAAAAAGCCTGAGGCTCAGACCGACAGAAATGCGAAGGCTGCTTGCCTAAGCTAATCAGAGGTCCGGTTTGCCCATAAAAGGACAAGGTTTCTAAATAGGATATGGCACCTGGGAGTGTTAGAGTGGCAGGATTTTCTTCCTTTTCATTAAATGTTTATTCCATTAGTGTCATGCTGCCAAGATGGATGATCCCAGATTTCCTTTGGTATGAATTCCAGTGTGGCTGTTTTTCTCCTGTAATAATTAAAAACTCATTTGACAAGTAGTCTGCTGCCTGCTGGAGCACCGTTTGCTTAAAGCAATAGAACCTAGTGACTAAATATCAAATTCATTATCGTTCTGAGATTTACCAACCACTTTAAATATTTAGAGTCAAGTGAGTTGTGTTTAGATTACCCGCACCCACACTGAACTGCAGCTTTGAGCTGAGGCCCAGTGGAGAGTCTTATAAATAACTTTGCTGCTTACAGATCCATTAGCTTTATAGTATAGTTTTGTCATTGTCCATGACAGCAACTGCGCTAAAATAACCTGTCAGATGAAATGACTTCCAAGGAGAAGCAACTACAAATGGAGGGTATTGAAGGGAGTAGGAGAACATTGTGATCAGTACTACAATGACCTCCTCTTGCAGAAAGGGATCGGTATAGCATGTTTGTGGCCTTCAGAAGAAAAGGTGAGGTGCTGTGGAGGTATGAAATAACAAATGGCGCAGAGAAGGTGCATCCAGTACCCCTGTCTACCTAACTTCATATGCCGCATCCATACATGCTGCATGGATGTTTGGTTCTCTGGGGACAAAGAGTGGCGGTGCACCTTGTGCCGCTGCTGTCCCTGGGGAATGCCCTTGCCTTGTGCTCTGGCATGTGGCAAGCTACCCTGGGTGGGGTAGGGGAGGCCCCAGCAGCCTTACCTGGGGGCCTCCAGGGGCTGCGGTAGCAGCGATCCTGCTGCCTGGAGCCTGGCCAGCAGTGAAGCATGGCTCTAGCTGGCCAGGCTCTGGTTTTGAGAGGCACACGCTGACCCTGCATGCGCCACTCTGCTCTTTTTTTTGTAGGATTTTTGTGACCCATGGATATCCAGGGGTCAGCCTACCACCCTGCGCTGCCCCCTTGCAGCAGGGAGAACAGCTGAACGTGCAGTGTGTGGCGCTACAGACATGTCTGCAGCGCCACACACTGCACTGCTGCATTCATCTGGACCTGGCCCTCGTGCCCCTCTCAGGCATGTATCACTGCCCCTCGCTGTAGTAACTGATAGTCATCTACATCAAATTGATTGTTCTGTCTGATTTTAAAAAAAAAAAAAAATTGGATTTTATTGGCGGTTCCTTTCTTCTTTCTTTCATTTTTTTTTTTTTTTTTTTTTTTTTTTTTTTTTTTTACTTGATTTGTTTCAGATTTTGTTTGGGGCTGTTTTTGTTGGAGGAAGGGTTGGTTGCTTGGGACTCTTTTTCTGGCTAGATTGGAACGTGTCGATGTTTTCAGCGTCCTGCTTGTGGTAGAAAGGCCACGTTGAAAAGGAGTGCAGATGGACACAGCATGAATGTGCCTGGTCTCCCCTGGAAAATTTGATCTTTAGCCAGATCTTCCTGGCCAACAGTACCTTGACACCAGCTCACGTAACACAACAACAAGAGGATGTTTGTTAAAATCAAAAGCAAGCAACGCTGACACGAATGAAGGAAGTGTCTTTATACAGCAACTGCCAGAAAGTGTCATCAAGAGCTGATGTGTATGCCCAAGAGGCCTGGGAATTTGCTAAGATGGTGAGAATGTTTACACCTACATCCAAAGATAGTTAAAAGTTGGAGTTTTTTGGTTTTGCTTTGATTTTTGTTTTTTTAACAAAGGGTTATGAATCCTCGTGTCTCTGGGCCTCTGACAGGCCCCAAGAGAATAGACTATTTCAGAACTGTATGATCTGGGCGTGCTTCCACTGTCCCCAGACCACACCAGAAGTCCCTACTGCCAAGCAGGACAGAACAGATGTCATGGGGCCGCCGTAGTCCAGTGCTGGCCGTGTACCAGTCAGATCTCTCTGTGGCTTGGTTATCGGCACGTGTCCAGCACTGCTCTCGGGGAAAGTGCATTATATCTCATCCCATTTCTTCCTCTCATGAGCTGTGTTCTGCTACTAAATTACTCCACTTTTGCATTCAGCAGTTGCTATGACATTTAGCACGTGCTGTTTTTACCTTTGTGGTGTTATCGCTGCCTATATTGGGTTCTGCCGATTTTTAGGAGCGTAATATCCCAATCCCATTTCTGTTCTTCAAAGGTGACTTGTTTTGTGAAGCCTTGGATTGCATCTGCCCAGTCTGCAATTTGATGCAGTTTCTAAACAGAGCCAGCACTTGTCCATTGTATCGCTGGAACCCTCTGATTATGTCAGACACTTGATTTCATTTGTACTAGGCACTCCTACTGCTTTAACCAAAAACAAAAAAACCCCAGAAGTTGGATTAGAAATCCAGAATAGGGAGCTGAATAACTCCTTATTTCCCTGCTGCAAAACACAGGTTGTTTTGCATTTCAATTCAGCAGCTCATCCTGCTTCAAACCCTAATTCCAAAGGTGGCTGCAGTTTAGCCGGAGCACATCAAGTGGGTGACTATTAACATTAGGAGCCACATGTCCAAAAAGCTTCCCCCATTGAGCATTTTGAAGGTGCACCTGGCATAAGGAATTCCCTGGGCCAGCAAGAAGCTTAAGCATCTCTGTACTATTCTCTCTCCATCCACTAATCCTTCACCTGGATCACAGCACCTACGCAACTGGTCATAAGCGAGCATGAATTAAACCAGTCTTCTGGTTGCTCTGAATTGTGGTTGGTGCCTAATGAGGAGGGACCTACTTAAATCGGGGGTCGGACTTGATGATCTACTTAAGTCCCTTCTGACCCTACATCTACAGATCTATGAAAATCAGGGCAAGACCAAAGGTTTTGTTGAGCTGAGTTTGCAGACATTTAATGATGGTTCTTCCCCTTGCCACTGATTGGGCGTGGGGTCCCAGCAGCCCCATCCCTCATTGCTGATTGACCGAAAGGCAAAAAACACATAATTAAATAGCAAATTCTGTGGAAATACCATATAAATTACCCTATTATAAATCTAAGTATTGAATCTACATCTATCTTTGTATTCTGGTAAGCATTTTTGGGGGGATTGATTCCATGGGAAATCGCAGCCAATACCATTTTTCGCAGAGGTCGCCGGTTTTCACAGTTTCCGTAAAAATCATGGTTTTGCGATTTTTCAAGTAAGTCCTTACTAATGAGTCTTGAAGAGCTCCAGGGATCTTGTTGGCTGCAGCCTCTGGCAAGAGCTCCAATTAGTGCCGTTGAGGATCTGCCTCTTGGTCCTCTGGTTCTCACATTCAAGGTTTGGGACCTGAAGCCATTGTGGTGTTTTGAAACAGCATTTTGAAAGCCACATGTGGGATGTGCGGTTCCTGTTAATCTTCTGCTAGTAGCCAAACTGACCCAAGTGTTGATGTCTCTTCTCACAGCAGATCACATCAGATTTTACCCCAGCAGCAGATGTTTTTGTGTGGGTGGAGAGGGTAACACCATGAGGTATGAAATAAGGAATCATTAATTTGTTTCCTTAAATTTGGAAGAGAGTTCCTGAGCTGACTGATTTAAAGCTAAAGCTAGAAGTCTCTCTGATCAGCTCAGCTGTGCAATGCCTTAGCAGAACTGTCGGAAGAAAGCAGAGGCAGCGGGAACTTCACAATTCCTCGTAGCTGGACATCACCACATCTTGACACCCTTCACACTTAAGCCATGTGTTTAGTTTCACCGAACAGAAGTTGCTTCCTTTTGGAATTGGTTTGGGAGGGGTTTAACAGGAGCTCTCCTGACCTAGAGGGCAGAGAAGCGGAGAGGAAGAATAGCCATGCCATGGCAGCACAGAACAAGGCGTACTGCGTTGGTGTTTGCCTTGGAAAGGAAGGCAAAACCCAATCTGAGCCGAGTCGCAGTGAACTGGCATGAAAAGAGCAAGGTGCTGAGCTCCAGAGGCACAATCTGCAGAGGGAGCTTTCTGAGTCGGCCCGCTTTGCCAGGTGCAGATTAGCTCGAGCTGTGGTGCATGGAACTGGAGAAGTGTGGAAACCGAGACTAGGAAGGTTATCCCCCTGTGCTGCCATATAACGCGCCAAAGAATCACTTTCATAGCACTGCTTGTTAGAGTGTGTGAGAGTAAATACAAGCCTTGGCTAGCAGTCGGTGGATAGCTGCCAGCTCTCATGGGAGAGAGTGATCTGATCACGTCTCACCCCCAGACTGAGACTGGCAGGGAGTTGCAGACATGACGGGGCAGCTCTTCCCCAGCCTGCTTCATTAACAGTTTCAGGTAATACCGGGGACACTGGGAGCTGCTTTGCTTTATGGGAGGTTATTAGTACCCACACCTGCACTATGTTTTTAGGGCTTGTCTGATCTAAAAGGACAAGAAAAGTCACTGTAGTATGATCTGTTCTTTGCCAGCTTGTATGTAGGTGCTTTGCTCCAGATTTGAGTCACTTTATTTCAGAGTAATTAGTGAATTTGCAAGGTAAGTACTTATTCTGGAACAGTGTGACTTTTTTTCTCCCAGAACAGCTACTATGAGAGACCTTACTCTTCTCAGATTCACTCAAACTGTAAACAGACACCTCATTTGAAATGGGCCTAATCCATCTGAGTCGAACCCTGGAACAATAGAGGACAGTCCCTTCCACCATTTGCATTGCTGCCCCTAACAGGCTTGTCCCTGGAGTGAATGGCAGTTCACTTGAATGCCTCACGATTAATTTACAGATGTGGCATTGTCCGGGAAGAAGTGCTAGCGCATTTTTGCCTCGTGTCTTTTGCAGGTCCTTAAAGTAGAACCGTGGACTTGTTATCCGTAGGACCCCAGGACAAAAGGCCAGGGACAACCTCACTGCCACACCTTGGCATTTTCACAGACCTGCATTTTGCATATTGGCATCTTCCATCCAGGAGAACACAAAGCAGCAGGTGTTTGCATGAAGGAAGGGTGTTTGTGTCCGGAAGCTTGCAAAGAATAATTTTTGCCACTGTTTGGTTGGTCTTCCCCAAGAACCTCATCTGATTATATTCTTAGACCAACATGGCTACAACCAACACCCCAGGGAGAAATGTGACATCTGTTTACACCTGAAGTGGCATATTAGTATATGCGTGTTTTGTCTTCATTTTTTATTACAAATATTTTGGGGGCCTATTGCCTATCTTGGCATTTGGAAGTGCTGCATGTGACTCTGGGTTGATGGAGTTCCCATGAACGGAGAACTAATTCTCATGTCTGGGGAAGCTCCCACACACCCATCTCCTATTGCACATGCATGCTGCCGCTGCACAGACAGGCTTCTGTCAACATAAGGGTGTGGTAGCCTGGAGCTTCTGTTCGTTGCAGTTGTAATCCTGACTCTGCCCACAGACTTGTGTGCACCTAACTATAGTCATATTACTTATTTTGTGTATCTCACTTTCACAATCCATTACATGGCTATTGCTATAATAACAGTGATTTTTAATTCATTAACCTGTGCAATTAGTGTGGAGATTGCTACAGAGGTCTGTAATATGAAGTATAGAAATGGCTGGGATGATGTAGTTGGGGGCTGGTCCTGTTTTGAGCAGAGGGTTGGACTAGATGTGACCTCCTGAGGTCCCTTCCAGCCCTCACTTTCTGTGATTCTATGAAAGCAGGCCCATTGCACCCAGCTCTGAACCTGGATTCATCATGACAGATGCAAGGAAGATGGATGCACCCTGATTGCTGCTCTTGCCGTGTTTCTTTCACGCTGCATCAGGCCACAGTTTGGTATTTTAGTGGCTATTGCACAGCTGTTTCACACGGGTTGTGACCAGATGTGTGGTTCTGAATCTGAAGGATAATACAGCTGAAAAATTCAGGCACTCTTCATTTCTGATTGAAGGACATTTTTCCTAGGATGGCACGGGAGTGAAGCTGTGCATCACTAAAAGAACGAGCATGTTAAAATGGCTTTCAAGAGCATTTACTTAAATTTAACAGCAGACAAATACGATTAGGATCTACATGCATGTGAATAGGTCAGTAATTCTGAGATTGAGCATTCGGGGAAAATTACAGAAGAATCAGATTAAATACTGAGGAACATTTGTTATGTTGGTATTTGACAGCTTCAGGTTTCCATCTGGGGAGTCCAGTGTGCTGCTCTTACATCTAGGCTCACTTACACACAGAGTTCAGACTTAACTTCAGTATTTCTGGGGATCCCCACGGGCATAACACAAGCACAAACACGAACACAGACACTGCTTTGTGTGTGAGCGCAGGCAGGCAGGTAAATTAATTGATGGGTTTCGACTGTGTACAGTCTGTTATCTGTGCTCCTTTGAGATCCTACCATGGAAAGCAGTGACTCATATCCACACTTCCTGAGAAAAAGGCGGGGAGATCAGATTGGCAGCCTTTCAACTGTAGGCACGGAGAAGAGATTAAAGAAACCCCAAATTAGAAAAACTTGTGCTACCTGTGAGTTTTCCTTGTGGCTTTTTTGCAGTGGTACAACTAAGAAAGCAGGACCTGTGCTGTGGTCCTAGGTAGGCACTGGATAGTTTAGTTCAGGGCTCTTGGCAGGTAGAGGTAGGATATCTTTTACATCAGGGTGGAGTGGGTAAGCTAGAAACTTTGTAGGTGTAAGGCCTCAAGCTAAGGAGAGTCTAAACCGTGTTGGAAAATTGCTAGACTCGTAGGCGTGGAGAAGGGGAACTGAAGAGGGGAGAGGAAGGGCTGAATAGCTGGGTGTGATATGTGATACAATTCTGCTTGCAGTTCTCAAGAACGCTGAACAAAAAGGATTAGAAACTAGTCACAACATTTGCCTGAGTCTAGTACATTGTACTTATTGGGAAGAGGATGTTGTAAAGACCTGTCCTGGAGGGGTGTTAGTTCATCTGGGTTGTTTTCCTGCCTCCACAGCATCTACTTTTGGAGTTGAATGTGTAAAGTGGAGGAATAAACTTTGAGGTCAACTTACACTTCTCCATGGAGAATTATAGTACACTTTTGTAATATATTTTCTTGGAGAAGGATGGATGGAAGTGGCTGGTTCTCTTGATCTATCGTAGCCCCTCGCAGGGATCAATCTGCAGTTAGGTATTGCTGGGGAATCTTTAGTCTGCAACAATGGAAACTATGAAATGGCTAGAATAGAATTAGCCATGAGATGAGCAATGAGGATGCAGTAGATTGACCTGAGTCTATGGGCCTGCTTCACCCTGGTCTTGTCTTGAGAGGAGCCTGAAGTCGGAAGGCGGCTTGCAGTCAGAATTAGTTTGCAGCTGTGCCTGGCGTCCATCCTCCAGCGAAGCTGGTGAGGGCTGATGTGTAATGAGGATCCTACTTTTGGGCTGACTCTTGATACAGTGAGATGCTTGCCTCGGAGGAGAAGGACCCATGCTGTGGTCACAGGTCACTGCCATCCTGTACGGAAATGTTTCCATCTGCTTTAGCCTGGCTGGAGGGCCCTTGATTTTTTTCCCACTAGCACAGACCAGCGCTTGAAAGGCATTTGAATGTTTGTGGCCTGAATCTTTGTCCTCATCAAGCCATAAGTGTGAAATATCCTCCTTGCACTGATATCTGCAGTATTCGTGCTTCGGCAGTGCCCCAAACCATCTGTATCGCATACGGATCGTTCTGCAGAAGACCCTGTCCTCCTCCCTAAATTTAGATAACGGGTTTGCATGGCCTGTTTACAGCTTAGCTTCAAATGTATTTAATGAAGAGCCAGTGGGCTGAGAGTAGCAATAGCTAGGAGTTGCTGTTCTACGGATTCCTTAAAAGCTTAGCGCGTGGCAGATGGAGTTGGTTATTGTCCATTAGCATTAATTAACAAAATAGCATTAATTGTTTTAAATTGCAGCGGTGAAATGGATCTGGCATAAAACAACTGGTTTTATTTAATTTTGCTAGGTGACATTTTGCTAGGTGAATAATTGGCTTTAGTATCCCTGTCTGGATTTGTTTCCATGGTGTTTTGGGTTACTCTTTTTCCCCCTTGTTCGCTCTCTGTGAAGGCTGCAGTTATCTTATTCTAGTCTGAAAAGCAATAGGCAATTCTTTCTCCGTGTCAAGGACGCTGGATTGGTTGGAGCGTGCCTGTCTGGCCCTCCATGGCTAAACATACTTCTGTTCCTGTGGTTAAAATGTCCAGCATGTTTCTGGAATTAGCCTGTCTTCACTCCCACCTCCCGCAGTGCCCTTCGGCACAGCCAGCAGCAGGGACAGCGCGTGTGTTCACAGCTGCAGGCTCAGCCAGTGACTTGCAGTGCAAGCCTCTCTTTGCTCCCATGGCATGCAGCCCAGTCCTAAGTGCCTGCATCCTTGCTCTGAACAGCACACTTCCCCCAGAGTTAGCGCAGGGAACGAGGAGCGAAAAGAGATGGAGCAGAGCCAAACAGAGTCGGGGAACACCACACAGCAAAGCCAGGGCGGTATAGGCATTGTGCGACATCCTGGTAGAGCGTGCCATATGCCAGGCTGCCTTGGCGAGAGACTCAGATCAGAAACATTTGTGAAGGGCTGAAGTAGAACATCTAAAACTCCACAGAGAGGTGCTTATCTTTCCTGCACTTGCATGGGCTCTGTCAGATTCATTTATAGTTTTATTCCCCCCACCTCCCACTATAGAAAAGATGTGGACGCACTGGAGAGAGTCTAGTGGAGGGCAACGAAAATGGTTCAGGAGCTGTGGGGCTGGACTGTTTTAGGCTGGAGAAGAGAAGACTGAGGGGGGATTTGATAGCAGCCTTTGCTTCCTGCCAGAGGATTGCAAAGAGGATGGAGCTGAGGTTTTCTCAGTGGCAGATGACGGGACAAGGAGCAATGGGCTCAAGTTGCAGCAAGGGAAGTTGAGGTTGGATTTTAGGAAAAACCTTCTCCCAAGAAGGATGGTGTGCAGCCTGTTTCAGTGCTTCAGAGAGGTGGTGGAGTCTCCATTCTTGGAGGCCTGGGTAGACAAAGCCTTGGCTGGGATGATGTAGTTGGGGCTGGTCCTGCTTGGAGCAGGGGGTTCGACTGGATGTGACCTGAGGTACCTTCCCACCTGAATTTTCTATGATACTAAGATCTTCAGTTGCTGGGGTCTTGATAGTGCCCTATCAAGCCAGCACTGGGTAATCTCAGGGGGGTGGCTCCATCGCACGCTGTTAAGTATAAGCCTAGGACATTTTCTCTACACCTGCCTCTTGTTCCATTTTGCATATATTTTCCCCTTTGATTTCTTTCCAGTGAAAGAACTGGAAACTGCACTCCCACTGAACATGAGCTTCAGCAGCTCGTTTTGAGTCGGTCCAGAAGTCCTCACTCTTGCTAATAAGAACAATCTTGACAGGTTAATGCAGCTTTGCTTCCAAAAAAGGGAGAGTGCTGCTAACACCTGCACCTTAGGAGAATCTGGTCACAGCCACTGGGAGCCAAAGCTCATCCCATTGCAGTACGTCTCCAAACTAAATCCCCCTGCTGAAGCAATGGTCTCAAGCTTCAGCAGGGGAAATTGAGGCTGGCGCTGAGGAGGAACTTTTTGACTCTGAGGGCAGTTAGGCTGCCAAGAGAAGCTGAGGCATCTCCATCCATGCGAGCTTTTAAGAGCAGCTTGGACAGACACTCGGCTGCAATGGTTTAGCTGGGGCTGGTCCTGCCTTGAGCAGGAAGCTGGACTAGATGACCTTGGAAGTCACTTCCAGCCCTACTGTCCTGAGATCCTGTGATCCCATATAAAAGACTGAGCAACTTTTTAGCCAGAGTGCAAAGCGTGTGCAGAACTCTACAGCAGGCGGCCAGGGCACTGTTTTATATCCCCTTCTTCCCCCATTGTCCCATTAGGCTGAACACCTGCAATTCTTCAGCTCAACAAGAAAGGAAAGTGAGATGAAAGTCTCAGTGCTTGTCTGGGGACACAGGTACCTTATAGCTCAAAGGTTGAACACTGTTTCTTGTCCCTGTGCATCTTGTTCTGCCTCTCCACCTCACAGATCTTGTGTGGCATGGTCCCATGCTTCTCCTTCACGCTTCAGATTAGTAAGACTATGCCTGTCCCTTATGGGCCCGTTTTGCTCCGCTGTCCATTCTTTCCTCTACAGCTGGCAGTGATTTGGCTGTACCTAGCGCTTCGCCCACGCTGTCTGCTGAGCCTCGCTGTGCCCCAGTCGCCTTCACTTTACTTTCTCCATTTCTGCCAGGATATAACAGTTGCCCCACAGGGAAGCTTTTTTCCATTATTCACAGCCTCTTGCAAGCTTTCACTATGTTGGACATCACGCGAGTCCCTCAGCTGCGACTGCCACTCAAGCCCCATTGTGGCACTCTGCTTTGTGCTTCGCGGGCTTGGATAGCCCAGGGTGAGGTGGAGCCAGGATTTCTGTAGCAGCTGGCACTGTTTCTTGTGCAAATGGGGGGAAGTCAGCACCCAGCACACAGATTACTGGTGCTTTTAATCGTTGCTGAAGCCTCAGGAGCTGAGCTGGGACTTTGCTATGCACTTTGGAGTACATTGAGATGGCAGAAATGCACCAGGAACGTCTTTCTGTGTGTTAGCTCTCATCAATGCGCTCTTCTTCTGCTTTCTCTCCGCAGCAGCTCGGGTTTTGGCTCAACATCTAGTCTGCCCCAGCTTTGCAGAACTTTCGGTTCCATCCTCCGTATAATGTGGACCTGGAAATCGCAGCCTCGTTGGGAGTGCCTGCGAAATGAATGGAAGTGAAAGTCCATTGGTGGTATTGGCTTTCAGTAAGACTACAAAGGCATGTTAAACATAGCAAATATTGTTTCTGCCTCGCTCCTTTCAAAGCCAGGCATTGTGTTGTACAGATATTGCTCTCCTGATTTCGTGCAAATGCTGATTAGAGCAACCGCTGGTTCTTTTTCTTAGGGGCTTGGTCAGGCACTTCCTTTTTGTCTTGCTGCTGCTGATTTAATAGCACAAAAACCACCCTGACGCCATTTGTCACCTGTGTAAAATCTCGCAAGCTTGCCCTGGTCGGAGGGTTTCATGAGTAAAGGAGGATAGTGTTTCTGCCGTATAATTTTTGTGTTCATGATGCATCTAGAGATGCAAAACCCACCAAGTGCACGGGTGCTGTCTCCAGGGAGGATATGGGAGGCATGTTTTGGTTGCTAATGCAATGTGCTAGTCTCCTGTTAGACCCACTTGTCCAATGGTTGGTCCTCTCATTCAGAGGGTTCATCATGTTGGGTACCCCACTCTTTCTGCCTCCACTGCCTGTATATCCTGCCAGATATACTGTACCTCATAGCACATTGTTTACAGCCTTGAATGTTAAGGTGGTAAGCTGATACCAAATGTCTGATGGAAAAAATTGTGAACAATTGAAAAAGGCAGCTTGGATTTATACCGCTTGTGTTTTTGACTTGATCCACTACAGAAAGGATGTGGGCAAACTGGAGAGAGACCAGTTGGGGGTGACTGGTGAGGAGACGCTGAAGGAACTGGGCTGATTTAGTCTGGAGAAGAGAAGACCGAAGGGGATTGAACAGCAGCTTTCAGCTCCCTGCCAGGGGGTTGCAAAGAGGATGGAGCTGGTCTGGTCTCAGTGGTGACGGATGACGGAACAAGGAGCGATGGGCTTAGGTTGCTTCAAGGGAAGTTGAGGTTGGATATTGGGGGGGAAAAAA
>JAGPOW010003316.1:194413266-194435259 GCA_030014935.1 Caiman crocodilus | reverse complement strand
AAATATCTAATCGGATCTCAAGTACCTTACTCACTCTCATCATCCAGAGGTGGTTGGAGTTTCTTCTGGAGGCAGATTACTCTTAAGGCATGCAGAGAGAGGGCTCGTTCAGGTTCACCTAGAAGACCGCATGGCTAGTGGCTGCTCTTCTTCCTCAGGACCTTATATCCCCTCTCTGACCTCAGCAGCCCGATCCAATCGAAACTGCCAAACCTGGTCACAAGCCGACCCATTTCCCAAGGATCCCTGGTCACCTGGGCTGAGCGCAGGCCCTGGGCCAGGTCGTTCTCCTGCCCAGGTGACTACAGTATCCCCTCCCAGGCCTTTGTCATGCAGACACGGAGATCCCTGCCCTGAGGGATTCACCAGCAGCCTCTCAGGTTGGCACAGAGAGGGGTTTCTGCAGAGGGGCACCCACGGTGGCATTTCTGCCACAGCTGGAATGGGATCCTCTCTCGCTGACATTTGTAGCATAGCTGGAGCACAGGTGAGGCTGGGGGTTGAGGTCTAAGGAGCCCAGGCTTGGCTGGTTGCCCCTTTCTCTGACTCATATCAGGGTGGTTGTAAGCCTCCCTTGGAGGTGCTAACTGCATCCCAGGCTGGGGATGGAGACTGGGCTGTGCCAGCGCTTCTGCCGGCTCCTGGCCAGAGGGTCCTGCCCCTCCGCTCAGTGAGACTGGCATTTGAGGTCAGGAAGAAATTTTCCCCCTGATAAGATTGGTACAGCCTTGGGGGTTTGTCTTCCTCTGTAGCGGGGGCATGGCCTCTACCTGAGGTCTCTCCAGTGTATGTTAGCATCCTTTTGCAGAAGCAAGACATTGGCCACTGCGGCCCCCCAGCTTTTCCCGTGGCAGGGTGGGGTGTGATGTCTCATGCTGTATCGGGGTGCCTGTCATTTTGCTAAGAGGTCGGACAGTGGATGTCTGGGCTGGTTTGGGCAGGGGGGTTGAACTAGATGCGACCTCAAGAGGTCCCTTGCAGCCGGACTTCTCAATGGTTTCTGTGTCTGAGGCTGGTGTTTAAAAAGAAGCATACCTTTTAGTCCTCAAACTGGTTCTTACACAGGGTAAAACCACACGCGTTTCCCATGTGATATGCAGGGCCATCGCTGGGGGACAGACCCGTGCTGGGGTGAGGTCTCCGGTGTCATGTTCCTGAGGTGCTGCAATCTTGAATCGATTGCTTCACGCTCGGCCTCAGGTTCACTGTTTGTAAAGCAAGGCTAATGCCTTGGAGCGATCGTAACATTTGTTAAAGCACTGAGAAAAGTCTTTGGATGTGAGTGCAAGTCCTCAGTCACTGCTTGGAAATCATGAAGGTTTGATGCCCTCAGTGGGTTCAACCTTCCCTCCTTTTTCATTCCAAAATGACCTGCTAGGATCCTTACAAGATGAGGCTGTGAGCTGGGCCGGAGACAGTGTCCCTGAGATGGATGCTTAAATGCTGGAGGCTGCAAGTGAGAGGGGAGCAAGGAGGGGGAAAAACCCTGGTCAGACCCAATCCACTCCCTTCCAGCATCTGCTCTCTGAGGCTTTGTCACACAGGAGACTGGGTAAGGTGGACCTAATGGTCTGACCGTGTCAGTGGCAGGTCTTGTGTTCTTAGCAAAACTGGGCGAGATGGACCAGATCTGCTCTGTTTAAACACTCTGCTAGATTGGGTGGCAGCTGAAGCGATAAGGGGCAAAAGCCTCCCGATTTCTGATGGGGAAAGGAAACCAAAAGGGCCACAGCCTCCGGAAGGAGGGGGAGGTCCAGCCGGTCGCTCTCACTGCTTGCACAGCAGCTCTTCCTAGACGGGATCATCTAGCAAGAAAATGGTGCTGCCCTGCTCCCCTGGTTAGCCCTGTTGTCCCCCTTGGCTCCGGGTATCAGGGGGCTGCCTCCCAAACTGCCCACAAGCCATTGTCAGGGAGAAGGCTGAGTGGGGATTGGATAGCAGCCTCTAACTCCCTGCAGGGCGGCTGCAAAGAGGTTGGAGCTGGGCTGGTCTCAGTGGGGGCAGGTGACAGGACAAGGAGCAATGGACTCAAGTTGCAGCAAGGGAAGTTAAGGTTGGATATTAGGAAAAACTTTCTCATGAGGAGGGTGGTGAAGCACTGGAACAGGTTACCCAGAGAGGTGGTGCAGTCTCCATCACTGGAGGTGTTTAAGCCCGGTAGACAAAGCCTTGGCTGGGATGATGCAGCTGGGGCTGGTCCTGCTTGGGGCAGGGGGTTGGACTAGATGCAACCTCCTGAGCTCCCTTCCACCCTCATTTTCTGTGACTCTTAAGGATAGGTTTGCTGGACATGTAGGGTTCTCTTTCTGGTGCCTTACCCATGCTGGGGCCATAATCGGCTAGCTCCTGAAAGCCATTGTGGGAATGAGAGGTCCCTTCCTGCTGCCTCCTGTAATGCTGCCGCTGTGGCTGCTACCCTCCCAGGTTCGGATGGCGCTGAGGAACGCGGAGAAGGAGCTCGAGTCGCACAGCAGGTGGTCTGCCCCCGATGCCTTGCAGAAGTGGTTGCAGCTGACACACGAGGTGGAGGTCCAGTACTACAACATCAAGAAGCAAAATGCAGAGAAGCAGCTGCTGGTGGCCAAGGAAGGGGTGAGTCCTGGTCTTCTTTCTGGAGAGATGGGGAAGGAGCCAGGTGAGGACGTCCGCAGGTCTTGATGGCTCCATGGATTGGGAACCGGTCTTTCTTTGCCGTTCTTTCCTTGCCATCTCTGTGTCCTCCTCTTCCTGCTGCCTTCCACCTGGTGGGCCGTAGTGTAATGTTAGAGATGCAGAGCTGTGTTTGGGCAAGACCTCGCATCGCACCTTGATGGAAGCCTGTGACGACAGCCCTCTGTCGAAGCGCTACCCCCGTTAAGGTTTTCAGCACTGAGGAAGAACAGATCTGTTTTTTGCTCTGTCCAAATGGGGGCAGCGAGTCACGAGGAGGTGACGGGACTTTTCCAAACCTGGGCCAGAGCTGGGATTAGCACTCCAGGGTTTCTGGCTCCGAGCCCTGTGCATGCATGACTAGGCCACATTTGCTTTGTACTGGACAGGGCCAGACGTGCTGGCACCCAGACTTGGGCTGTTGCGTGCTACAGGGTGGATCTGCTGGGGATAGAAGCCCTTTCTGGTTTTGGGAGCCATTCCTGCTCTGGATGTCACGGGCATAAGGGGAGGGCTTGTGTCTTTCGCTGCCATGAGTCACTGCTCTGTTTCCAGCTGTTTGAAATCTTCCAAGCCAAGTGAGAGCAGGCGGCTGCAGGGAACGAGCGCGGTGAATGTGCTTGGCTCAGAGGGTGCGGTACAGCCGCTAGATGACAGGACAAGGAGGAATTTGTCTGTCTTACCACAACTCTTGTCAGGAGCACTTCAGCCTTTCAGCATTTTCCCCCATGCTGCGTCAGCTGCCGCGTTCACTGCTCTGGCTTGCACTATGGACCTCTTGGGCAAATGCACTAGACCAGGCAGATGGAAGATTTGCATGGAGAGACTAGTTTCCAATAGGGTCCCGGCCCCCTTTTTGAGGGAGGAGACTAGTTTCCAGTAGGCCCCCAGGCCCCTTCTTTTGGATAAACTCGTACCAGTAAGGCTTTATATCTGAGAAGGGAGTCATTATCCCTGCTGGCATGGCTGGTGCTCTGCGCCATAGACTCTTGAACTCCGGCGATCCAATGAAGGGGCCAGGGAGGGCTGCAGGACCCAGGAGGTGCTCCAGGTTCTGCTGGCTGGCGCCACGGCCATAACATGCAGAAAGAAAGCGACCGTTCCAGCCCTGTGTGTGTGTGTGTGGCTGCCCTGCAGGAAACACCCGGGCTGATTCTTTCAACGCTCTTTTCTCTGTTCACGTTTCCAGGCTGAAAAAATCAAAAAGAAGCGGAACACTTTGTTCGGCACGTTCCACGTGGCTCACAGCTCGTCCCTTGACGACGTGGATCACAAAATCTTAACTGCAAAGTGAGTGTCTGCTGCGTCTCTTCCTGCCGGCTTCTCCTTTCCTTTCCTTTCCTCCATGTGCGGGAAGGTGCAATACAGGCGTGTATCCAGCCTGAGTTTCATTTTGCTCGGCTCTTGGAGGCGAGGCAGAGAGGGTATCTAGCTGTACGGAGCCCAGACCCCAAAATAAATCATTGGGTAGCACACGTTCCACTCTGACTGCCCTTGCCCTCTGAGTTCATTGGCTTTTCCTGGCCTCAGTGCAATGTGTTTGGTTTATTTGAGACGGTTCTGTATACTTCCCCTTTGACAGACTGGGGGGATGTGTGAAGTACAAAAGCTAGCTGGTGACCTCTTACGCCCTCACGGTGCAGAGCTTCCGTCCCAACCACTTGGAGCTGTTCAAGCTCTCAAGAGGCCGCTGAAGCATTCAATGAGGCATCAGTTGTAGATGGCTGCAGCTGGTTACCATCTGCCATATCCCTGCAAGTGGTCTGAAAGCACGGGAGAGCTCTGAAGTACAGCAGCCCAGGGAAAAATGTGGGCCGAACCTCCTGACTCCGTTTCAGAGCCGGGGCATCCCTTATCTCTTGTAATTCCATTGGTCCTTGTATTTTTGTTTTTTCCATTTTATCCCCTCTTTGAATCTTGCTTTCAGGCAGGCCTTGAGTGAGGTGACGGCCGCCCTGCGGGAGCGCCTGCATCGCTGGCAGCAGATCGAGGTGCTCTGCGGCTTCCAGATCGTCAGCAACCCCGGCATCCACACGCTGAGCGCAGCCCTGAACATCGACCCCAGCTGGATGGGCACGCCCCGGCCTACCCCGTCCCACTTCATCATGACCGATGACGTGGACGATTTGGATGAAGAGATTGTCTCTCCCATGTCCATGCAGTGTATGTATGCCTCACTGGGCGATGGTTACCAGGAAACGCTTTGGTGTACTGCTGCCTTGGGCACTCTGGGATGTGGTAGGGAGACAGGCAGGGGCAGCTGGAGGGGAACGGTCTAGCTCAATTGGTTGTGGAGCCAACCCAGACAGCATTACTTGCACTACAGCTAATACGTCACCGTAGGCTGAGGACCTCGTGGTCAGAAGGCAACTTGACAAAGAGCAAGAGTGAATCCACATGAACACCCATCTCCCCAAGTCAAATCAGGCTTTGATCCATGGGTGTGACAGGCCTCAGCCTGAGGTTTCCAAGCATCCTGTCATTCGAGGTCCCAGCTTGAGACTCTCAGGCTGGGTCTTTCTGGGTGCTGAGCACCTTGTGGGGAAGCTGGGGTAGGTCTGAGTAGCTCAGCTCACTTGCCCCTCGGGTTGGATGGTTTACGTTGCTGAGAGAGGTACCCAGCCCCTTTGCCCAGCTAGCCCTAGCATCAGTGAACTATAATCTCCTGTTGGACTCCTCAGTCAGCATCCCTGTAGCCCAGGGGTGATCAGAATGGCAGATCTGGTCAGCGGCTGGACTCCCATTTCCCAGCAGCCCCTGCCTTTCTCCATGGACATCCTGGGAGTGGGGGGGCCATGGCTATAGCGTCCCCGGGCAGTCTGGCAGTGGCAGCCAGGAGGAGCTGCCACGAAGGGGCTGCTGGGAAATAGTCTGCCACGGACCAGACTTTGCCCACCCCTGGCTTATCTCTACTGCAGCCCCTTAGCTGGTTTCCATTGTCCATGGGCACGATCCTGCTCCGTGCACTGGCAGATCACTTCCCCTCCAGCTCATGATGAAAATGCTGTCAGGCACCAGTGATGATTCTTCTTGTCAATCAACCTTTTCTCTCTCCCTCTGGACCCCGATTGGCTAACCCCAGACGCAGCCTGGCTCTTGGGGCGCAGGTTCAGCGACCGCTCGTCTCTCTCCTCGGAGGACCAGTCCCTCTGGAAATACCCTGGTTTGGTTCTCTTGGTTTTCTTCCTCTCCTCATCCCACCCTTCGAACTAAAATCACATGCCCACATTTTCCAACTTTCCAGCACACAACTAATTCACGTGCTCCTCGCCTCTGAGTCGGCATCATCCGTACTAACCTCTGGGCAGAGTCTGCTGGGACAGAGAAGAATCACCCGTTGGCCTCGGAAGCCTCACGCTGAGGTTTACACTAAGTTTTGGGAAGTGCCTTTGGTCGAGGCTAAGGTCCGAGTCCCTCGTTCCACCCAGCTGAGAGCTTCTGTGGATCCCTGTGGCAGAGATCAGGCTCTTTTTGCAAAGAGAAATTCCTTCCACATTCAATTCCTAGCGCACAGGTCACCTCACTAGCCTGTCCCTAGCCTTCCCACCATCCCCTGGCTCCTGTGGACCCCTACCTCTGAAATAATCCTCCCCGTCTCCTTGCCTGTGGAGGAAAACTGAGGACGGGTATTGGCAGCAGCAGTACCACCTCTTTCAGGGCAGTTCCTCCCAGGGCCAGGCCAGCAGTGGTCGGCATGGATTGATCTCCTGTATGGCTTTGCTGCCTCTGGTTCACAGTCTCCTCGTCCCTGAGACTCCCTGGTTTGGCAGAGATGGTGCAGGCAGCTCCAAAGGGCAGGACTCCTTTCCAGTTCTCGCTGGCTCTGCTTCCCTTAGCGAGAGCGCGGTTCCAATACAAGACCCCGTCTAGGGGAGGCAGGAAGGGTACAGACTAATACTGCAAAGGGAGATCTCTTAAAATAGCCCACCTGCTCCTGCCTGCCTGCAAAATAGGCAAGATGCAAAGCATCCGGGACCTCACTAACTACTGCATTTCTCTGCCCGTTACAGTGATTCGCTCCCGTGGCTTCAGTGTTAGACTACGGGGGTGAAAAGGGGTTAATACAGCAGTCAGGGGGATTCATGCAGCAGGAGTTGGTGCCTCACATCAAGGCCTGCAGCAGGGATGTTCAGCTGGGATTTACAAAACCACTTTTGCGAGGCAATGAGGTTGCACCAGAGCTACAAGTCCTCCAAGGCCACGTAGCAACAAGAGGGGGGAGGCTTGACTTCTGGGGTGTTAACAATAAGAGATTGGTAAGCAGTCCCTGGGGCATTGCATTGTGTGGGTACTGAGCTAGTGTATGAAGGGGTGGTCGCCCCGTGGAGGCTGGGAAGTGCCTCCACAGAGAAGGGCCCATAATCCTGCCAGGTCCTTTGGAGATCTCTGGCATCCCTCTTGCCCCATAAACGCAGCCCTCTGCTCCCACTGCCCCTTGGGTTGTGGGCAGAGCACCTTTGGGGCCATTGCTGAATGTCAGCACAGCCCCCTTGGAGAAGCTTGGGGCCGATGGCTTGAATGGCCCCTTGTTGTGGCATTCAGACTCCCTTCTCCAGCCCCTGTCCAGGAGAGCTTTTGGCAGCCTCGCTGGCCTGCCGGGAGTTGAAGATTTATGTGCATGTCAGCACCGCACAACTTCATTGCGTTGCTTTTCTTTCCACTCAGGGTTCAGCGGGCAAGAAATTCTTTATGCTGTAAAGCGGTCCCGTAGAAGGGCTGCTGCTGACAGAGATCAGCAGGAGAGGAGCGAGGGGAAGCCCCTGGAGGATGCTGTATAGTTGACCCTGGCACTGCGAAGGCAGCAGCTTGCTTGGATTATTCCCGCCCTGCGTTTTCCCTGGCGTGTGATGCATCCCTTAGCTGTGCGAGGCCCTTTCCCCCGGGCAGGGGTTTTTCACAGCAATACTGCTCTGGTTCTTCACTTCCCGAAAGAGCTCTCCCTGGAATTCATTTCTGAGCTTTTTCTCTCTGCTCTTCTTTAACCATGTTACATGACTTGTCTGTATCCTCAGCTGCACCTACTGCTGGGGGGGTGGGAGGTGGTCCTGAATTGGTGTCTCGCATCCAAAATGTGGCTCCGGGATGGAGGGCCCCGACCCAGCTTGGTCTCGGAGGTGTCTGAATGGAGCTGGGTGGCACTGAGGAGCCTCCTTTCCAAAGGACGACCCTGCTTCACAAACCACCAACATCCGTGCAACCACCTCTGCTTGGGCTGAGGAGTTCCCCTGGCTCTTACCCCTGGGTGCAAGGCAGTACATCCCTGCAGTGTCAGCACTGCCTTGGGACATCTCCTGGGTTCCTGGTCCTGTTCCCTGGGTTATTTCTATTTTCCAGCCAGTGACTATATCGTGCAACTTGCATAGACTCAAACCCAGGCCTCCTTCACAGAGGAGGGACCTCAGGGGCCACCTGATCCAGCCCCCAGGTGGAAACATGAGGCTGCAGAGGCATGCTCCCTCTCGCTCTCTCCCTGCCTACTGCATAGGGATCTTGGACACTAGGACCCAGGCAAATGGACTCCCTCGGGTGCTTATATTATAGGCAAGGGGATGCCTCTGAGACCAAACTGGATTGGGCCTTGAGTGTAACCACAGTCGCCCTTGTCTGCAGTGTGGGGACCCAGGCGGTGAAACCCACAGGTCCCAGCACATCCTGACGAATGTGGTCTGAGCGGCTTTGCAGATGCTTTTAGGCTCTGCAGAGTACATCTGGCTCCTTTGAAGAATGTGCTCGGGTCAAGCAGAAGTTTAAGGCTTGATGCAGAGGTTGCTGGGTGAGGTGCTTTGACCTGCTGGACCCATTGCGGTTCTGTCACCCGATCTGTGAACCCACCAGTGACAATGCTCAAGAGGGAAAGAACTGAGCTTGGCCCTCAGATCCCAGGATTAATTTGCCATTAGCCACTGCAAGCTGAGCACTTTTCGATCATGCAGTTTATTGGAAAACCAGCAAATGTGTTCATTTCTCAGAACATTGTCGATGCATAAGACGGTGAAAACTGGTAACCATCCTTACTAACCTTGGCCGAACCAACTTATGCATCTGCAGTGGTCTTCCCAACCCTCCAGTCCTGCAGACAAAGGTACGTGGCAAACAAAATCACCAGATGCCTGCATCTTAATTGAAGCTTTCCCCATGCTCAAGTCCTAGGGGAAGGTACTTCACCATCGAGGTGCTCCAGGCTGTGTTTGTGGGATACGCCTGGTGTGGTCCCGTGGAGCCAACGGTAGGGGCAAAAGTCATGCGAGTGAGGTCTGATTCTGGGTCCCCGCTCCAGTTTCATCTCTGGTAGGAGTATGTGTTAAGTTGGGGCGGGATCAGAAGCGGTTGACCTCTGGCAAGAACATCAAGCCTCACTCCCCACAGGCAAGGTCATTAATCTAGCACATCAAACCAGAGCCAAGACTTATGCTTTCACAGTGTCTAACACAGCACAGCTGATGCGGTGGCCGAAAGGGCCAGAGCTGCGCCCTGCCGAGATGGCTTGATAGCCACGACCGGTGTTACCGGCCCGTGCCACCTGGCTGATCTGGTGTGCAGGGGCTTCCCCCACTGCCTTCAGCCTTCTCCTCTCTCTCCTTACAGCCCCTGTTTTGCCGAGCGGCGTCCGCCAGCGCCTCGTGGACCCCCAGCACGCCCTTGGATCTCAGAGGTTGGTAGAGAGTTACGTGCAAGGCCAGAATGAGTTGGGCCAGCCTGTTCATTACCTGGCAGGCCGAGTGTCTCTCCGTCGAATGCACAGCCTCACCGGTGGACAGTCTCTCAGTTCCGACCTGCACGGAACCGGCCCATCATCAACCACCTCCACCTCTTCCTCCTCTTGCTCTTCTGTCTCCACCACCACTGCATCTGCTCCTGCTTGCCATGCTCACCCTATCTATTACCATCACACCACCTCCTCTTATTTCCTCCAGATGGACTCCATCCCCGACCTGCCCCCTCCTGACGTCACCTCTGGGATCCGCTGTCGCACTGAGAGCTTTGGGTATATCGCTCTTTCTTTTCTAGCCCACGCCTGCCTGCCGTGGCTCAGGACAATGCTTGCTCTGATGTTCTTCCTCCTAGATCCCTTGTTCCTTTGGGCTTTAATCATGTCGTGGTTTGTTCAGGCTTTTGCTTCTCTAACCTCTCTTCCATGTACGTGGACCCTCTTAAGTTTGCCGCTGGTTCAGTGTGGCCCAGGTGTTGCATCTACCAGCCCAAGGGCAACGAACTGAGGAGGCGTTGTGGTCTTAGCTGTAGATAGGAATGCCTCTGCACATCTGTCTCTGTCAATTAGTCTTATTGGGGCAATGTACCTACATGATCAAAGGTAACATAACTAATCGAACAAACACTGACCTTATTTGAAGCCTTGTCTTACCTGCGGGTCTTCGCAAGAAAATTGCAAAGGAAATCTAAGGAATGGAAGCAGTTAATTACCGTGTAGAGTTGCTGGACCACGTTAATGGTCATAGTGACATCACAGCGTCCTGCGGCCCTCGGGTACTGTGCGCCCAACAGCGTCTGTGGAAGTGTAGAGCAAAGAGGGATTCTGCTTGCACAGCCCCTTTGGAAGGGAAGGAGGAAACGGGGCTGAGCTACAGCAGTTAGCCTCTCGGTGCTAAGTCAACAAGCCTCCCTCTGCTCCTTGAGGGCCTGTCTGAAATGACAGACCCACCATCCCGCACCTGATTGGCATGGCTGTGGGCAGGCAGCAGGGCTGGCGAGCGCCGAATGGCCCCTGGAAACTGGATTCCCTTTTCTGTGAGGCGGCAGAAGCCCCGGCAGGGCAGGGCAGCCTGCGCTCCACGGCTCACACTTGTAACTGCAGCTGAAACTGAGGCTCGCGCTGCCCTCTAACGTTCAGTTTACACCCGGAAGACGGGCAGACGTAACTTTTACCTGCTTTCAAAGGGGAGGGTGAGCTGCCCTGGATAGCGGGTACCAGCTGCGGTGGTGCAACTGTTACCTCTGCATGTTCCTTTTGATGATACAGGAGAGCAAAACTGTTGCAACTTTTAATTCTACCTGAAACGATGAAAGTTACTGTGGTTTTGCTACACTTGTATCGTTATAGGCCCTACGGGTTACACTGCAGCAGTTGGTAGTCACAACATTTGACAGCAAAATGATGGGTATGTCTGTGCTCGGGCAGCTTCTCATGTAGGCAGGTCTCGGCAAAGAGCATTTTTGGGGTTATAGGATTAAAGGTGTTTGGTGTAAAGCCTACAAATTGGGTTTAATAGCAGCAGGAACTAGATGGGGACCGGAGTTCATAGCAGGGTACGGCAGAGTGACTGCCGCTGAGGCATGTAGCCATGGTCCAGTGCTAGAGCCTGGGACCGGGAGTCTGGGCCTGTGGGTTCTCTTCCTCCTACAGACTGGGTGACCCCGGACAAGCCCCTCCATTCTCCGATCCTCTGATTCCTCCCTTGTCGCACTGGAGCTCTTTCTCCTCGAGCTGGAGCGTGTGGTCAGGTCCTTGTGGGAATGAGCCCTTCCAGGAAGTGCAGAGCCTCCATGTAACATTTACCTAGCCCCCAACCACTACATCTGTATCACGGCATGGCCGGTACTAGTCCCCCTGCTTGTAGATACTCCCACAAGATGTGCAGTGCAGTGCAGTGCAGTGCAGCGGCCCTACACAGGCTCAGTCCTTGACTGACCACGTCTCTGAGGCAAGTACCGTTGAGTAAAGAAATTGCAGGACTGGACCAGAGCAACCACCAGGCTTATGAGCAGCAGCGCTTGCAAAGTATATGAACAGGAGCAAATCCTGCGCGGTGGCCGTGTGCACTGGATTTCGGGGAAAACCTTCAGTTAAAGCAGGGAGGCAATGGAATAGATGCCCAGGGGAGTTGTGGACTCTCGCTGGAGGGGTTGAAGGAGAGGCTAGACAGATACTGGTCAGGGATGATCTAGGCGTACCAATGCCTGTGTGCAACTGTGGGGATTTCCTAGGCTTTTTGGCTTTGCTGCTTGCGTCCCCCCGCATTCTCCTACACGTACGTGTCAGGGTGGTTTTTAAGTCTTCCCAGAGGCACTGGATGATGTTGGTTGCTGCCCAGGCTGGGGGTGGTCGCTGGCCTTGCTGGGTCCTGGCTAGAGGGTCTTGTCCCTCTGCTCAGGGTTAAATTGGTCGCCGTCAATCGGGTCAAGAAAAAATTGTTGCGCCTGCTCAGACTGATATGGACTGGAGGGCTTTGCTTTCCTTTGTACCAGGGGACCTGGCCTCTTCCTGGGAACTCTTGAGCATCTGTTAACAACTTTTGTAGAACTGGGACGTTGGCCACTGTGGTTCCCTTGCTTTCCCTGTGGCAGGTTTGGGCCTGATGTCTGTGTTGTGTTAGGGTGACTTTTGTGTAGTTTTGCTAAGAGGTCAGATAATGACTTTGTCTGGGCTGGCTTGGACAGGGCTGATCCTGCCTCAGGCAGGGGTCGGACTAGCTGGTCTCTGGCAGCCCCTCGGCTCTAGGATTCCTTGATTCTGGGGTAAAGAAACCACGCGAAAGTCCACAGGTGAAAATGGCACCACAGTAGAGTCTTAAGCTGCAGCATCTTGGTTCAATCACCAATGCTTATTTAAGCCTAACCAAAACCAGTCAAGCCCAAATTTAACTGCTTGCTAACTGCAGTTAAATCAACCCCATCTGAGTCTAACAGAAAAAGGCTTGAAAATACTTTCTGTGACAGCAGCCAAGCCCCAGTTCATTGATACAATACAAAGAAAACCCCAGGGAGGAGCTGACCGTCAGCCTGACGTGCAGTTCGCCATTAGGCCAGCCACTCTATAAACATGACCAGTTACTCGGGGGAGCAGCTCGGGTCTTTAGGGCTGGGTCTGTCTGACTGCCGACCGGACACAAGGCCGGTCCTTCAGCTCTTCCAGCCACAGACAGAAGGGTGCAAGCTTGATGCTTGCATCGCACAGAGGGACTGCAATAATCTGCCTGTCTCTGGGACAGGCCGACCTGGGATGAACCCTTCTGTTGTCACCTGCATGTTATTTCTAGTTGAAGGAAGAGAGGAATCGGCTTGTTTCTGCTCTGGGTGCAAGCGGTGCAGATCCTCTCTCCGCTTGTTTGGGAGGTTGCATCTGTTGGGCATGAATGGTTGTGTCGTCCAAAGCGCACCCAGGCTCATTCTCTGCTGCTGCTCTGGTGCCATTTGTGTCCAGCTGCATCTTTCAAGGCCCCAGCCTTGCAAGCCAGTGGATTCTGTTGCATAGAAATCTCAGCCTTTTCTGAACCTCACTCCAGCTTGGTAGCACCCTCGCTAGAGGCCAGCACAGCAGAGGGGAAGCTAGTGGAAGGGCAGAGTAGGCTTGTACCTTATAGACTAACCAAAGTAGATATATACGGAGGGGAAATGAGTACAGAGAAGCTACCTAGGAACCCAGATGTCCCGACTCCTTCCCCGGTGCTCCAGACTGATATATTTATGGATCCCGTTTGCTCCAGCTGCATCCAGCAGATACAGATGAGGGCAAGGCTTGGTCAGGGAGATTGTCTCGTATAGGCTCGTCCTTTTCCCTAGTGGGGAAAGTTTGTCATTTTGGAGAACTGGCAAGTACTTAGAGATGCATTTTTCCCACCCCCCACCTTCCGTGTCCTGCACGCAGCTGCCCAAATACATTCATGGGCTTAACCTATTTGCAATGAACAGTTGACAGGCATCTTCTCAAAAGACTGGGCCCAAGCATGGCCAGCGGATCAGACTTGCCTGAATGCCTCACTGTTTGCTTCTCTTTTGCAATTGGCTTCAGAGGATCCGGCACAAATAAGGTCAGAGCTGTTCTGATTTCGAAGGCTGGTGTGTGTCGTTCAGTGTCAGTCGTGGATGACGGGGCTGGACGGCCTGCCGGGGGGAAGGGGGGCAGGGGCGGATGCTCTGTGCACAGAGGTTTCTGCTTCCCAGCGCCTGCTTTCAAATAGCACCAGTGGTTTCAGCCAGATGGAGAAGGGGAGGCAGAGAAGGAGCCCATAGAGCAGAGAGCTACGCACAGCTGTTTTTGTGGGTTGGGGGATTCACGATGGGGTTACCTCTCTTCAGGACCCTGTTACGCTGTGCAGAGGAGAGCAGCATGGCTGAGCAGCACGGCCGGGATACCTCCGCTGTCAGGGAGCCTGTATCTCGCTTGGTACCATGGGCCAGGGGCGTAGTCTTATGGTTACAGCCCCTAGCTGCGAGGGCAGGGAAATGGCCTCTCATCGGCTCCTTCCACCAAACCAGCGAGCCGTGGAGTGACTCAGCTCAGGTCCTTTCTGATGTGGGAGATGAAACAGCAGCAGACGGGGCAGATGAGGACCTAGCCCCTCTTTTCTCCCTCTTGTCGTTCTTCTGCCTTCCCCATGCTGGTTTCTTATCCATTCTTCTCTCTTTGGGCATTTGCTTCTCTCCATTCATGCCAACCCATTCCTACGCCCCTTGTCCATTCCCCTCGATCATCCTGGATGCCCGCCGTTGTGACATAGGAAGAGGAGGGTTGGGTAGGATTGCATGGCGATCTACAAAGCTGGCGCTTGTCCCCCTCTATCGATCTCTTGCCTTCACGGGCTGGGAACGTGTTTGGCCACCTGAAGAAATCCCAGCAGACGCTATAGCGGGGCAGCCGACCTTTCCCAAAGTAGGTGCCTGAAGCTAAGTGTCCCGAGTCCTTGCTCTGGCACTCGGGTTAGTCTCCTGCTCTTCAAAAGGGCTGAACGTCTGGTAGCTCCCTGTGACTTGACAGTGGGGATTTTCTGGAAGCCCTAGGAGACTTGAGTGCAAATCCCATGGGCTTCTCCATTGCTCCAGGCCTTTGAAATTCAGGATTGCCATGCCAAAGCAAGCCTGTCTAGCTGAGACTAGCCTAGCTGTCTTCACCAAAGCACGGTGAAGGGGGATTGAGCTACATGCCCTCTCCAGGTCCCTCCCAGCCCTATGTGCGTCACTCGGTAGGGACTGCTGCCTGCTCGGCCTTTCTGAAATCAGGCCACCAGCCCAGTTGCCAAAACAAGGAGTCAGTTGGTGCCTATTTCTGAATGTGTTGGTCTATTGACTTTAACTGGATTAACTTCATCGCGAATTGGCTGGTCAAGGAGCTGCAGTAGAACAGCGCAGCAGTGTCGAGTCCTCTTCTAGCTGTGCATTCAGCTCTGGGTGTGCGTGGGCTTTGGAAACCCCAGGCGGTGGGCTTCGTAAGGAGAAATCTGTCAGTCTGTCCCAACTGCAGGCTATAAATCAGTGCTGAGTCGGCCTCTGCTCCAGTCCTTTCTTTACCACTCGTGATCTAAGGGGCAGCGCCAGCGTCGCCAGCTAGCATAGCTTGCTTCGGCTCTGCTGGAGTGAGCAGGGTTCACTAATGGCGCTCGTGTGATTTAGCAGTGCTGTCATGGTTCAGTCCTGATGGTCCACAGAACATGCGAATTGCAAGATTCATTTGGGGATCCCTTTAATTGGACCAACTGCATAGCTCAGAGAGGTGAGAGCTTGTCTGGCATCTCTTCCAGCCCGATTTAGGATAATTAAGTGTCTTCAGGGCATCCAGGGAGACATCTGTCTTCAGTTTTCTTTCCCCATTGCTTCCCTACCACTCCTTTAGTCTTCATTTTGAAGATATGGGCTCCCTCAGGTGCAGTATTTTCATGCTCTTCTGCAAACTCAAGAAGTCTAGGGAGTTGTGAAGCCAACCTGGGCCCAGAAACCCCTCAGTGACAGCTTCAGGAGCTCTTGGAGATCCTTCCCGCAAGGCTTCATCTCGTAGGAAGGTTCAGAAGGGAAAGGACAAGTGTCTGGGAGGAGGCAAGGGCGTTCATACCAGGCCCAATATTTCAACAGCCGAGGAGAGGGATTCCCCCAGGCCCCTGTGAGCTCACCCTTGGGTCCGTGAGGCCTGCAGTTTGCACCAGCATGGCACCACACGTCCCTTTGTCTTCGGCACTAACCAGAGCGCGCATTTCTACTTCATCACCATGTGACATGGTGATGCTACATTTGCCGTTGGCTCCTTCGGTGCTTTAAAACCATCACATCAAGTCATAGTTCTTCCCATGGGGCTAGTGTGCTTCAGACCTACCATTTCCTGTAGCCAGCATAGAAGGGAACAATGTGCTCTGGACCCTAGAGACAATGGATTTCAGCAGCTATTGACCCGTCTGCTGTGACCGTCCCCATGCACCAATCTGCACGCGCCTACATCAGTCTATTGCCAAATGCCATCACGTCTGGCCGTCTTTGATACCAAGTGCCCATTTACAAATGAATCAAGTGGAAGCACCTTTGGCATGTTCAAGACTTGTTATAAAATACAGAAGCTCTTCAGATTCCTTGAGAGACCGTTCGTAAAAAAAACCTCAGACATTCTTCCCACCGCAAAGCCAACTGGAGCCGTCTCCCCATCCACAAGTCTCCATCACAGGCAGCCAAGACCGTATGGCAGGCTCCTGCTGTTATTCTGCCCCTGGGTAAAAGCAGAGAGAAACCATTTCTCATCAGTGAGGCAGCGCTCCCTCTGCACCGACTTCGCTTGCAGTCACAGCAGTTGATGAGAGAAGCAGACGGATGCAGCCAAAATGCATCACCGACCTGAGAGACAGCATACCTCTGCATGACTCCGTTTTTTGATTTAACGAGCCATCGGCCAGTAACGATGATGCTTCGATTTCATTAATGATAGCAGATGAGCGCAGTTTGCTAACAAACTTCCAGCAGCATGTGGACTGCTTCGTGGCCTGCGTTAGTGAAGGCAAGTCCGCAGCAAGGGCTGCTCGAGCGATGACCTTGGAGGCTGCAGAGAGTGAGCACCGTGATGTTAATGGTGTGTTAGGAATTTGGCCACTGCAGAGGAGGCACGGGTGATGGTGGAAAACCTTCCATTTTATGGCAACACGTTATCTAGCAAGAAGGCAAAGGAATCTCCCCATGCGTTAAAAGGTGCCCACCACACTTTATCCCTGGGGAACGTGCATCTATAACCAAAGCCAGCCCACTACAAACGTACCCTAAATGCAGATATTCCCCCCGGTGATTTTTGGCACTAATCTTTAGGTGAATAAACATGAAAATGTCGATGGGTGGGAAGGGCTGCTCCGTGGTGTCTCCGCATCAGCTAAGCACACTCTTTGACAGGACCTTTTTAAGGTCAGTTCATCATTTATTGCTATATCCACCCACCCTCCCTATCCCTCTCCTCCATATCGAGAGTGCCTGCCACTTCATAGCATCATCGAAAACAGGATGAGGGACAGAGATTTCCCGATTTCATCAGGCTCCGCAATGCATTTCTGCAACCCACCCTCCCTGCAGAGCCACCCACCTCGCAGCAGCTTACATGAGAAGGAAGCGATGCCGTCTTCCAGCTGGGGTGGATCAAACTTGTGCCTTACCAGACTAAAAGGAACGATTTGTATTCCTCGTCCTTGCTGGGCCCCACAAAGGCAGGTAGATAAAGACCCATTGTGGACCACAAAGCGAAACTTTCATCCGTGGTATTGGGTTGTAGAACAGCCACTTCCTTGATCCCATCACGAGATCGGGAGAGTTGGTTTGCAGCTCTTTCCGCAAGAAGGATGCCTCCTTTTGCTGTCAGCGTGCACCTGCCGGTCCTCAATGAGCCTGTGTGATTGCCGGCCGCAAGGCACCCCCTTTCAGTCTTTCACCAGTGTGGGGGGTCTCCGAGGTCATCTTGCACCTGCAGTGCTGGAGGCTGCAAGGGAAGAGAGGAATGTGGAAAAGAGCCTGGTCAGACCCAGGTCGCTGCCTTCCAGGTCACTCGTGACTTACCAAAGGGATTCGGGAACTGGCAAAAGTGAAAGCTAAGAGATCCCAGATCCCACCCGCCACGAGCCCCCAACCGAAATGCAGTCCGTGATCTCCAGCGCAGTTGTGCTTTGCCTGCTGCGTCCCAGGGCATCTAAGTGCATCGGGTAGCTTGTTCCCAACCAATGTGAAGGAGAAACGCAATGGGTTTTCTTTCAGGAGCACCTGAATTGCAGGCTTACTGGGGGATGGCATCCTGACTCGGCTTGGTTTTTCATCCCTCCCGGTACTTCCAAGAGTCCCGCGAATCTTTCTGAAGCCTTGGCCCTTATGATTGAGAAGGGCCTTGGCCTTTTGACTTGCCCAAAATTAAACTATTCAGGAAACACCCTGGGATACTTTTCTCCTTCACGTAGAGAAGGGAGTTGGCACTCCAAAGTGCATCTTGGGGTGCATCCAGCTCTGCTACGGCCTTTCTAACGCTCCTCATCTTAGCAGTGTTATTATCGGGCGGACCCTGGGACCGTGGGCACGCAGAGTACACGCACAACTGGTGCAGCGCGTCCCTGAGGAGGAGAGCGTGTCTCGAAGGGCTCCGGGTGCTTCCAGTTCCCCCGGCTTCCCCTGCATCCTCATCCTTCCACTCCTCCCTTCCTTCCCCCCTGTCTCTCATTTCCTTCTTCTGGACTGTTGGCTGCAGCTACCACAAAGTACCAATGAGATGGGCATGTAGCAGCAAGCTCCATAGTAGCAGTAATAGTACGGAGGGGCTGGAGCTAGCCTTAAAGTGGCCAGCTTGGGTCCTGGTAGCCGTTAGCAGGAGTCATTTATCCTGCTTCTAGTGCAGTGGGATGGGTGCTGGGCCTGGTGGCTGCACCCATCTTAATCCGACCTACCCCACCGCGAAGGCTGGCGGAGGCTGAGGCTGCGAGGCCATATCTGGCTCTCCAGGCCTCCTGCTCCTGGAAGGACCTAGGATAGCGGCAGGACCGGGCTGCTCCACGCTTCCCTCCTCCCTCAGCCAAGACCAGGCGACAGGCGGGTGGACGGGGGAGGGCGCAAACCCCTGTGCAGCGGCGGATGGCTTGCAAGCAGCTCCCAGGGCAGCCGTGTGTTGAGCACCCCTTCGGGCATGGCTTTGTGTGGGGAGGCCTCCCCTCTAACTGCGACGCTGGGGGAATAGAGGTGGGAGTCGCCCCCCCCAGTCCCGCGAGCGGGGCCGGGGGCGGCAGCCAGGCTAACGCTGTCTGTCTCCGAGCGGGGATCCGACACGCGCCTGTTGTGGGTGGGCATGCAGATGCAAGGCAGGGAAACGCAGTGGAATTCTGCTCCGAGTCCGGGACCCCGGCTCTGAATTCCCCGCAGCCACCGGGAGCACCACGCTGGGGGGGCAAATTGACACTGGGAGGGTGCAGCCTCAATGAGAGCTCCTGGAGAACCTCCTGGCTCCAGGCCTTGGCGGGGGCTGCGCTGCCGGTCACCCTTCCTCTCGTCCCTGCATCCGGAGCTGGCCTGGTTGCAGCTAACGCCTCCAGTGGGGCAGGCCATCTGCCCGGTGGGGTTGCCCATCGGGATCCCCATGGCAGAGCAGGCCTGTGCCAGACTCCCCGGCCCTGGGGACGTTCCGCTGCGTCGCCCGCCCGGGCCTTGCTGCTGCATCCGTGTGCATGGGAGCACGCGTGCATGTGGGGGTGCCAGGCCCACGTTCTAACGCGCTGTCGTCTTCTCCCCCCGTGCGCTGCAGAGACCTCACTCGCTCCGAGTCCGACTCCTCTATCCCGCACATGAGCGACCACCAGCGCGTCTGCAGCCCTGCCTCCAAGCTGCTGGTGGCCAGGCCCAACCTGCTGGGCCGGAGCACGGAGGAGGCGGCTGCCGCCCTGTGTGGCCCCACCTCCAACGGCGGCAGCCGGCACGCCGAGGCCTTTGCCCCGGAGCGGCTGGCCGAGAGCCCCCGGGTGAGGAACAAGGCGATGGTGGTGAACCACGGCTTGGAGAAGTCCTGCAGCCTGGGCGAGATGGGCCAGGCGGCGGGCAGCAAGCACAGCCACTCGGATTCCTCCCGCTCCCACAGCCCCAGCTCCACCGAGCCCGACACCCCGTCCCCCACCTCTGACTCTCGGCCCGGCAACGCCAAGACCACCCGCATCCCGCAGCTGGCCACCAAGAAGAGCCCCGGGGAGGATGACAGCGGCTCCACAGGCGAGGAGACTGACTCCAGCCAGGGCAAGAAGAAGTTCCCCCTAAAGATCTTCAAGAAGCCCAAGAAGTAGGAAGCCGAGGAAGAGGAGGAGGTGGACCCCGCCACGGCCTGGCCCGGCGCCACGCCAAGGGACAGCCCTTCCGCTCGCTGCCACCCGCGCCCTCTGCCCCCGCGGGGAGGACCGGCTTCACCCTATTTATTTCCCGGGCGCCGGGAAGCCAGCCAGCCCCTCCGCGGGCCTAGCCCCTCGCTTCTCTGTGCATGGCTTCTGGCTGCTCTGCCTCGCGCGGCCTCATGGCGCGGGGGCTTCAGCTCGGCGGGGGGTGGGGGTGGTATATTTTTGGTTCTCTCTCTCTCTTTTTTTTTTTTTTCCTTCCTATCTGCCTTTTTCTGGACTCTGCATCAGCACGAGACCTGGGTGGGCACGGAGGGGGCGCTCGGTGGCCCGCGCCACTCATGCCAGTCCCCCACTCCCTTTGGAGCCCAGACGGCCTGTGGGGCGAGGCGGGAGCATCCCGGGTACAGGGCTCTCGGGCCCCTCGCAGCGGTTGCTTCTGACGCTTGATGCCTCACTGAGCGCCCCCACTCGCGTGGCTTGGGGAAGGAGCAGGAGCCGGCTGGCGCAGGGAGAGCATCAGCCCACGCCAGCTCACCCGGTTCCCAGCTGCTCCTGCGCCTGCCTGGCGGAGGAAGGGGCCGCGGCGGAGCTGGCCGTGGGGGCGAGATGCCAGCTTTTCCTCCCGCCTGGGCATCCGGCCTTGTCTGAGGCCTAGAGTCTCTCGCACCCAGCCCTGCTAGAATGATGGGAAGGAAACGCTGAAGCAGGGGGACAACTGGTCCTTGCTCCAGGGCTCAGGCACCCGCTGCTATTCCTGGGGGGCCGCTAGCTCATGCCCCTCGGCCCGAGCGGCTTCCCCGCACACCGGGCCAGATCCTGCCCCCAGCCGCCTTCAGCGAGGGCGTGAGACACCTTGCAAAGGGGGCACATGGGCCAGGGTGCAGGATGGAGTAAGAGGCATCAGCCGCTGCTTTGTGGGCGTCAGCAACTGGGGACTCGACCAAGTGCCTGCACTGCCCACACCCACAGGAGGGAGGGAGACGCCAGGGTGCAGGATGGGCACGATCAGCAGGGGAGCTGGGGGCCCTGAGGCCTGCTGGCCTGGGGGAGCCTCACGATGCAGGGTCCGACGCCGGCCTTGTGCCTGTGGACTCGCCCCAAGCCAGCTCCACGCGCCCGCGGCAGCCTCCTCCCCATCGGCGGTGTTTGTCATGCCGTGAGACTTTTAAACCAATAAAGCATGTCGGGGATTTTACCTGCCGTCTTAGCCCTTGCTCCTTCCCGCTGGGCTCAGCTGGCACGTGGCTCCCTCCTGCCTTGGACCCCACTCCTGGCTGCCACGATGCACTGACAGCTTCCACCGCTCAGCAGGGCAAGGAGTGGCCCTGAGGTCCCAGGCCTGAGCCTGCGGTACTGCTGAGATCTGGCTAATGCAGCGATCCTGGGGACCATCCAGCACTGCATCAGGCTTTGCAGCTTATTCTTTGGGCCTTGCTCCTGTGCCATGCTCCAGAGCAGAGGTGCCCCAGGGGAGCAGGTGCTGGGCTGGGGCATTAATTATGCCCACAGGACACCCCGGGGTCAACAGGTGCTGGGCAGGGAAAGCACGTGGCCCTTTTGACGCCATGTCCCCCACCAGTGGGGGAGACCAAGGCCAGCTGTGTCCCAGGTCCAGGCCTGTATGCCAGGATGCTGCAGCTTGGTGGAGATAGGAAGGAGCAGAGGCAGGTGAGTACCAAGCACCTTGACTGCGGTGGCCGGGACCCCCAAGACTATGGCCCGTTTGGGAGGCAAACAGCCCCCGCTGGCTGCCCCTGGCCCAGTGCTTCGTTCTTCAAGGTGCTGTCAGCTCGGGGCCCTGCCTACAGCATCTCCCAGGCCCTAGCCTAGCTCTGTGCTGGTTGGGTTGTGCCACTGGAGGTCCAGGGACAGGCGATCCCAACCCATAGCATAGGCTCCTGCCCTGCCCACCACTTAGGCCCCAGTGCTAGGGCTGCCCCCCTCCAGCGAACGCCCTACTCCCTCCCCAGGGGCCGAGCCCAACTCGTGGGGTGCCCTCCAGGAATCCCTGGCTGGGGCAAAGTGCAAACTGCTCTGGTAGGGCTGGGGGCATTAGCCAGAGCCTGCCAAGGGTTAGCTGAGGATGCTGTGCCCTGTCTTGGTGATGGCAGCATTTAGGACACGTGGGCGCTCCAGCGTGGGAGGCTGGGAGCAGTGAGGTGACATCGGAGGGGATCCTGGGGGGTGGCTGTTTGCATTGCAAGCAGGCCTAGGATCTCAGAGAAGATTATGCTTCAGAGGCCACGATACCTGCTGACAGGCTATCGCACACTAGTGGGACGCAACTTCACCCTGGATCCAG
>JAGPOW010003316.1:194369022-194400902 GCA_030014935.1 Caiman crocodilus | reverse complement strand
GCAGTGTCTGGGGTTGGGGGGGGAGTTGTGGGGTCCCAGGGCATTGGACTGGTTCCAGGTAGGTGCTGGGGTGGGGTGCAGCGGGGGGCCACTGGGGTCCTGGGGTTGGGGGTGTCATGCCGTGATGCATTCGGAGCAGCCTGTGCTAGCGCCCGTCTGCGTGTCTGTCTCTTCCCTGGCACTGCGCAGATGGACGCCACGAGCGTGTCATGTTTGACAAGATCACGTCCCGCATCCAGAAGCTCTGCTATGGGCTCAACGCGGACTTCGTGGATCCTGTGAGTCAGCTGGTCGTACCCCTCCCTCTTTCCCTCCCTCCCACCCACCCACTCACGGTTTTTATAGACAATAGTTTGCTGTTAGAAATTTGCCCCCTGGCTTTGCCTTGGTTAGCCTCCATGGAAATGGGCGGAAAGCACCTCACAGGCGACCGTGGTGCTGTGCCAGATTTGGGTGAGCTTGTTGCGGTGCCTTGTGCCTGTCTGCCACATCTAACTGTTTATCTCTAGAGCAGTGATTCTCAACCAGGATGCTGGGCCGTGACACGCTGGGGTCCCTTGAGATCTTTGCAGGGGTGCCATGCAGGGTTAGCACGGTTCGATGAGCAAACACGACTCCCAAAATCAACCGAGGGATTTCAAACAGGAATCCGTAGCGTGAAAAACATCCTGCCCTGTTGTAGGCTTGGTGAGCTCTTTGCAACAGGAGAATTGCCCTTATTTTTTGTCTGTAGTCAAAAACGACAAAGGAAAGTGAAGAGCTGCCATTTTCTAAGGGGTCTGAAAATGTTGAGGGCCAACTGTTCTAATGGAAATAGGGGTCCAGAAAATGCCACATTGTGGGTACAAGTGACAGATGTCACCTGGTTAAGGCAGGCAGCCACCCTGTCCTTTCTTTCCTTTTGTAGCCTGATCCTTCCCCTTGTTTGCATTTTGGCTTGTACTCCTCCATAGGTGCAAAGTCTGAGATGATACATCTGTGTTTGCCTGCTATAAATTCCTTCTAGTGGGTTCCTCAGATGTTTTTCTGCTTTTTAGCACCAGAAACTTCAAGCCACAAGTTCCCTGCTACTCCATTTTGAATGTCTTATTTTCATTTGTTAAAATGGTGTAACAAGTGCTTTAACCTTTAAAAATGTGTTTTTGAACTCCTGCCGCATTTGCCTCCGTGAATATGTGGAAGAGAAGCCCTTGAATTGGGTTATTAAAGTAAAAGGTATGCTTTTTTTTCCCCTGAACTGAGCCACCCTCTTAAGATATCTGCTCTGTTCTGAGCAGTTTGACACTGAAAAGACACCGACCTGATTCGGCAAAGTGCTCTGCCCTGTACCTGTGAGATCTGTGGGACTGTGTGAGCCTGCCCACATGGAGCAAATTGCAGAATTAGAGGCCCCAGATCAGAACCTTTTTGGGCCATAGAGGTCTTGTCTTTATGTGCATCTGTAAAGCACCATCGTAGGAGTGGTGCTGTAGTAGCAGTGAGGGGATAATGCTCTTCAGCTGTACTGAACAAAGAGCTTTGCAAAGAGGACAGAGCCTCATTGACTCCTTTGTACAGCCCAGGAAACAGCTGTGTGCCGAGGGGAGCTGACTTGATTGCAGTCGTGCAGCAACTTGTTGGCAAAGCTGGGAATAGAGTCGAAGTCTCCTGACTTCTGGCCTGGTGTCCACATGACTATTAATAATACTGAAATTAATTTTCTGTGACTGTTTTTTATTCTGTGGTGGCTCTGAAGTTCTTTATCTTGAACCACTGTCCCGTTAGGTTGGGTTCGGGATAGGCTACAGCAGAAGAATACCTGTGCCTCAAAGAACTTGTAGTCTAATGCAGGGTTTGAAAATGTCAGCCTGTCCTACCCAGGGCAAGTGAGCATTTCAAACCTACAGAGGACAGTTTCTGCACTAGATCACACTCGTATTTGACCTGATTCGGTATCCTGTCTCATAAGAACATATGTAGTGCCATACTGGGTCAGACCAGAGGGTCCACCTAGCTCACTATCCTCTGCGTCACCGTGGCTAGGAGTGGATGCTAAGGGAAAGGGTATTTAGGCTGATTCTTTCCAGACTGATCTGTCCCCTGCCTTTCTCCCTACAGATTCCAGCATTCAGAGAGAGGGTTGTAGCTTTAAATATTGTACTTAATACTTACTACCTATCTAGGATGCTGGTCTTGGATAGTATCCACCACCAGCTGCCTTGGAAGAAAACGCAGTTCTCTAAAGATGTTTTTATTTCTGTTGTTAACCTCCACATTTCTGATTCCCTAGGCTCAGATCACCATGAAAGTGATCCAAGGTCTTTACAGCGGTGTCACCACAGTAGAGCTGGATACGCTGGCTGCGGAGACGGCTGCGACCCTGACTACCAAACACCCCGACTATGCCATCTTGGCAGCAAGGATTGCAGTCTCCAACTTGCACAAAGAAACCAAGAAAGTATTTAGTGGTGAGTGCATGTTTGAGGGTGCTTCAAAACAGCCTGTGCTCTGTTCATGAGAAGGGAGTCAGAAACAGGTTGGGAGTGTAAATATGGCAAACCATTCCTTAAAGTGATTTGGGCCTGAGATGGCCAGACCTCCCCTTCTAGCCACAAAACCAAGATCCTGATGCATCACAGAGCTTCAGGGCACAGCTTCTGAGATGCACGTGCCCTAGAGTCAAGAGCACTTGTCTTGCTAGCAGGATTGCTTTGAAAAGATTATATTCAAGCATTTCTGTGTTAAAATCAGAACGCCTTCACTTTCCTTGGCTTTTTCCCCCACTTTCAAAAATAAATAAGGGTGAGAAGAAAATACATTTAAATCATTTATATTACTTGTAAACTGGCGCTTTCTGGTAATGGCTGAGATAAGCGGGGAGCTATCTAACTACTACAAGATACTTTGTTTTTCTAGAGTTTCTTTATTAAAAGTAAATTATTTTGGGACCAGAAGGTTCTGCATACTGGATATTCTTGCCATTAGACAGAGAGGACAATAACCAGATTGACATCTTTTAGGTGGTGTGCATGCATTTATGGAGGGGGTGGAGGATTGCTAAATAGAATTATAGAAAATCCATGGAGATTGGAAGGAAGCTCAGGAGGTCACATCTAGTGCAACCCTGCTGCTCAAAGCAGGATCAGCCCCAACTACATCATCCCAGCCAAGGCTTTGTCTACCCGAGTCTTCAAAACCTCCAATGATGGAGGCTCCACCACCTCTCTGGGTAACCTGTTCTAGTGCTTCACCACTCTCCCAGTGAGAACATTTTTTTTCCTAATATCTAACCTAAACTTCCCTTGCTGTAACTTGCTTCTTGTATATTAAATACCTGTAATTAATTTTAGACTCCGTACGTATTTTTGGCTTTATTTTGACTGTCTGTTTGTATTTCCATTGCAGATGTGATGGACGATCTATACAACTATATAAACCCTCACAATGGCAAGCACTCCCCAATGATCTGCAAGGAAACGTTAGACATAGTCTTGGCCAACAAAGATGTATGTTGTACTTCATTGAATTTAAAGATCTGAAGAATCAGTGAACTAGTTCAAAAGACTTAAAACAAAATGAACTGGGTTGATTTCTGGAACAAAAATCCCTTTATGCTGATGGAAATTAGCATAGATGATGACTGCTGTATTTTGAAGGGTTTGTAGGGGAGGCCACTTCAGAGCTGCCCTTGAAGGATGCTTCCAGTGTTGCTATAAGCAACACTGTTGTGGTTTTGGTATGGCTCTCATCACTCTAGGATTGGGGCACGTGGGATCTACAATTAGTTGGACAAAAAATGGCTTTTTAACTTAATAAAATAAGAGTCCATTTTTTTCATACAACAAACTTTCAAGGAAGGAGATGGTGTTTGGTCTCTATCTTCTGGCACAGCTCTAACCAACTCCATGAAACCAGAATTAGGGTGCAGTTCTCTCACCCCCTACATTTCCTAGTATCCAGCTTGAGCTCTAACTGGAATGTAGGTATATGGATGAGATGGGCCAGAAGGTAGTAGTTTGTCTTTAGAGAAATGTTATTAATGCCTGGCAAAAGAAATTGAGATTTTATGCTAAGAATGACTTCTCTAAATTTTTTTCTGCCTGGTGCCTATATCTGCTCAGTTATGAGGCGTGAAGTAGGAAAACCAGGGGCACTGAACAATGAGAGCGCTGTAGTATCGGTAATGTGAGACTGCCAGCATGATGAGTGGTACAGGTGATCTGATTAAATGATTAATCTGTCTCCAAACTCTCTCTTCCTCAGCGCCTGAACTCTGCTATCATCTACGACAGAGATTTCTCCTACAACTACTTTGGCTTTAAGGTAAAGAGCAGGTTTCTTGCAAGAGTAAACCTATGACGTTTGTTTTCAAGCCACATAACCACTGAAGAGTAAGACCCCGCATAGCCATCACTTCAGAAACTCAGCCCTGGGATAGATGAGACAGTGGGACTGTGGTAGAGACGGCGTCCTGTATAAGGCAGTAGCCAAAGTGAATGAGTTGTGCCCTTTTCCTGGTTGTGCTTTACAATCTCAATGCAGTCAATATGGTGCTCCTCAGTCCTTCGAGTATATGATTGGTTAGCATGGGGACAGAAGGGATTGACAGCAGAACCATTTCAGGAGGGAACAAGCCTTCTGCCATAGTACACCCAAGAGTATGGTTGCTATCCTGTGCTGTGGGCAGCTGTCAAATGGAGCTCTGGGCAGCAACTCAGCTTTGCAGCATTTCTTTGTGTGTGTTGTCCTCTGTCCTGCTTCTATTCCGCAGTGCTGCACTTGCATGTGAATCAGCCTCTTCTGTTTGAATTAACTGGGAACAGGAGACCGGCCCAGCGTAACCTGAAGCTACTGTGAGGGAATGTGGGGGAAGGGGTTTTAGTGGGGAATATGTAACCTGTTGTCAACCTGCTGCTCGTTGCATGCCTGAGCATCTATTTGTGATGACTCCAGAGCCTACTTGCCAAATGGCTTCTCTCCTATAACAGGAAAAATGCAGTTGTTCTTGATGACAAAATTAAATTCTCTTGGCTGGGGTGACTGTAGTTGATCCCAGTTTAGGGCTGCAGCCCCTTTGGCTCCTGGCTGCCATGTGTAGTAAGACACTGTCGGTAGGATCTTGGCAGCAGATAGCTGTGGACAGCTTTGCACATGTTAATGCTAAAAGAATAACCAAAACCCAAATAGATCAGTTCTTAGCATTCTCCATTGCTCAGCACAGCCTCCTCTGCCTGCCTTATCACTCACTGGTGCCTTTTTCCATGCTGCTGCTAAGAGGATCCCACCCCAGCTCTGCCTTGTCTTCAGCTGTTTTGACAAGTACCTCTCTAAAACGCTTCTAAGAGTGGCCCAATTTTATATTATTTCCAACTGATGAACTTGCCTTTTCCCCCATTCCTAATTATAGAATGAACATTTGTGCCACCATTGCATTGTACACGTTCAGACAGTGCCCAGCACTTGGCCGACTGCTAGCACTCCTGTGACAAATGTAATGACAGGATTGGAAAAACCACCTGCAGGGGTGGAGCGGAGAACCAAGCACTCTTCCCCCCTAGCAAAACTGGGCTGAAAGTAGGCGATAAAGCTCACTGTTCAGTCATTCCTCTATGTGCATTTAGCTGGGGAGACTCCTCTAGGCAGGCATCTTGCTGACTTGCACTTAAAGTACCTCCTATGCTTGGGTTTGAATTGGGTAAAAGACAGAAGAGCAGAGTAGGCGTTAGCAGGTGTTGAAGTCTGGGGGCAGGAAGGCTGAGCTGCTGGAGCTGCAGGTGTTTGGCTGGTCCCAGAACTATGAGTATTAATCAGTCAGGTTTTTAAATGGGGACCTGAACTATTGGTTACTGAAGGATGTTTCTTTTTTTTTTTTTCCTTTTTTATAAAGACTCTCGAGCGCTCCTATCTGCTGAAAATCAATTCAAAAGGTAAGAACCTGCTGTGGTTCCAATCTCCCCTCTGTGGAGAGTGGGATCAGAGCAGGTGGTGAAATGGGGTCAGGCCACATCCTTGCTAAATACTCAGCTGTGCGTTGGCCTTCAAAGGCGGCATCCACACAGCACCCTTATAGTTACCTTGTCAGCATTATAAAGCTTTGCCTTTCCCTCCTTGCTTCGCGCATGCACATATCCTTCCTGAGCACATGTTGGTAAAATCAGTTAGAATCGCTTTTTTCATAGCTGTAAGGATACTTGCAACTGTACTAAGAATGCAGCACTGTTACCAGCTGCTAAAACCACTTGAGTTTGGCTTGTTTTGTTTTAAATAATGTCTGTGGGGTTTCAGCGAGGGACACTTCACTGATGCAGCATTTGGGCCCTGTTGCCATGCCATGCCTGAGATCTTAGGGCACACATGGCTCTGTTCTAGTGGGCTGATAGCGACTCACCACTTGATGTGCAGGAATTTTTAAATTGACATGGCTACTGCACCATCTTATGCTGCAAATTCCATTGGCATCAAGGTGGTGAGAAGTTTATTATTATATGTAGAATCTAGAAAGTGCCTAGCTTTGGAGTCTTGACAAATTTAATATAGATTACAAAACCCTTGTGAACCTACAGCTAGTGATCCAGCTTGCCAAGAACTTTTTCCAACTACTCAGTTGGTCTAATAAAAGATATCGCATCTACTCAAAGAACCTTGCCTTGGTAGTGTAAGGCACTTACTTCTTTGGCATAACCCATGCCTGTCCAGGTGGCTTTAAATGACACACTGTTATATCTCTTTTTTTTTCTTCTCCCCTTCTACTTCCTAGTTGCAGAGCGTCCCCAGCACATGCTAATGAGGGTCTCTGTGGGCATCCACAAAAATGACATTGATGCCTCAATTGAAACCTACAATCTCTTGTCTGAAAGGTGGTTTACCCACGCCTCTCCCACTTTATTCAACGCGGGCACCAACCGGCCTCAGCTCTCCAGGTACCTGAGGGTGTCCAGCTTGCTTTATACTAGGGATGTCAAATACCATTAGCCCTTTGAGCTGGATCTGGACTGACCTCCGGTTACTGCGTGAGTAGTGACAGCAGCAAAGCGAGTAACATCAAGGAGTCGCAGAGGTTAACACAGCTATTGCTCACCCTTCTGCCAGCGTGTGATCCCAGTGGTGCTTTGTATACCAGAACTGAGCAGCAGGCCTTGTGTCCAAATTTCCGGCCCTTTTTGGAGCTGTGGGGGCCAAATGATAGGGCTCTGCAGGCCATATCCAGCTCATGGGCTCTCTCTTTGACATCCCTGTCTTATAAAGTATTCTGTAGAATGAGAAATAGGTGTGCAGGGAAGCATGTTTTACTCAAATGAGGTATTCTGTCATCGCTTTTATTATGGGCAGCTGCATTTCGTCAGTGCGTAATTAATATGTAACTTGTGCAGTAAAGTATTTTTCAAAGCATGCTGTCTAGTCTAATTGGGTTCCAAATGTAGCTTTTTAAAAAGGCCAGCTGCTGTCAAAGCCTAAGGCTAATAGATGTGTTTCTGCAATTCATTCCCTTAATTCCAGAGGAGCCATGGTTTACACACTCATATTTTTGCAATGTATGAGAACCTGAAAGTGAAACTGACCTGAAGCAAAAATGAAATTCATTCTGCTATTAGCTATCCATTGTCCAAGCTATGACACTAAAGTCACAAACATACGTGATGAGAAATTGGTGTGATTTTAAAAAATGTCTTGTTTTAATAATCCAAGTGATGAGGAGTGCAGGTAAAAAAAAAATCAGCTTTACTTTAAGGAAAAATATAGTTACCTTATTGGAAGTGTGTAACTTCCCTGAAATGTGGGCTTTGTTTTACTATGCGAGTTGCATTGTGTTCTTTGCGTCACTTACCCAGTCATTGAAGTATTAAAGATTGCAAAGTGCCTGTCTGCTGCATAGGGCCTTATACAGTCTGTGTTTTAATCTTCTGGTGTCTCCGTTCAGCTGTTTTCTGCTGTGCATGAAGGACGACAGTATTGAGGGAATCTATGACACCTTGAAGCACTGTGCGCTGATTTCCAAGTCTGCAGGGGGAATTGGCCTGGCAGTGAGCTGCATCCGTGCCACTGGCAGCTACATTGCGGGGGTAAGTGTTGCAGCTGGCATGTCCTCCCAAAGTCAGCCTTCCTATCCTGGGGAATTTCTCCACTTAAACTAAATCGCCAAATCAAGACTGGTGCTTCCAGGGCAAAGTAGCACAGGAATTAAAGGGTCTCACACCAGTCACTCACTTATGTTACGAGACCAGATGGTCACCTTTCCTATGGTTTTCATTCCAAATAGATATACTTTCAAAAAGAAAGGCTAGAGCATTCTGTAGTACGTGATCCGATGATTCTGGATTCCCAAATTAACAGCTCAGAGTAGACGCTTCAGGACTCAGAAATGGAGACTTCCCCGTGTTATGCTGCCCTTTTTTATGCTGTGTTTCCAAGTTTCATTTTCTTAGGAGACATGTTCTTACCCATTTGAACCTGTGCAATAGGATCTCCTGAAAGAGACCTGATAATTCTGCATAGTGCTTTGAAGGACAAACCTCTGGTGCAGCACAAGCAAAATGTGGATTATAATAAGCAGAATGCTAACTAGAGTCTTTGTTAGCTGACAGCCACTGGCAATTGCATATTGTACGTAAAACATGAAAAACTGGCCAAAGGAAAGCTGTCCGTGGTAAGCAGGTGATGGCATTGAGTTAAATGCTATTTTTGACCAGGAGGGATGTGGGCAGTGGGGTTCCGCAGGGCTCAGTCCTCAGGCCCACGCTGCTCAACATCTTCATCAGCGACTTGGATATGGGTGTAAAAAGCACCCTGTTCAAATTCACAGACAGCACTAAGATGTGGGGAGAAGTGCTAGAAGGGAGGAATAGGCTGCAATTGGACCTAGACAGGTTACAGGGGTGGGTGAATGAGAACAGGATGGGTTTCAACACTGACAAGTGCAAGGTGCTGCACCTGGGGGGGAAGAACCAGCAGCAGACCTACAGGCTGGAAACTCCCTTCTCAACAGTACAGAGGCAGAAAAGGATCTTGGTGTCATTATTGATGCCAAAATGAACATGGGCCGACAGTGTGGGGACGCGGTCAGGAAGGGCAACCGTACCTTGTCGTGCATCCACAGATGCATCACGAGCAGGTCGAAGGAGGTGATCCTCCCCTTCTGTGCAACGCTGGTCAGGCCGCAGTTGGAGTACTGCGTCCAGTTCTGGGCACCGCACTTCAGGAGGGATATGGACAGCATGGAGAGTGTCCAGAGGAGGCCACCTGCATGATCCGGGGACAGCAGGGCAGGCCCTACAAGGAGAGGCTACGGGACCTGAACCTGTTCAGCCTCCACAAGAGAAGGCTGAGAGGGGATCTAGTGGCTGTTTACAATATAGTCAGAGGGGGACCAACAGGCAATGAGGGAGTCCCTGTTCCCCCAAGCGCTACCAGGAATGACAAGAAATAACGGTTACAAGCTGGCAGAGGGTAGATTTAGGTTAGATATCGGAAGTGTTACTTCACTGACAGGGCAACTAGGAGCTGGACCCAACTTCCAAGGGAAGTGGTGCTGGCTCCTACCCTGGGGGTCTTTAAGAGGAGGCTGGATGAACACCTCACCAGGGTCGTTTGACCCCAGTACTCTTTCCTGCCGTGGCAGGGGGTCGGACTTGATGATCTACTCAGGTCCCTTCCGGCCCTATCAGCTATGAAACTGAAATGTTTGTCCTGTGCCTTCTTGGCAGCATCTCAGAGCAGCCTTTTTTGCTGGCTTCCAGAGTCTGATGACTGTCCCATGTCTTTGCAGACCAATGGGAATTCCAACGGGCTGGTCCCAATGCTGAGAGTCTACAACAACACTGCCCGCTACGTGGATCAAGGTGGTAACAAGGTATGTTGCTTTCCCACAAGGGAGCAAGCTGAGGAGGGAAACCAGAACTTAGATCTGAATAAACCAGCTGTGGTTGATTAAAGATGGACTATTAGCATGGATGAACTGGAGGGATGATTGTAGGTGATGTGTGCTAAAAAGCAGTATCTTGTTCCCCTCTCATTTTCCTTTTTTTTCTTTCCTCCTTTCATCACAAACTCCATGGTGCTAATCTTAGAAAAAAGGGCTGTCAGGACCCTGAGGAAGTCGCATTAGGTCCAGCCCCCTGCTCAAGACAGAATCATCTGTGTCTAAACTACCCCAGACAAGTTTTTGTCTACCTGTTCTTAGAAACTTCAAGAACAAAATAAATATGTTTTTACTGTCTTTCAAAAGGATGCAAATCTTTTGGTCTTACAAGGATACTTATTTTATAGCAGCCTCTCCCTCTGGTTTTTTGGTAGCCCCTTGAATCTGTTATATCAATTTCAAAGCCAAGTTGTTGGCTCCAGACAGCTTGGTCCCTCGAATGGGAAACATACTTGACCCTCCAGGCTGTACCAGTTTGGGGTTACGAGGAGAGATGCTCCTACACGTCACTGTCTCTCAAGTGGTGCCTGGTCTAATAGTGCACAGTCGGTACTTGTGTTACACAAGCAGTGCAGCCATTGATGGCATTCCCCTGTATTTGTGCCCATTCTGTTCTGACCTTGGCTGTGTTGTGTCTGACAGAGACCTGGAGCCTTTGCCATTTACCTGGAGCCGTGGCACTTGGACATCTTTGAGTTTCTTGATTTGAAGAAGAACACCGGGAAGGAGGAGCAGCGAGCTAGGGACCTTTTCTTTGCCCTCTGGATTCCTGATCTCTTCATGAAACGGGTCGAGACCAACCAGGTAAGGGCTGGGTTGCTGCAGCATGATCTGTTAATTAAATGATAACAATATTCCAGGCTAAATGGGTTGAACCTGTTGAACTCCTCCAGTAAACAGATCCCCTCAGTATGGCATGCACATGCTCCAATGCCAGTTGCATTTGGAGGTGTCAGCAGTCATTCAGGACTGAATGTTCAGCTTTTATATTAGTGTAAGCTGATGTCTTAACTCACATGACTAATTTCTTATTAAATCTTTCTTATTTGCAATAACTCTTTTCTCCTCTCAACTGATAGCTCCATCATTTTCAGGGTGAGAAAAACAGTCTGTTCACCCTTTTGTATCCCCTGGTGGGGCAGGGAGCACCCAGGGGAGATACCTCACATTGGCTGACTTATTTCTCTTGGTGGAGATGGCAAGCCTCAGGGGGTGTGTGTGTGTTTTCCTCCTCTCCACAGGATTGGTCTCTGATGTGTCCCAACGAGTGTCCTGGCTTGGATGAGGTCTGGGGAGAGGAGTTTGAGAAACTGTATGAGAGGTATGCAGGGTGGGCAGATCTGTGGGCACTGGTGGTCCTTACACCTCCCCTGTATCAAGTTACCATTGCTGTCTGGTAACTGGGGGCCAAACCTCAGAAACCCAGTCCTATGTCACGTCACTTATAGTCTGATCACTTTCCAGGCATTTAGTGCAAATAGAGGTGTTGTCTGCTTGTGGTTTGCCCCAGCTTGTGAAATTCTGTAGGAGTGCTGATCTCAGCCTATTATACACAAGCAGATAGACATCTCAGTGGGTTCATACTTGTCTGTGGACCGCTAAGGATGTACTGAACAGCTTCCTGCCTCCAGCAGGGTGGGGGTGGGCCCAGTAACCTAACACTGAATAGCCTGACTCTCCTCTTCTTCAAATTTGGCTTGCATTGTAAGCAAGAGAGATGTGACCATGCAAACATTTGACTAGGTTAGGGAAAGAAGCTAAGCCAGGGAATGCGAGCACTTGGCAAGGTGCGCTTACTTTGTATTGCAGGTATGAGAAGGAGAACCGTGTGCGCAGGGTGGTGAAAGCCCAGCAGCTCTGGTACGCCATCATTGAGTCCCAGACTGAGACCGGTACCCCTTACATGCTGTATAAGGACTCTTGTAACCGGAAGAGCAACCAGCAGAACCTGGGCACCATCAAGTGCAGCAACCTGTGCACGGAAATAGTGGAGTACACCAGCAAAGATGAGGTGGGTGGGGCCTGGGGCTCATTGGAGATGTGTATAGGAAGCTGTGCTTGTGCCTGGCATAGATGTCAGAACATAAATCTTCCCCTGAGCCAGGTGAGGCTGGGCATCATGGGTTCTGCTAGTTGGCTTTCTTTGGCAGTTGTAGCCAGGGGACTTCAGGGCAGGTGGCTAAGGTACTTTCACAGTTCGTTGACTTTGGGAAGCTTTGCTTATCTTCTTCATTCAAAAGTCTGGCGCAAACAACAGTGTCTTCTCTAGCTAACCCTTGCCAGCTCAGTGGGGAAGTGCCCCGTTTTGTTTTCACCTACTGGTGAGGGGTCCCTGTAAGGAAGGGTAGGGCTCCCATCAGCACTTCAGTCATTTCTATGCATCCCGTTTGCTTTAAAGTCAACAGGCAGCAGTTATCAACACCCAAGTCCTGGAGAAAAAAGCATGGGGCTGAAGCAGGCTGTGTTATAGCCAAAAGTGCTTTCTGTGCTATAGGCGTCCTGCTTTGTACCCTGCTGGAACAGGGTCCCACAGAGGGAAGGGGAGGAGTGAAGTAATGAGCTGGTTTTGGCTATTGATAGTGCAGCATGGTTCCCCTGGGTGTGTAATTAGTCACAAGTGATCCTGTTTGGTAGTATCTAGCTCTAAAAAGCATAAGTCTCTGCTGTCCAAGCCATGGAGGATGCCTCTGGTAGCTGATTCATAAATCTGTATGTGCGTACTGCAGCCCCTGGGGAAGACAAGCGTGGGCTAGAAAAGGGGATGACGCAAATAAGTGAAGCAGGAAAGGCAGACCATATAACTGTGTCCCAGCAGTAATGGGGGTCAGGTTTTCCTTGTGCCCTGCCAAAGTCAGGTCTCGGTCAGAGTCAGACACCTGCTTCTGATCCCTGTTGGAGACTAGAAGAGTCAGGGCTGTGCTTCATCGTGGCATTCTCCATCCCTGGATACTTTTGTCTTCTCCTGATGACCTGGGTTAGCTTGGATGAGATGAACATGCTCTCATCCTTGTGGCCTGCACAGTCCTGCACGTTTTACCTCTCTGTCCCGTCTCCTTAGGGCAGTGAACTTGCTCTGGGAGCTGAGCTGGCTGCATAGTTTGCTCTTGCCAACACTGGCTATTTCTATCCTTGCTGTTCCAGGTTGCAGTTTGTAACTTGGCCTCCATAGCCCTGAACATGTACGTCACCCCAGAGCACACCTATGACTTCAAGAAACTGGCTGAGGTCACTAAAGTCATCGTCCGGAACTTGAACAAAATCATCGACATTAACTATTACCCCGTGCCAGAGGTATGCGGGGAGCACTGGGAGGCCAGGGGAGCTGATAGGGTGTGTTGGGAGTCTAGGAGCAAAGGAGCTTCTGAGTTAAGTTGTCTAGGATAAGGCTGAAACAGAATTCCTCCAACAACAAGTGCTATAAAACTAGGTGGAGGTTTGAATCTGTGTCTGCAGAAACCAACAGCTAATCATCAGCAAAAGCCCTGTGTGTACCATCCTCCAACAGGTCTGTGGCCTAACTCAGTAGCAGACTTGCATAATGTCCCGGACCATTGCCAGTCTGAGCTCTGAAGGGATTTTTGAAGCAGGTTTCAGCGGCGGCTGCTGTAGAGTCCCGTTCTGTGCATGCAACTTTCAGCAGGGCAGAGAGCAAGGCAGGACTGTGTTGGAAAGGCCTGAAGGAATTGGACTTAGAAATTAGGCCTTTGGTGTTGTGATTTGCTTATTTGCTGAAGCTCTTTCTTTCAGCATCATAGAAAAGTTCAGGAAAGTGGGAGGTAGAGATGAGTGTAGCTTAGCAGAGAGGAGTGAGGATGATGGGGAGATAGTGGAGAACCTGTGGCCCTGCCTCCTCAAGGGGTGAGGTTGAAGGAGGTTGTGTCCAAGGGGCAGAGTCTTGAAGGCAGAAGGCCAAAGCTTTCAAAGGTGAATGGTGATTTTGAGTGCCTGTCTTCAGACTCCTTAAGAAGGGCCTGACTTAGATGAAGTGCTAAACATCTGCCTTAAAACCTGCACCTGTGAGATGAATGCAAAGCGTTTTTGCAAAATCACATGCTGCTTTTGAAAACCTGGCCCTTGAGCTTGCCTTCGAGGCCCTCTGTAAGAGCAGGTGACAGGAAGCAAAGGGGAGGAGGATGAAAGAGGAACTGCTCTGCCTGATTGGACCAGTGAGGAAGGTGAAGGTTGGGGGGCTGCATGTCATGAGGCTGGGGTGCCAGTGTTCTCGGGGTCCTCTTTGCTTCAGTGACTGGTTCCCTTTCCTTCCCACCCAAATGCCACGCAGGCCGAGCGCTCCAATATGCGCCACCGTCCCATTGGCATTGGTGTGCAAGGCCTGGCGGATGCCTTCATCCTGATGAGATACCCCTTTGAGAGTCCTGAGGCCCAGCTCCTGAACCAGCAGATCTTTGAGACCATTTACTACGGCGCTTTGGAGGCCAGCTGCGAGCTTGCCAAAGAGCAAGGGTCATATGAGACATACAAAGGCTGTCCCGTCAGCAAAGGAGTGAGTACCAGGGCCAGGTACCTGCCCTCCAGAGCAGCACGGGTGTCAGGGCTCTGACAGTGACTGCCTGCGGTCTGGGAGCAGCAAAGACAAGCTAATGCTGCTAGCTTCACAAAGCTTGCTCATTTCTTCCAGCAATCTGGCTCTTTTTACAGCTCTGCTGTTGCCAGACATTAACAGGACTGAGTTCAAGCGCAGACACCTTGAGTTCAAGGTTGCCTGTGATTACTTCTGGCTGGGCAGGGGTCACTTCCTGGTAATGGTCAGATATTTTTATCTGCTTGCTTGATAGCTCTGGGGCTGGGTGTTTGGACTGGGAGGCAAAGGATGCGAGATCTTAAAGTTAAGGTGCTTTTATGTAAGCTGTGCTGGGCCATCTGAGCCTGTATGTCAGAAGTCCATGCCCAGTATCCGTCAGTTGGGAGTAGGTGTGTTGGCCTTCACAGAACTGATGAAACACTGAGCTGCCTGTGGATGAGCAGCGGTGAAGCAAAAGCATCACTTTGTGTTCACTTGTTTGCATTGAGGCCTCCAAAGGACAAAGGAAAGGATGATTTTTCCCTAAATAAGCCTTAGTCTGAATGGGGTCATGTCTCTGTTCTTCAGATCCTACAGTACGACATGTGGAACGTCATCCCTACCGACCTGTGGGACTGGAAGTCCCTGAAGGAGAAGATTGCCAAGTAAGTCAAGTGCCCCTATCCCCAGGGGACATTGCTCTGTTGGTTGATGCTCCACTCAGGGTCAGACTAACCACCAGATTTGGGGGCAGGAAGGAATTTTACTCCATGGTCAGATTGGTATGGACTGAGGGGATGGTTTGCCTTCCTCTGTCGTGGGGTCCGTGGCCCCATGCCTGGGATCTTGAGCAAATATTAACATTTTATAGAAGTTGGACATTGGCTGCTGTCATTCCCCAGCTTCACCTGTGGCAGGTTCAGGTGCTGTGTCAAAGTTGACAGTAATTTTATGAAAAGGTTAGTTTATGGTTTGTCTGGAATGGTTTGGATAGGGCTGATTCTGCTTCAGGCAGGGGGAGGGACGGGATGGCCTCCGGAGGTCCCTTCCAGCCCCACTTCTCTGATTCTACATCTGATAGTGCCAGAGACTAACGCTAAGAAGTGTGCCCCCCTTTAGGAAAATGGCTGTGTAAAAATGTAGCCAACTCAACAGATGTGTGCTTTTGATGACTCTGTCTTTTACTGTCTTTTACTCTTGCTCGCCATGCAGAGCCAGAAGCAGCAAAGTGACCTGGATGCTGATACTGGGTCACCAGCTGAATTGTTCAGGTTTCAGTTACTTACGTTTCTGGATATGTGGTAACACGTTCAGTGGAAGGTGCCTAGGCTGAGTGCAGGGGTGGAGACAGGGTTCACTGGACTGATTATTCAGAAAGAACAGTAGCCATCAACTCCCTGCAGAGTTTTTCCAGAGAGGATGGAGCTGGACTGTTCTCTGTGGTGGCAGATGACAGAAAGAGCAATGGGCTCCAGTTACAGGAGGGGAGGTTTAGTTTGGATATTAGGAAAAACTTTCTCACAAGGAGGGTGTTGAAGCACTGGAAAAGGTTCCCCAGAGGAGTGGTGGCATCTCCATCTTTGGAGGTGTTTAAGACCTGGGTAAACAAAGTCCTAGCTGGAATGATGTAGTCAGGGCTGGTCCTGCTTTGAGCAGAGGGTTGAACATGATGTGACCTCCTGAACTCCCTTCCAACCCTCATTCGCCGCTATTTTAACAGCTAAGATGTGAGCATTGTGAGTAGCGATGTCATAGAGAAGCAGTGTGAAGCTTTCTGGTTTTTTAAATGCCATTGGAAGGGGTTTAATATCTAGGTTTGTCCCCAGTGAATCTTTCCACTTAGTATCTCATTGCACTAGGCACTTACTGGTTGTCAGAGGGCTACACATTTTTGGAGGGTCTGTCAGCCAGTCCTAGTCAGCCAGTGAACGATGGGAATCATTTTCCACGTGCTCTGATGACGAGGAAGGGTGAGGGAGAATCCTTGCCTTCCATCGAAGCTGACCTCGTGAAGGAACACCTTGATAGGCTGGACGCCTTCAAGTCAGCTGGCCCTGATGGGTTGGTTACACCCATGGGTACTCAAGGAGCTGGCAAGCATCTTAGCTTAGCCTCTGGCATGGATCTTCGAGAGCTCCTGGTGCTCTGGTGAAGTGCCTGAAGGTCAGAAGAAGGCCAATGTGGTGCCTATCTTCAAGAAAGTAGATCCAGCAAACTACAGGCCCATCAGCCTGACCTCTATCTTAGGGAAGGTCTTCTTGGAAAAGATTATCAAAGAGGCCATCCTTAACAGGCTAGCTGACAGCAATATCCTGAAGGATACTCAGCATGGGTTTGTTGTGTGTAGGTCTTGCTTGACCAATCTCAGTTCCTTTTACGACCAGGTGACCTATCACCTGGACAAGGGGCAAGAGATTGATGTCGTATATCTTGACTTCAGAAAAGCCTTTGACTTAGTATTCCACAATCACCTCTTGGCAAAACTGGCTGACTGCGGCCTTGACCTCACCACGATCCTCTGGCTGGGGAGTTGGCTCTGCGGTAGGGCCCAGAGGGTGGTGGTTGATGGAAGTCAATGGTCATGGTGCACAGTCACCAGTGGGGTCCCTCAAGGCTCTGTCCTAGGGCCCTTACTGTTTAACATCTTCATCAGTGATGTGGACATTGGTGTCAGAAGCGGGCTGGCCACGTTTGCTGACGACACCAAACTGTGGTAAAGTGTCCACGCCTGAGGAAAGGAGGGTGATCTAGGCAGATCTTGACAGGCTCATGAAACGGGCGGATGAGAACCTGATGGTGTTCAACACTGAAAAATGCAAGTTTCTCTACCTTGGGAGGAAAAACCTACAGCATCCTTATAGGCTCAGCAGTGCTACCCTGGCTAGCACTATGGAAGAAAGGGACTTGGGGGTCATGATTGACCACAAGATGAGCATGAGTCTGCAATGAGATGCTGCAGCTAGTAAAGCGAGCAAAATACTGGTTTGCATCCATAGATGCTTCTCAAGCAAATCACGAGACGTCATTCTCCCTTTGTACTTGGCCTTGGTGAGGCCGCAGCTGGAGTACTGTGTCCAGTTTTGGGCTCCGCATTTCTAAAAGGAAGTGGAGAAGCTTGAGAGAGTGCAGAGGAGAGCCACGCACATGATCAGAGGTCAGGAAAACAGACCTTATGATGAGAGGCCGAGAGCCATGGGACTCTTTAGCCTGGAAAAGCGCAGGCTAGGGGTCATCTGGTGGCCACCTATAAGTTTATCGGGTGCACATCAGGATCTGGGGGAACGTCTGTTCACCAGAGCACCCCAAGGGATGACAAGGTCAAATGGTCACAAACTCCGCCACGACCGATTCAGGCTGGACATAAGGAAGAACTTCTTTACTGTCTGAGTCCCCAAGGTTTGGAATAGACCGCTGCCTGACGTGGTTCAAGCACCCACTTTGAACGCCTTCAAGACACATTTGAATGCTTATCTTATTGAGATCCGATGATCCCTGCTGACTTCCTGCCCATGGGGCAGGGAGCTGGACTCGATGCTCTTCCGGGTCCCTTCCAGCCCAAATGTCTATGAAATCTATGAAGTCATCGTTTCACGCAGTGCTTGACTCTAAATACATTCTGTTAGCTTTCACCACGCTGAGAGGCATCTTCCGAAGTGGGACACAGGCATAAATGGAAGTAGATTAATTTCTCTCTGATGTTATGCCATCTCTGGAGAGAGCACTTGTGTCTGTGCTGAGCTCTTTCTCTGTCTAGGAAATGTGAGATGTTTTGAGTCAGGCAGTTGAGGACTCAGGGAGGTGATACTTCAGGGTGACACAGTGGCGGTTTAAAGACTATGCAGCTCCTGATTTTGAGCCTTCGGTGCCCATTTCCAAGGGGAATCTCTCTCTGATCCTGGTGACTGTCTCAGGTCTGGCTGGGGCTCTAACCCCTGACTGTCCTTCCCTGTCTTTGTCAGGTACGGTGTTAGGAACAGCCTCCTCCTTTCTCCAATGCCAACTGCTTCTACGGCTCAGATTTTGGGCAATAATGAATCCATCGAGCCCTATACCAGTAACATCTACACACGCCGAGTCCTCTCAGGAGAGTTTCAGGTGAGAAGGCTGGGATCGGGGTGGTAAATGATTTGGTGTTTGGTCAAAAAGACTGGTGGTGTTGCATTATGGTATTGAAGGTATTATATATCCGTTTCCCCTGCAAAACGGAAGATGCATAACCAGGAAGTGTAGGTACAGAGCTGTAGCTGAGAACTTGTGCCTGTCCTGGACTAGGCTAAATTTGTAGTAATTACAAGTACAAAGAGTGCCAGTTCTGTTGGAGAAGACTAATCAGTACCACTGTGGGGATGGTTGTTAAACGGAGTACGAAGGGAGAACACCCCAGTTTGGGGGGCAGTTTAGTGGCTGCAGGGCTGGCATGAAGAATGGAAGTGCCATGAGAGAGGTTCCCATCTGTGCAGGGTTGATCAAATCATACCAGCAGGTGATGAGATCAGCATACACGTGTCATGGTGAGGAGGTGGGACAGTGACCAAGCAAGGAGCAGGACAGGCTAGTTCCATGGCATGTTAAGGCTCCATCTCTATCTGGAGCCAGGGACTGCATGGGTGAGTCTGTCTCTTGCATGGGGGGTGGTGCCTGCTGTCTGGGAGAGCAAGCAAAGTGAAGGTCTAGTCCTGCCCTTCCATGTAAGTCTTTCGACCTGGACTCTCTTGCAGGTTGTGAATCCACACTTACTAAAAGACCTGACAGAGAGGGGCCTCTGGAACGAGGAGATGAAAAACCAAATCATCGCTCACAATGGCTCCATTCAGGTAGGCCAGAGGACTTGTGTTGTGTGAGCAGCAAGGCAAGCATCTCCCAGCAGCCTGTGCATAAATTGGGGGAGGACAGCATGACCAGCCTTGGCCCTGGGGTGCATTTCTCAGCTTTTCTGTAGAAGGAAGAGCTGCAGTGTCACTTGGTGATAATTTGGAGTCTCTTCTTGAGGAACACGAGAGGATTCTGGCCTCTGCCGACTGGTGATGCTGGGGTCTTTTGTGAACGCGTGTAATGGAGACTTCCACCACACACGTTTCCACCAGTTCCAAATAAGAGGGGTAGAAGATGACTTCCCTCTTCTGTGCAGTGCCAGAGCATGCTTGGGGCTCTGCTCATCTCAGAGTATGCAGGGGGAAACCAGTGCCCCGAGCGGCTATAAAGCAAGAGCCCGCTCGTCTGGTGAAGGGAAACTGCAGGGCACGAGTGTTGTTGGAAATGTCTCTTTCTGTGTACATAACCTGCTTTTGTAGAGTCCGGCTGATGGAAATCTTCCAATTTTGCTTCGAGCTTGGCTAATACAGCCTAGCCCAGCCTCCTTATTCTCACTGGGTCAGGGGTTCTTGCCTTTGAGACCTGGCTAAATAGTGCCTTCTCTCAAAAGTCCCTCAGAAAGGAAACAGTCTGGTTTCAGCTGGTAAGGGAGCCTGTTGTTAAGGGTTATCTAGGGTAGTGTTGGGTGTGACTAGTTCTAGTGAAGGTGCCTTGGTGTTACAGGGGCTGTAGCCTGCTAACCGTTTCTGTCCCTTTCAGAATATCCCAGAGATCCCCGTGGACTTGAAGCAGCTCTATAAAACTGTGTGGGAAATCTCCCAGAAAACCATCCTTAAGATGGCAGCCGACCGTGGAGCATTCATCGACCAGAGCCAGTCCCTCAACATCCACATTGCGGAGCCCAACTACGGCAAGCTCACCAGCATGCACTTCTATGGCTGGAAGCAGGTACGTGGAGCACGCTGCCAGCTGCCAACCCATGGGTTTTGCTAGGTCAGTGCAGGGCTCACCTAGTTTTTTTGGATTTAGGCAGACCGGGTGTCTCTTACCCCTTTCTGCTTCTTTGCAGATTCTCTTTGCTTCTGAAGGGAGAAGTTGGGTGTGTTTCTAGCATTGTTCCCTTCTGTGGATCCTTTCCAGTGCTGAGGGGTGGGTGCAGAGTGCAGGGACGAGAACAGTTACCTGGTGTAGGGGAAGTGCTCTGCAGCCAGAATTTGGCCCCATCCTGTTTAGAGGTGCACCGATATATTAGTCGCATATCAGTCCAGCACCAATAGAAGGAAAATTATTATAATTGGCTATCGGCGTTTTTTGGTGTAGCCATTAATGTCACCAATTAAATGCCATGTGCATGCGCACAGCCACAGCATGCATGTGGTCAGGGAATACAGCCTGGCAGCTTGGAAAGCAGTGTCCAGCCAGTAAGTCTACTGGAGGGGAAGGAGGGGGGTGCAGGTTGAGGCCCCCATGATGAGGGGGGGATTTGGGCAGGGGCGGGTGCTGCCCAGCCAGAGTGGTGAATGTGACCTCTGGGTGGGGTATGGGGTGGAGCTGTGGGTAGCTTGTCTGATGGGGTGAGGAGAGAGCTGTGCACATCTCTGAAGGAAGCATGGACAACATGTGCCTTGCTGAATTTGTACGTGGGGCAAGGGCAGGGGGCTGCACTGACCTCTTCCTGACCGCATAGAGAAACGGGACTGCTGGGCCAAGGCTGTGCTTGGGGCAGGCGGGAGTGGGGTGGGTGGCTGCGGTGCTGGGAGTGGTGGCTACGGCAAATTTTGGGATGGCTGTAGCTCACTCCTTAGCCACCTCTCCCAGCACCACCACTGCCTGCCCTGCCCTGGCCCAGGCCCAGGCCCAACCCAGCCCCACCCTGCCAGAAAGAGGTCAGCACAGCCCCCGGCCCTGAGCTTGCAGTGCATAGCTCACCCTCGTCCTGCACACACATCTGGGAGACCTGTGCTCCCTTGCCTCCCCTGGAGGTGTGTACAATGGTGGGGAGCTGTCCCCCCTTCACAGCCCTCCATGTCCCCTGGATGAGCCGCCCATGGCTCTGCCCTGTGCCCCATCCTGGGGTTGCATTCACCGCCTTGGCTGGGCAGTGTCTACCCTGCTTCACTCCCTCCCTCACTGCGGGGGCCTCAATCTGCCCACACTCCTCTTCGCCCCCATGGGCTTACCAGCCAGACGCTGCTCTCCAAGCTGCCAGGCTGCATATCGGATCGATATCAGTTGGATAATAATCATCCATTGGTATCAACCAAAAACATTTTTATTGGTGCACCCCTCATCCTGGTGTCTTGAGCCACAGCAGGTTTAAAAGGTCTGACTCGTGTGTTTGCTTTGCAGGGCCTGAAGACCGGCATGTACTACTTAAGGACGAAGCCGGCTGCCAACCCCATCCAGTTCACCCTCAACAAGGAGAAGCTCAAAGAGAAAGAGAAGACCTCCAGAGAAGAGGAGGAGAAGGAGAGGAACAAAGCTGCCATGGTGTGCTCGCTGGAGAACCGAGACGAGTGCATGATGTGCGGCTCCTAAAAGGCCAGCCATGTGGGGCCAGCAAGTTGTTCCCTTTGGCTTACTTCCTCCTAGGATAGATAGGTCTAGCTTTACTCTGAGGTGGAGCGTCTTGCTGGAGCTGTGGCTGGAGGTGGTCAGTGAGGAGTGTGCTGTTGCTTTCCCCTGCCCTGCAGGGTGCATATGAAGTTTGTCTATTGCTTTTGCAGCTGGGTATCCCAGGAAGGATACTTACACGGTCTCGCCTTTTCCGCTCTAGCTAGGATTGTCCTCAGCAAACAGAAAGCGTGTCACTGCCTGCTCCCTTCCAGGTCAGTGCTGTCGACTTCAGACAGTTGTTCTGGTTTTCCTGGAGTTCTTGTTACTGTGCTTTTGGTAGGGGAACAGATCCTGACGGGTGAATTTCTTTTGCTGCAGTAAAGCAACAGCGAGGGAAATAGCCCAGCTTGGGTGTATTCCCTGCTTGGTGCTCTCTCTGCCTTGGTGAAAGGGTTGTTCTGTTAGGCTGTGGAAGGATGGAGGAGGGAGACGGGGTGCAGACTGGTGAGGTGGATGGAGCTGCCTGCAGACTTCACCAGCCCCTTCCAGCCTGGCAGAGCTCTGCACTTGCAGAGGTCACCCCCCACCCCACCAGGAAACAGCAAGGCTGTGACTTTGTGTCCAGGTCTGTATCCAGACCCGGCTTTACTGGGCTGTTTCCTTGAAACTGGCTTATATGTTCTGGACTCGCAAACTTCTCTGTCTCACGCCCTCCATCTGCTTCAAGAGCTGAACCTGTCTGCCTTAGGACAGTGGCTCTATCTTTTCTGAACTGTTTTTACTTTTTCGTATCCTGAACTCCTCTCACTGATATAGCTGGACTCCCATTTCTCAACTATTTATTGACTCCATGTACCACACACACAATTAACCCTTTCAACCAGCTGATGACAATAAAGTCTAGAGTGTAAATGGATGGTGCCCTATGTCTGCAACATCTGATGGATAAAATACACTGTAGGGAAAGCAAAAGAATGGTCTGTCCAGTCCCTCTTCACGTGGTGGTAGCATGGCAGGATGTGGCTCGGGATTTCCCATGGTCCCTTGGAGATGTGCACGCAGCACAGGACAGGTCTTTGGTCTCAAAGAGCGAGTTCTGCAGTCCTGAAGGGGATGCCTTGTGCAGCTATGTCCGGCAGCACAGCTCAGTGACGAATCCCTGATGCTTGCAGGCAGGAAGCCCAGCTCAGTTCAGCAGGGGCTGTATTTTGACATCGTTTTGAAGAGTGGGCTTGAGTAGGAGAGAGAAGCTGGGGGTGAGGAGGAGGAGGCAGATAGGAAATTCAAGTGTGATGAGAACAGCCTAAGCTCACATGGGGACGTGGATATGTGTCACTAGCTGGGAACAGTTGGCAGTCACATGTACGTGTGAAGTAGGAGTTGAACCTGGATTTTGAAAGTGCTGTCCGGCACTTGGCCAAGGACCTCCTTTCCTGCCCTGCAGAGGGTGTGCCAGCTCGTGCAGGATCGCAAAAATGAGGGTGGGAAGAGATGTCACATCTGGTCCAACCTCCTGCTTGAAGCAGGACCAGCCCCAGCCACATCATCCCAGCCAAGACTTTGGCTACCGGGGTCTTCAAAACCTCCAAGGATGGAAATGCCACCGCCTCTCTGGGGAGCCTGTTCCAGGAGTTTTTCCTAATATCCAACCTCAACTTCCCTCGCTGCAGTTTGAGCCCATTGCTCCATGTCCTGTAATCTGTCCCTACTGAGAACAGCCCAGCTCTGTCCTCTTTGCAAGCCCCCGCCAGGGAGTTGAAGGCTGCTATCAAATCCCTCCTCGGTCTTCTCCAGCCTAAATCAGCCCAGTTCCCTTAGTTTCTCTTCATAAGTCCTGTCCCCCAGGACCCCAGACTATTTTCCTTTCCCCCCACTGGACTCCAGTGTGTCCACATCCTTTCTGTAGTGGGGAGCCCAGAACTGGGCACAGGACTCCAGACGGGCACAGTACTTAGCTGGAGCCTTTGGTGCAACAGAAAAGCATGGTGTTTGCAAAGAGAAAGGGGGTCTGGGAGCCAGGGCTGGACTATGGGGGAGGATGTGGGCTGGAGGCAAAGAACAGAGCAGCAACTGCAGGCATGATGGGGACTAGCAGGTGCAAACAGTGAGGAGGTTTGTGGCCGCAGGTGATGGCTGCCCTCTGCTCAGCTCAGCCTTGGCTGCAGTCCAGCCTTATCTCCTTCAAACATAGCCTGGGTCAGCTTTTGTGCTGTGGTAGCCCTGGGGGCAGATAAGCCTCCTCCGTGGCCTGGCCCCCTTCCAAGGCAGTCCATCCCTGCCTGTCCCTCTGCCTGGACTCCTTTGTTCTTGGTGGAGTGAAAGGCAGCTGGGTGTGGGCTCTGCTCTGCAACAAAGGTCCTGTTTATCTGGTACCTCTGCCCGAGGAGTGGTTGTGTGGGGGCTGAACACACCCTGCTTGCTCTCACACGCACCACGTGTTTAGGAGAAGAAGGAGGTGGCAACTTTGCTGAGTGGAGGTCACTGCATGATGTTGTGGGATGAGGAGGATGCTGGTGTATCACACTATGGAAGAGAAGTTCGGAGCTGCCAGCCCCGACCCTTGCTTTTCCTGCGTCCCCAGCCCACCACAGAGGGGCACCTTAATCCCTGGTTAACAAGTGACTATCTCAGGTCTCTTCCACTTCTCCCTCCTGCATCGCAGACCTGACGAGAGGGATGGAGCATGCCATCCTCTCAGCACTGGGCCATGCTGAGGGCCTTCCCAGGATGTGGGTTCCCGAGTCCCTCTGCTAATGAGTTATATTTGGGCCTCCTGCTTGCCGGGTGAGTCCCATAACCAGGAAGGGCATAGACCATGCTCCTCCCAGGGAAGAGTGCCAGTCCTCCAGCTCCAAAGGGATGCCTCGTGCTGCTGCCTCCAGGAGCCCTGTTGCACCTCAACCCCGAACTCTGGGAGTCGTGGGGTGGATTTCATCCTTGTGCCTTGTCTGTGGTTAGTGAGCTGCTCCAAATCCTGTTTCCAAATGCCCAGCTTTTGCTCCCTCCTTCCCTCTATAGCAAGCTCAGGCAGCAAACATGGAGTGAAGGTCTCTGCCCCCAGAGCCCTATCTTGTGGTGCTAGCTATAGGGGCAATCCATAGAACTAGACCCCATTGTGGATCAGGCCTTGGGGCAGAGGAAAACTTAGGCTTCAGCCCACTGAGAAGGATCTGAGGCCTCTGGCTGTTGTCAACCCTGGCCATTTGCAAGGGGCCTTGGCCAAACTAGGTCTGTGGCTAAGCAGAAAGTCCCAAAATCTGTTTCTGGAAGACCAGAGCGAATTTTTGCAGCTGTGACAACCAGCTTGGTCAGCAAAGGCAAGCCATCAACATATCCAGCTAAATCAGTACTAGGATCCAGTTAAACAGAGCACGAGCCCTGAAAAGAGACCCTATAAAGGCAGACCATACATTAACTAATCCAAGGATACTATATCATAGTTTTAGCTTATGGTAATTGATGCAATCAAATGGATTAGAGGCTGTTTTACTACAGTAGATATTTTTTGTTAAAATTCCTAGATGAGTGGGAAAAACAAAGCAGCCTTGTTTACGGAGAGCCGTGCATTTTTGGGGAAGAGTAAAACGGGCGGGGCAAGCAGTATCCCATCACAGGAAAGGAAGGAGATGAACATTTCTTCCTTCTAAAAATGTAACTTCCACAGAAACATAGGGCGCATCTACATGTGTGTTAGTGCTCATTAAATCTAGTACCTCCATTGTGAGGGACTAAGAAAATGCGCATTATCCTGTTTTCATGGGCATTAACTCAAAAGCACCAGGAAGAGCACACACCAGCTGCAGATGCTTCCTCAGCCTGATGAAGGGCATTTGTACCCGAAAGCTTCCTAAGAGGAATTTCCCCAACTATTTAAGCTGGTCTAATAAAAGATATCGGATTCACCCAAAGAACCTTGTCAGTTTTTAAGTGACACTTAATTGTCCATCAGCCTATTTTAATGCACATTAACTAAATAACACAGGTTTTTTAGTGGTGCTATAATGTGCATTAAAATGGGCTAATGCACATTAAAGTGCACGTGTAGATGCACCCAAAGGTCCCAGCCTCAGGAAAGCTGGTTCAAACCGGTTCCAAAAGTTTCATCGAGACAAAGGGATTTAAATAAAACCAACTAGAGGGGATTTATTAGAATATTTGAATACATGGGTGGCATTAACAGGAGTCTCGTACCTAAGACACAGGAGGGGACACGGTGCCACCACTCGGCACCGCTTAAGTCTCAGCAGGGACTTAGTACGGTGTGCACGTGCGCGCTCTGCATTGCAAGAACATGCAGAGGAACTGGAGAGGGACCCGAGGCAGGTGACAGGTGCTCGGCCCTAGGAGGGCAGGTGGCAGGATTGTGGCATGTTTAGTTGGGAGATGAAGGGGGCATTCGAAGACTTGAACTATTGCCATGAAGAGGGGGAGCAACCGCTCTGCTTTGCTGCAAGGGGCAGGATGCGTTGAAAAGGCAGCACGGCCGATTTTGAAGAAAGCTTCCCGGCTGAGAGCAGCCAGACGATGGGACAAGCTGGCAGGCCAGCAGTGGCATTGCTCCGACGGAAGTGGCTAGATGGGCACCTGCCTGGGGAAGGTGGGGAGCAGCACATCTGGCGTCATGCTGGTAGCTGGACTGGATGACACTGGCCGTCCAGGGGGGCTGTGATCAGATCCGCGGCCCCTTCTCCCCCAGACATCCCTGCATCCCCCTTGCCACAGTCGGACGCAGCTCCACCTTAGCCAGGTGGGTTTGGACCCTGCTGCGCTGACAGCTGGGCCCCTGCTCCTAATTTCCAGCCTAAATTTATTCCTGGCCCAAACCTGGGAAGGAAGCTTTCCTGAAATGACCCTATATTTATCCCCATTTGTCCTGCCAGAGTTGGCTGTCAGCTCGCAGGGCCCTCCTCCCTCCAGGGCTGGGGATAGCAGTCATTGCTGGGCAAGGTTAAAAGAGCCAAGCTCTCTGTCTCACATCACCCAGTCGGGTCTCCATTCCTCAGGTATCCCGAAAACATCAGAAACACCTGTCATTGCTCCGCAGCTCTGTGATCTCCTTATGTGTTTTTGGCAGGTGCCGGTAGCTGGGGATGCACAACTAAGTGGAGCTGCTATTTTTAATATGTTCTTTTTTAGAGTCTGTTTGGGCAGGAGAGGAAGGGATTTCTGCTCTGTGCATCAGGCAGGTTTTAACTTGGGACTCAAACCTGCAGGGTCCTGGCTTAGAGGGTCTTGCCCCTGTGCTCAGGGTCAGACCAACACTGCATTGGAGTTTCTCTGACTTTGTCTGTGCCCTCGGGGCATTGCAGAGAAAAAATCTTTGGCACATTGCTGCAGTCGCTGTACAGAGCAGTGAGCTATGGAAAGCAAATGGTGCCTCCTTGATTTCCAACGCAGGGGCTGTGTCTACACGAGACGCTTTACTGTGCAGTAGACTAATCTACTGCGGAGCAAAGTGTCCCCACCTCATGTGCAGGCACTTACTGCACGGTATATTAATCTGCTGCACAGTAAATTTACTACCTGCATATGCAGATTACTGTGATTTACTGTGCGGTAAAGCCAAATAGCTTTATTTGCATGTGTAGACACACCCCACGTAAAGCTACCTGCAAACTGAAACACAGCCCTCCAGAGAGTGCAATTGTGCTCGTTAGCAATACCGTGTTTCCTGGACCCATTGCTGACCATGCGGTTCTGCATTAGTTTAATTGTTGTAATACTTAGCATTGATGTAACATGTCTCATCTTCACAAATGTGAGAAAGGCGAGATGTAGGAGGAAATGTTGAGAGCACTGGGTATGTTCAGTTTAGAGGAGAGGTGATTAAGGGGGGATTTGATAGCGAACTTCAAATAGCTGGAAGGCGGCTGTAAAGAAGAGGAACAGCAACGGCTCTCCCTTGCTGCCGAGGACTGGACAGAAAGCCCATGGCTTTAAATGGCAGGAAAGTAGGTTTAGTTTAGACCTCAGGACAAACTTCCTGGCTCTTAGGACCATAGGGCAGTGCAGCAGATTGCCCAGGGGAGCTGTGGGATCTGCTTTGGAGGGTTTCAAGGAGAGAGTGGAAACGCATTGGGCAGGGCAGGTGTAGCAGTAGCATCCTTTGACAGGCTGCGGTGACCTGCACTGATGGCAGTGGGGCTACATGGATCTGCACCTGCCGAGAGGCCAAAATTATTTAGACATCACATTGAACTGGGATTTAGGTGTTCATATTCACGGACTTAAACCTGGGCTTTGAGTGTTGGCAGCTCCCATTATATGCCATGATGGCCATCCTGCAACATGACTTTGGGATTTGGGTGCATGTTGCTCTAGGGAAAAGGGCAGAGCGGCGAAGACGTCTTATGGCAGATCCAGTGGTGCGAGCTGGGGGGCTCCCCACGGGCACCCCAGCTCCAAGTCACAGCGAAGCAGTGCTAGCAGGGCCCTGAGGAGATGACATCTGGCTCCAGGCAAGTTCAATACTGCCTAAACCATCCCTGCCACAAACAGTCCTACTGATGGCGATGCTACAGCCTTTGGAGTAATTAACTCCCATGTCCATGCCTTGCTCCTTTTCTTTGTTTGCAGCTGGCCTGTCCTTGCAGTTCAGCCTCATCGCATTTTCTCGTTGACCTGGCTTTTTTCTTTTTGCCTAGTGAGAAGCGGAAATGAGAAGCCCAGGTATGCTGGGGACGGGCATGGAGAATGGATCAGGAATAACACGGAGTTACTCCTTCATGTTCAGGGCTGCTTTTCTGCAGGGGATGAAGACGGACCCTCTTCTCTTGAACAGCTTCAGGAGGTGTTGCCTGACCTCCTTGGTCCTCAGGCCATAGATGATGGGGTTCATGGCGCACGGCACCAGCAGGTAGATCGTGCTGATCAGGTTGTGCATGTCCTGGGAGACAGACTTTCCCACTCGATACACAACCGAGGAGGAGAGGCTGGAGAAATAGAAGATGAGGATGACTATGAGGTGGGTGCCGCAGGTGTGGAAGGCTTTGTGAATATTCCTAGAGGCCATCTTCAGAGCCGTGTGGGTTATGCAGCTGTAGGACATCAGGACGAATCCCAGGTCAAAGATGATGGTGATGGACCTCACTGTCAACCCCACAATCTTGTTCCTGGAGATGTCCCCACATGACAAGCTCATCAGGGCCATGTGCTCGCACACAAAGTGCCGGATGATGTCGGAGCGGCAGTACCGCACCCAGGAGGCCAGGATCACCACGGGGCTAACGAATGAGACGCTCCTCACCAGGGCGGCAGCAGTCAGCTGGATCAGCAGCATGTTGGTCATGATATTTGTGTAGCGCAGGGGGTTGCACACAGCCACGTACCGGTCCAGAGCCATCATGAGCAGGATGGTGCAGTCTTGCATGAGGAAGAAGTAGAGGAAGAACATCTGCACCAGGCAGCCCACCAGGGAGATGCGGCTGACGTCGAACAGGAAGCTCAGGAGCATGCGAGGCATGACAGTAGTTGTGCAACAGATGTTGGTGGCAAGGAGCAAAGGAATGAGCAGGTACATGGGGGAGTGGAGGCTCCTCTCGACCTTCACCGTGTAGATGAGGAGGGAGTTGGCTGCAACGATCATCACGTAGAGGCAGAAGAAGGGGATGAAGAGCAGGAACCGGGATTCCTGGAGCCCGGGGAAGCCAAGGAGGTGAAACTCTTGATAGGAGACATTGGCAGAGTCATTGTGGGTCCTTGCTGGCATCCTGGGGTCCGGCAGCCTCTCCTCTAACCGCTGGACTGGTCTGGAGGGGAAAAAGACACGTGGGGATCATCTCTCCGTTCATGCCAGCACCTTCCCCGGCCGTGAGCGATCTTTTTGCCATGCTGGGCTGCCCCACTGGATGAAACCTATCATTTTGGGGGGTCCCCGTGCCTAAAGGTGGGGCTACACGCCAAAACAATATGACTGGTGGGCTGCAGGGATAAATGGCCTTGGCTCACAAGGCAGAAACTTGGCTCAGGTCAGGCCTGGAGTAGAAGCAGCAGCTGCTTCCCATGTGCGTTTGTAGACTGACTAGCCCACCGATTCCCTGCCAGTCCACTCGTGCGGTAGCTGCTTGGGTTGATGTTTGCACCCATGATGTGCATGTCAGTGTGACTGCGCCAGCGCTCACAGGGCTTCAGGTTCATTGCCATATAGCATGGATGTGCCCACTGCAATCAGGACACTGCTGCACTGGTTCTGCTCTGGCCTCTCTTGCTCCCAGGAGCTTGAGCTGAGTAGACACTGCTCAGGATTGGGGCAAGTGGGAAGAGGTGAGGTTTGCACAAGGTCTCTTGGTATCCGAGCTCACACAGCCTCTTTTGGGAGCACAGGTTGAAGAGACTAAGGGTCTGCTGTGCTGGGGGTTTTGATCATGGCTGGGGGCCCTAAATGGGCCCCATAGAGTGGGGCCAGGAGCGCTGTGCAAGTGGCATCCAGTAGCACTGTCGCGTCTGTTTGCCCTGCTCTGGGCACAGGGACCATGGTGCAGTAGAGGAGGAGGGATAGATCAGCTCACCGCAGCCTTTTCCCAGCCTCCTTCCCTGGCTTCCCCCTCTACACGGCCTCCAATATCAGCCTCTGGTCCTCACTGCCTGAGCTCCTCGAGATCCAGCCCCTCTGGAGCACTGCCAGCTCCCCCCTCCTGTCAGTCCACGATCGGCTCTGAAACAGTCTCCTCCGGTCTCTCCCACCCAGCTCCTCACACTCGCGCGGTGCCTTGTCACTACCCCGTTAGACCCCTCCTTGGCCCCGGTGGCTGCAACAGCTGGACAGGGGTTAGGCAGTTGCTGCCCCAGTCTCGGTCCTACCTCACTGCCCCTGTGCTCCCCTCGGTCTGTGTCCTGCTGCTGTCTCAATTTGGGGCTCGGGCAGGGACTGGCTTTTTGCTTCTATGGTCATACAGCACCTGGTGCAGACGGGGGTCTTGGCCCATGACCAGGACCCCTTGGATTATATTAATACCTATTCCAATTCATACTTCCAGGGTATTTCCCCCCACAGCAGAAGGAGGAAGCCCAAGGGGTTTTGCAAGGAAGCTCACAGAGAACTCGAGCCTGCATGGGGTGAATCCCACGGACAGCTGTGTGCTGAATCGGACCCTGCCTTAACAAGGTAATCAGGTCCAAGGTGCGTGCTCCTGCTTGGGCTGGAAGTGTCCAGAGCCCTTCTGAACCTCTTCAAATAGTAACTAACCACTGTTAGCCCCAAAGCCAGCTCTGGACCTGGTAGGGACCAAACTGAGTCATAGAGGCATTGAAAATGAGGGTTGGAGGGGACCTCAGGAGGTCACATCTAGTGCAACCCAGGACCAGCCCCAACTGCATCATCCCATCAGAGTCTGAGTTCATCGGTGCTTGTGTCGCCCACTCCTCTGGTCCCTCACTCCAAATGCTAAATCCCTGCTTGCGCCCTGTGTCTCCAGCACCCACCCTGCCCCTGTCCAGGCCAAGGCCTTTCCTCCCTAGGACAGAAGAGGGAAAATCAGGGAAGGGCATTAGGGTCTTGGAGTCTGGAAGCCCCTGTTCAGAACCTGGGTGGAGAGGTCCTGATGGGTGACCTCGTGGCAGCTCTGAACTGGGATATAAAGGATTTCCTTGCAGCACTGGGTCTCAGTCCAGCTACACATCCCTTAATGGCAAGCCTTGACTCCAAGCACATGGCCGTACTCACCACGGTCAGCTGAGACCTTTTAAGACTGGCAACAGGACCCCGGCACATGTGAACTGGTGCTGGGATCTCCAAACGGGGTATTTATTCTGTTGGCTGATGTTTCACCCCAGGTTTTCAGGCTGACGCTGGAGTCCCAGATGCAGCTGAGGTGGTTTTTTTTAGAACTAGAGACTTGGGTCTCCAGAGATCGACAGGGCAATGACCTGAGTCCATGTCGTTGGGAGGTAGATAAGCAATAATGAGATATTGCATTAGGGACAACAGGCAGAAACCCGAGGAAAGGTGACAGTCTGTGAGCAGAGAAGCAGAGAGCCAGAAGGAGAAAGAGCCACGTGTGTTTCATAGTTTCATAGTGCCTAGGGTCAGAAGGGGCCTAGAGCAGGCCATCTAGTCTGACCCCCCACCAATGGCAGGAACGAGTGCCAGGGTCACAG
>JAGPOW010003316.1:194353972-194368922 GCA_030014935.1 Caiman crocodilus | reverse complement strand
GGAATCCATATGTTCCTCAAAAATCAAGCTGGGTTTTGGTGCTTATGTCAAACAACTCCATAGATGGGGTATTGAAATAGAATCTCTCTAAACCCCCCAAGAACCAGATCCTCAGCTGATGCAGAGACACGTTTCCCTACTGACTTCAAGGATCCAGCAGGGACACTCCACTCCCCTGCACTTGGAAGGGTGTATTTTACAACACATCCTGCATGTACACATTTCAATGAATCCTTTTTATTCTGATTTATATCCCCAGCATTTCTTAGCTTTGTTTCATGCAATCATGAATGTCAGAATCCACAGGCATCTCCCTATTCATATATAGCCCCCTGTGCTTGGGTTGGAAGCCCACTCAACTAAAGTGTCCTGGAGATGACTGGTTGGGATTGGGAGATGGTGAGTCAGAGGACCTCCCAGAAATGAGGGTGCTAGAGTTAGACACTCTGCTTCCCATTAGCTCAGAGGAGAGAAAGCTGCATTATTTCAACAAACAGGAGAATTTGCAACTCTGCTCCCATATTGGAAAAAGGTCACTGGTATTGGGAAAGCATGTCTTGCAGTTTTTTTGAGACTTCACATTTCCTATAATCAGGGCAAAGACCCAATCCAGCAGGTGTAGTAGGAGGGGAACCTTTGCTTCTAAGTGGCATTGGGTATTAGTTGGAGATCCATTTCAGACTGGGGGAGAGAAAGACGATAACTTGAGGTAAAGATACCGAAGGATGGGAGAAGCTGCTTTGTGACACACAGAAACTGAATGCCAGCAACCATCCCTTGCAACACAAGCCCAGAGGTTTAGTTCCTTTGGAAATTGCAGTGTTCTTGGAGCTTGGGTTATTCTTCCTCCTGCAGCAGTGTTGGAGGAGACATGATGACTTTTGGTCCCCCTCCCTGGCCATTTTCCTATGAACACTCACGAAGGAGCAGTGCCCAAGGTTGCTCATGCCCTTGTCTGTGGAAGAGGAGCATGTTTCCTTTCTTTTGAAATCTGGGCCTTGCTTGTGGGTTTGAAAGTCACATAGCACTGGCCTGTACTTTCAAACTGTTCTGGGACATATACAAAAGCTAAAATATGGGTCTAACTGTAAGGTCCAGCATCCTGAAGAGAACACATCTTGCCAGTGCAGATTGAGGAACTTTTAATCTGTAAATCTGGTGTAGCATTTGGTTATGTGACATGTAGCCTCATTTCCAGTGGAGTACCAGTCTAGTTCCATCACAGAGCTGCAACAGGGCTGGTCACAATGTCTTAATTTAGAAGACAGAAAGATGAGATCGCTGTAAGCACTTGAAATAGAATCTCTTTATTTCAGATTCTGGACTTTTCATCCTCCCAGATTCCTACAGATGCACATTTTAACTTGGAGATTTGGAACAGGATGACAGTAGGGGGTGTCATTTTAAGTGTAAACACTAATACCTGCAGGTTTATATTGCCAGAAAGCTCTGAACCCCCAAAGCTGGGAACTGTGCTACATGATAGCCAGTACAGGAACGGAAGTCCAGAAAGACCCAGGTGTATTTAGAAGGCAGAGTTGGGGACAGTGACAATGTGTAGCGGGGGCATACAGGTGCATGTGCACCCCCTGAGAGCACCGGTGCACCCCCTGAGTGGCCATGCTCTCCACTTAGGCAATCAGCTCCAACCCCCCAGCTGCCCAATCATCGGGATTGGATGTGGGGAAACCAGACTAAGGCAGCACCAGTTGCCCATGTTTTGGGATATGGTGAACATGTGAAGGCTCTACAGATCATATTAGGGGTGATATGGGCCTGCCCATCAAGTCTGGGGGGCTGTCCCTACAGTCCCTGCCTGAATTGGTCTCTATCCATCTCTGCTAGCATTAACATTTTTTCCCTGTCCCCATGAATCTGGTGCCAAAATCTGAACTAGCCTTTCCCTGGATAAATATCTTGAGGAAACTTTCCCGGATCTGTTTGGTCTTCAGCCCATAAATTATGGGGTTGAGAATGGCAGGAAGGAGTAGGTAGACATTGGCCATAAGGACCTGAACATGTGGTGAAATGCTGTGATCCCCAATACGGGGTGTAAGGATGACAATTAATGCCGGTGTGTAGGTGGTGATGATAGTACAGATGTGGGCCGTGCAGGTGCTGAAGGCCTTGCTGCGTGCTTCCTTGGAGGACAGGCTCACCACAGCCCTGAGGATCATGATGTAGGAGATGAAGATGCAGAGGATGTCTAAGCCCCCAATCACCAGGGTGAGAACCAGGCCATAGACAGTGTCTGTTTTGATACTGGCACAGGCCAGCTTCAGGACAGACATGTGGTTACAGTAGGTGTGAGGGATGACATTAGTGCGGCAGAATGGCAACCGCCTGGCCAACAAGATAAGAGGCATGATCACTGTTGCTGACATAAGGAAGGTGACTGCCCCTGCTGTGATAATAACAGTATTGGTCAGAATAGTGGTATACCTCAGTGGGTAACAGATGGCCACATATCTGTCCAAGGCCATGAGTGTGACCACGCCAGACTCCATTGCTGAAAACGTGTAGATGAAGAACATCTGGGTCAGGCAGGTATTGAAAGCAACCTCTTTGAGCTTGAACCAGAAGATGCACATCGCCTTGGGCATCATAGAGGTGCTGAGTGCAATGTCAGTGAGGGTGAGCATGCAGAGGAAGTAGTACATGGGCCTGTGCAGAGCCTCCTCAATCCAGATGAGGTACAGGAGGCCACAGTTCCCCACCATGGCAACGAGGTACACGGAGCAGAATGGGATGGAGATCCAGAGGTGAGCTTCCTCCAGGCCTGGGATGCCATTTAGGATGAACATGGAGGGTGTCATGTCAGTGAGGTTGGAACCTGCCATGATGGCAGCTGAAAATCATGGTCCTCCTGAGAGCAGGTTTTTCTTGCTGGAGATGAAGAGAATATGAGACATCAAGCACTGACAGAAGCAAAAAAATGGTGAAAATATTCTTAGCACTATCAAAGCAGACACCCCAACATTTTGGAGGCAATGCACTTTGCATGCATAGAAGTACATTTGTGGGAGTAACGATGATCTCATCAGGAAGGCAGCACTAGCAAAGGGAGTACAGGGAGATACTTTCCATTATAACCCCAGGGTTTCAGTCACTTGGTTCTTTCCAAAACTTTCCCCTTTTGGGCAGAATTTCCCTCATGTACCTTTGTCCACAAGAGTTTTTGTTTGGAAAACCTTGTCCAAAATTTATGTTTGAGGGCACGTGTCACAAAGATTGCACTCACAAACAAGCTAGTTCTTTAATCATTTATGGCTATTTTCCCTTAAAAACCTGGCAAATCCAGTGCAAAAAGGCAACTGGGAGACTGCTGTAATGTGTTACAAAATATTGACCGAACTCTGTGTTCCCCTATGCACCTAAGTGGCCCTCGTGTACTGTAAGGAGTGGGGCGTAGGGGTCCGGCATAGTGCTTAGGTCACTGCGGGATGGCAAGAATCAAATCACAGGCTGCTTCAGGTTTCCGGAGTCAGGGATGACGTTCCCACACCCAGAGGCAGAGTCCAAATCGTAGGCTGGGCAAGAGGCAGAAATCAGTGACCAAGTTGCTGGACCTCAAAAGGACCCTCTTTTGCTCCCCTCAGTTTCTCATTACATCATGACATCCCTCTGCTCTCCCTGTGGTAATTAGAAATAGGGGCATTGAAGGTTTTAGTTTTAGGGGACCAAGCTTTATAGTTGTCCAGGATTTTTAAATCCCACAGGCCAGCCAACAGGTCTTCTGCATGTCTGTTGGGATAAGCCCTTCTGATCCTCTCCTTTGTTGTGGGATTTTTAAAAGCCTTGAATGGCAGGGTGGACAAGATGACCTTCTGGAGTTCCTTCCAGCCATACTCTTCTTTGATCTTATCATGCTATGATCTTTTTCAGAGGTGTGTGCAATCTGGAAACTGAACTGCATAGCACCTTATTTTTCCCCAAACAATACCTTCCTCTAGCTTCCTTTGCTAACCCTGGGCTATTTTTGGAGAGGCTGCCCCTGACTCAGTGAAGCCCAAGGGTGGCACACCAGGATACCTGGGATTATTGATCAGCCTTCTCCATTTACAAGGTCAGGGTCCCCCTTTTGCCTAATTCTCCACATATCTCTTCCAAACAAACTACATCTACCTTTCCTTCCTCATTTGCCTGCTTCTTTTTTCCCCCTTGCTTTCCTTTCTCTCTCTTTTTCTATTCCTTCCTTTCTTCCTTTCCTTTTTTTAATTCACAGGTTTCTGGAAGCCTGGTCCCTGCTTATCTATAAGAGTACAAACAGTATGAAACATAACACTACAAACTGCATAAAATACTGATAAGCATTTAGCATTTAACCTGATTGCAACACTGAGTTGTAGAGAATAGAAAAAGAAGACATTCTCCCAGGAGAAGTCCACTCACCAAAGCTGAAGGTGACCTGCGTTGCTTGTTCATAGTTGGTCATGCAATTGGTGTAGAGCTCCCACTGCTCTAAAATGTGGGGAGCATTTATAAGGTCTCTGTGGAAGCTCCCTGTGGGGTTCTTCCCATTTGCATATTTACAAGTGTTTGTGCTCATCTTTGTCCCTGGTGAGACTTGGTTCTTGAGCTAAAGGAACTGGTGAGGAGAGAAATTTGTGAATAAGGAAAACAAAGAAGTGTTTAACCCCTGGGTGGGTGCATGGAAGTTTTCCTCACTTCTGTGGACACCTAGTCACATGTGCCACTGAATCCCCCACTAGCCCTGAGATAATCCTTGTCTGTAGAATGGCTATTGACACAAGCAGCTCAGGCTTACAGGACAGGGGCTGGGAAAGAGAAAGGTAGCTAAAAGGTAGGACTGTTAAATGTGGTATTTCTCCAACCTCTCTGACCCCCTATCTGAACACCTTTTCCCATCTCATCTGCTGATCTGTCCTTAACTCACTGAACTTCCCTACTGGCATCCTGTAGCTTCCTTAAAATGGGGATGAAGAACACACCCCTCCTTCACAGTAAGGAAAGAGACTAATTCATTAAGGTCTGACATAGCTGTGTTAGACAATGAAGACATGGAGCTGTCATCATTGCATCATCTGTGTGTGAGATTTGCAATCTGGGGATCAGCAAGTGAAATACAAAGGCATTGAGAAAAGCTTTTCTCTTGGGGTCTTCAAGCTGACCAGACCCAGGAAGCTCTTGGAATCTTACAGCAAATCAGTTCTTCAATTCCAGTTACACTTCAGTGCTGGAGATGTTGGGAATGAGTTGGTCAATCTAGCCCATCAGGCCTAAGTGAAGGGCTGACCCTAGGCTGCCCCTGAATGTAAGGGGCTGCAAGAAGAACTGGAAAGCCGTAGGGGGAGGGGAGTCATGTATGTATGGGAGAGATGACAAAGGGAGCCTGTAGAGAGAAGCAGAGTGGTGCCTTTGTGGTCTTATGGACAAGAAAGGATATAATAGCAATTCCCCTTCCTGAGAAGATGAGAGGAGAGTCCCCTTCAGTCTGGGAACAGGGAAGCCACATATTTCAAGCTGAATTTGCACACCTGAGGTGATCTTATCCAAATTCTTATGCAAGGGAGAAGCAGTCAGCCAAATCCAACCGTTCATGTAGGTTCCTAACCTGTGTGCAGGACCTTCACCTAATGCAGGAGGTATACTGTCCCACTAGAGGGAATGTCTTACTGGACTTGGTAGACCTGGGGGATGGCCTGGTAAGGTAGGTACAGATTCATGGTCACTCTGGGGACAGTGACCACCAATCAATCAAATTCACCACATGGTAGGGTGGGCAAGATAAGTAGTAGAGGGGAAATGCTTGACTTTAGGAAGGCTAACTTCAGTGTGCTCAGGAGTTTAGTCAATGAGGCACTGCAGGATAGGAATATTGGTGAGATGGGAGTCCAGGAAGGGTGGTCATTCCTAAAGGAAGTGATCCTTTGGGCACAGAGGGAGACAATCCTGGTAGGAGGGAAAAGGGGGAAAGGAGCCAAAAAACTTCCTTGGCTAGCCAGGGAAATACAGGGGAGCCCAGGGGCAAAAAAGAAGGCATAGAGGTGGTGGAAGCAGGGGGAAGCTACCAAGAGGGAGTATACCTACTTGGCCCACACCTGCAGGGCAACAGTTAGAAAGGCCAAAGCAACTACAGAGCTGAGGCTGGCAACACAAATTAAAGACAACAAAAAGCCTTTTTTTAGGTATGGCGGGAGTAAAAGGAAGGCGCAGGGCAGCATAGGACCCTTACGAAACAAGAAGAAGCAATTAGTGACAGACAGGGAGGGGCAGGGCTGAGATATTCAAAGAATTTTTTGCCTCGGTGTTCCTGAGCAGGGCTTGAGATAAGTCTCCTAATGGGTTCCTAGAGGGGCACCAGCTTGCCAACTGTAGACTCTGACTTAGTGCAGATTCATTTCTATGAAACAAGAAGGAACAATTACTGACAGAGAGTGGCGGACAAGGCTGAGATATTCAATGAGTTTTTATCCTCGGTGTTCCTGAACAGGGTTTGAGAAAAGTCTCCTAATGAGTTCCTAGATGGGCATCAGAGGGACACCAGCTTGCCAACTGTAGACTCTGACTTAGTGCAGATTCACTTGGATGGACTGGATGTGTTCAAGTCAGCAGGCCTGGATGAGCTGCATTCAAGAGTGCTGAAGGAATTGGCCAGTGTCATAGAAGAACCACTGGCACCACTGCATGGCATGTGGCGGTTGGGTCAGGTCCCAGAAGACTGGAAAGGGGCCAATATGGTCCCTATTTTCAAGAAGGGGAGGAAAGAAGGAGGATCCTAATAATTAAAGGCCAGTCAGCCTCTCCTCCATCCTTGGAAAAGTCTTTGAAAAGATTATGAAGGATCATATTTGCAGGAGTCCAGTGGGAAACATAATGCAGCAGGGAAAATAGCATGGATTTGTAGCAGGTAGATCATGCCTGACCAATAGCAGAAAGACCTGGTTCTTCTTCTAAACATAAACAACTACAATGTCATAGGGACAATGGAGACCTGGTGGGATTCCTTCTATGACTGGACTATGGGTAGAAATGGCTATACCTTGTATAGGAGGGGAATCCCTACAAGCTGAGAGTAGAACCCAGAGAAGATGACTGGAGATCCTTTGGGTTAGAATATGAGGGGAATGTGGTGAAGGGGACACAATGTTAGGAGTCTACTACAGACCTCCAAATCAGGAATGAGTGCTTGAGCAAGAATTTGCCAGGGATATGGTCAAGGATGCATACTCTTGATGCATGGTTTTCATGGGAGACTTCAACTACCTGGACATCACATGGGAAGAGCACTTGGCCAAATCCAATTGGTCTCAAAGCTTCCTTACATGAGTGGATGAGCTCTCAAGACATGTCTCAAGACATTTATGGGCTGGCTAGAAGTAAGGCGCTGCTGGATCTGGCACTTGTGAAAGGGGTTTATCACTGACTTAAGAATTGAAGGGAAGCTGGATGACAGTGACTAGGAGTTGATTACTTTCACTATCCATTGCAAAGCTGGCAAGGTAGCCAGCAATTCAGTAGTCCTTGACTTTAGGAAAGCCAAATATCATAAGCTCAGGAGGCTTGTTCTTGAGTCCCTGAGAGACCAAGATTTGACAGGGAGGAGAATTCATGATGAGTGGTTGCTCCTTAAGGAAGTGATCCTGGAGCACAAGGGGAGCGTGTCCCAACCCATAGAAAAGGTTGTAAAAGGGCTCAACAGCCCCTTGGATTAACAGGCTTATGGACCTGATACATCTAAAAAGAGAGGCTTATAAAGGATGGAAGACAGGAAATAGCACTGAGGAGGAATATTCTGCACTGGTACACACCTGCAGGGAGTGAACTAGGAAAGACAAGGCTGCAATTGAACTCCAATTGGCTACACAAATCAAGGACAGTAAGTCCTTCTTCAGATATGTGGGCAGTCAAAAGAAAAACAAGGGTAACATTGGACCCCTGCTAAACCAGCTGGGGCCACTGACTACCGACACCCGGGAAAAAGTCAATCTGCTTAATGATTACTTTGTGTAGGTTTTCCACTAGGTCAAAGGGACCACCCTGCCTAACATGAAGTGGGATGACCAGGTATGGATGAATATATGTTCACCATTGGTGTGGACCTTTTGAGCGGGCGTCTTGACAGGCTAGACCCCACAAATCAGCTTCTCCAGACAGATTGCACCCAAGAGTGCTAAAGGAACTGGCTGACATCATTGCACAGCTAATGGCAAGGATAACTGAGAACCTGTGGTGCTTGGGTGAAGTACCTGAAGAATGGAAGAGGGCCAATGCGTGCTTATCCTCAAGAAATGGTGGAAAGAAGACCCAGGAAACTACCAGCCAGCCAGTTTGACCTCAATCCCTGGGAAGATTTTGGAAAAATCAGCAAAGAGACCATTCTTGACAGGCTAACAGAAGGCAACATTCTGAGGGATAACCAGCATGGGCTTCTTGCAGGTAGGTCTTGCCTGATCAATCTCATTTCCTTTAGAATCAGGTGATGTATCACCTGGGCAACAGGGAAGAGGTTGATATCATATAACTGGACTTTAAAAAAGCTTGAAGGGACCCTGGAGGATCATCGAGTCCAGCTCCCTGCCCCAGGGGCAGGAAGTCAGCAGGGATCATAGGATCCCAGCAAGATAAGCATCCAAATGTGTCTTGAAGATGTTCAAAGTAGGTGCTTGAACCACCTCCGGCACCAGCCTATTCCAAACCTTGGGGGCTCAGACAGTGAAGAAGTTCTTTCTAATGTCCAGTCTGAATCGGTCACAGTGGAGTTTGTGACTGTTCAACCTTGTCATCCCTTGGGGCACTCTGGTGAACAGACATTCACCCAGATCTTGGTGAGCAACCCGGATAAACTTATAGGTGGCCATTAGATCACACCTGAGCCTGCACTTTTCCAGGCTGAAGAGCCCCAGGGCGCTCAGCCTGTCATCGTAAGGTCTGCTTTCCTGACCTCTGATCATGCACGTGGCTCTCCTCTGCACCCTTTCAAGCTTCTCCACATCCTTTTTGAATTGCGGAGCCCAAAACTGGACACAGTACTCCAGCTGTGGCCTCACAAAGCCCAAGTACAATGGGAGAATGACGTCCCAGGATTTGCTATGTATGCAAGCCAGCATTTTGCTCACTTTACTAGCTGCAGCACCACGCAGAAGGCTCAATGTTCATCTTGTGGTCAACCATGATCCCCAAGTCCTTTTCATCTGTAGTGCTAACCAGCATAGCACTGCCGAGCCTATAAGCATCCTGCTAGTTTTATCTCCGAAGCAGGAGAACCTTGCATTTTTTGGTGTTAAACACCATCAGGTTCTCATCCGCCCTTTTCATGAGCCTGTCAAGATCTGTCTGGGTCACCCTCCTGTCCTCAGGTGTGGATGCTTTACCCCAGGGTTTGGTGTCATTGGCAAACTTGGCCAGCCCGCTTCTGACACTAATGTCCACATTATTGTTGAAGATGTTAAATAGTATAGGCCCTAGGACAGAGCCTGGAGGGACCCCACTGGTCACAGCACACCAAATGATTGGCTCCCATTGACCACCACCCACTGGGTCCTACCATGGAGCCAATTCCCCAACCAGCAGATTGTGGTGAGGTTGAGGCTGCAGTTAGCCGGTTTAGCCAAGAGGTGATCATGGGATACCAGATCAATGGCTTTTTTAAAGTCAGGATATATAACGTTGGTCTCTTCTTGTCCAGGTGGTAGGTCACCTGGTCATGAAAGGAAATGAGATTGGTCAAGCAAGACCTACCCACAACAAACCCATGCTGGGTATCCCTCAGGATATTGCCGTCAGCTAGTCTGCTAAGGATGGCCTTTTTAATAATCTTTTCCAAGACCTTCCCTAGGAGAGAGGTCAGGCTGATGGACCTGTAGTTGGCTGGATCCACTTACCTCCCTTTCTTGAAGATAAGCATGACATTGGCCCTCTTCCAATCATCAGGCACTTCACCAGAGCACCAGAAGCTCTCAAAGATCCATCCCAGGGGCTGAGCTATGGTGCTTGTCAGTTCCCTGAGTACCCTTGGGTGTAACCCATCAGGGCTGGCTGACTTGAAGGTATCCAGCTTGTCAAGATGTTCCGTCATGAGATCAGCTTTGATGGAGGGCAAGGAATCTCCCTCACTTGGGCCTCTCTGACCCATAGTGGGCAGGTCCGTCCCAGGGGACTGGTGAAAAACTGACGCAAAGCACTCATTTAGCAAGTTCACTTTTTCCTGGGCGCTGGTTGTCAGTTGTCCCATCTGGTTTAGCAGGCGTTCAATGTTGCCCTTGCTTTTCCTCTGGCTCCCCACATATCTAAATAAGGACTTTTATTGTCCTTGATATTTGTAGCTAGTTGGAGTTCAGTTGCAGCCTTGGCTTTTCTGGTTTGTTCCCTGCAGGTCCGGACCAGAGAAGAGCATTTTTCCTTGGTGGTGGTTCCAGTCCTCCATCCTTTGTAGGTCTTCTTTTTAAGATGCAGGATGTGTACCAGTTCCCTGGAGAGCCAAGGGGGCTGCCTTTCCTCTGAGATGGGATGGACTTTGTGCATCCAAGATTGCTCCTTTGAGGAGCAACACTCATCCTGAACTCCCCTCTCCATTGGGTTGTGGCCTTTTAAGGCCTCTCTGACAAACCTCCTTAGCTTGTCAAAGTTTGCTTTCTTGAAGTCAAGGACTTCTGTATTACTGACTGACTTGCCAGCTTTATGGCAATGGTGAAGGTGATCAGCTCATGGTCACTGTCACCCAGCTTCCCTTTGATCGATAGGTCCCTGATTAGGTCATCCCCGGGTCAAGCAGTGCTTCACCTGTTGTTGGCCCATAGACTTCCTGCATCAGATAGAGGTCATCCCCACACGACAGAAAGCTTTGCAACCGTTCAGATTTGGCTGAGCACTCCTTCCACGAGATGTCTGTGTAGTTAAAGTCTCCTATGGCAACCATACACTGGGAGCATGTGGCCTCAGCCAATTCCCTAGTGAATCCTAGTCAAGGTCTTGACTGTGGGTAGGGGGGTCATAGTAGACCCCCACCATAATATCCCCTCTTCTGTGTTCCCTATGAATTTTAACCCAGAGGGTCTCAAGTCATCCATGCTGGGTGCCAATGTCAGCTCACAGGGATATGTAGCTTTCCTTGACATAGAGAGTTATGCCCCCGCCCTTTTGTCCACTCAATCCCTTCTGCACAGGGCATAGCTATCTATACCTGTGGTCCAGTCATGGGTGGAGTCCCATCAGGTCTCCAGTATTCCAATGACATCATAGTTATTTGCATTTAGCGGGAGAACAAGTTCCTCTTGTTTATTCCCCAGGCTCCTGGCATTTGTGTATAGACATGCAAGTGTCCCCTTGGGGGCCCTTTCCCTGCCTACATTTTGTTCCAGGGCTGGGGCTGGGGTGGGATCCCTTATGTGCCTTGGCCTGCTCACTTTGCAAGGGCCACTCAGTGGGCCAGCAGTGGCAGTAGTCCCCCATCCACCAGCGTGCTTAGTTTAAAGCCCGGTGGAGCAGGTCAGCCAGTCTGGCTGAGAAGAGCCTCCTCCCCAGTGGAGGTGTTCCCCTACCCTAGAGATGTTCAAGAGGAGATTGGACAGGCATCTGGCTGGGGTTACCTAATCCCAGTGCTCTTTCCTGCCTGGAGCTGGTTTTTGACATGATGATGTACCAGGTACCTTCTGACCCTAGAAATCTATGAAATCTATGATGTGCAGCCTTAGGGGAGTGCAATAAACCAGAAACTGGGCCTGTGTTTCTCTCCTTTTCCCTGTCTGGGTGGCAGCAGGGCAAGAGGAGAGAAAGGCTTAGGGGACTCAGGAGATACTGGTGTCTCCTGCTTATGGGATTTTCCAAGGCTGAAGAAGAATATAGGATCTAAGATGTAGAGCTACTTGGAAGGCGGCTTTGCACCATGGGGCACTTTTCTGGAATCAATATATCTTTAAGTATGTGCTGGTACTGGGGGAAAGTCAGAAGATGAAGCAACTCCCTGATTCTCCTGATTCACCTGTTAGTCAGACAGAGGGAAAAGCACCAGGGATCATGGGAGAAGGAGCCCAGTTATGGACCAGGGCCTGTATCTGTCACACACCCTTTTGGTAGCATGTCATGCTGTCCTGTACCCTTCTGATTCCACAGTATGGAGAACAGAAGAAGTAGCACTTCATGTCCCTACTACCACAGGCTACTTTAATGTCAAGGGTATGACTCAGATAAAGATGGTCACAGCTTGACAGTACCAGGCCATGAACAAAAGGATCAGGAATGAAGAAGGGCAGAGAAGCCAGTGTCCCAGCTTGAGTCCAGGGGTGAGGAGCAGGTGAGTCTGGAAGCCAAGGTCTGTCAGGGACAGGGACAAGTGCAGGCACTCTGGGTAGATGCAAAAGCCAGGGGAGTCAGGAATAGGAATCAGGTATCCAAACCATGGTGAGTAGCCAAGGAATCTGGGGTGGGTAGCTGTAACTGTATGGAACCAGGATGTAGGCAACCAGAAACCAGAGCCCAGAGGCCTGGCAGAAAGGCTTCTGTACTCCTAAGCAGCCTTCTAGGCCCTGGAAGAATTCCTGAAGGGATCTGGAGGTGGGGTCAGGTCTCCCCAGGTAACCATTGCCAGCTGGGAGCAATGTAGCCTGTCTGCTGTCTTCAGTATTGTGGAGTTGTTCTGTCTTTCTGCTGCTGCTTCATTTTTTCCCATTTCTCTCTCATTCTTTTGGCTGCCCACTCCCTTTCTTTCACAAAACATAGATCCAGGGGGCATCCTCTGAAATGAGCAGAAGACAGGTTTAAAATAAAGAAGTCATGGTCTTTTTTCCACATCACATCATTAACTTGTGGAACTCATTGCCACAGGAGGCTGTTGAGGCAGAGAGCAGAGCCAGGTTCACAAAGGCTAGATACATCCAGGTGCGATAGATCTATTAATAGCTATCAAACAGAACAGTCAGACGTGCTTCTTTTGGCATCCCTCAACCAATGATGGGGGTGCCAGACAGGATATAGATTCATAGATTCATAGCTGTTAGGGATGGAAGGGACCTCAATAGATCGTCAAGTCCAACCCCCTGCCTAGGCAGGAAGGAGTGCTGGGGTAGATGATCCCAGCAAGGTGCCTATCCAGCCTTCTCTAAAAGACCCTTTAAGAGGCTCCTGTGGCTGGGGTCCTGTGACCCTGGCACTCGTTCCTGTCATTGGTGGGGGGTCAGACTACATGCCCTACTTTAGGCCCCTTCTGACCCTAGATACTATGATACTAGATACTATACTATAATCTCCCCTAGGCAGGGCAGAGCACCACCTCCATTGGAAGCCCATTCCAGATTTTGGCTACCCTTACTGTGAAGAAGTTTTTCCTGATATCTAGCCTAAATCTGATCTCTGGAATGGGAACACCCAGGTCAGGATGTGAAAGAAGCAGAGCAGAAGCAGAAGCAGCAGCGGAGCAGCAGCAGCAGCGGCAGCGAAGTGGTGAGTGGGGTTGTGCCATCAACTGAAGCTGATCCAGAGGGGAGCCTCCCGGATCGCTTATAGCTGAGCTGGCAGGGAGCTGCGTTCCCGAGCCGCGCGCAAACAGGCGCGCTCTGTAAGACCGCGCCGGCGTTTGTGCCGGCGTAGAGCAGGAGGAAGGAAAGAGCGACGACAGCGGGAAGACCACCTTTTTTAGTAACATGGTGAGTACATGCAGTGCCACTACCAGGGGCCTGGCTCCTCCCCCCCCCTCTTCCCTGGTGTTGCCCCCCCAGCACACTTCTGAGACCGCCACCTAGACCGGGCCCCTGGGGGGTCCACTGTCCACCTCCCCCATCCTGGTTGGAGGTGGTGGCTGGGCGGGGTTCCCGGGGGTGGGGATGATGCCTGGGGCGTCCCCGGCTGCCCCTCTTGTGGCCATCTTCAGGCCCTGGAGGAGCGGCTATGGGAGCTCTGGGCAGAGGTGAGTAGGCTACAGGGGATCCAGGAGGCAGAGGATGAAATTGACATGTATTTCTGTTCTCTGCAGGGCCAGAAACCTACTGAGGAGCCCCCAGACCCAGAAGAGTGACCCATCGGTGGCAGCAAGCTCCCCCTGGACCCAGGGCAGCCCGTGCTGCTGCAGAGACTGTACCTGAGGTGCCATTTGGGAACAGGTATGCAGCCCTGGCCACCCTGGAGGAGATTCCTAAGGAGAACCCCTCTTGAGGGCAGTTCGTGCACCATCAACACAGGAGGGAAAGCAGAAGAGATCCCAGAGGAGGAGAAAGCGTCGAGTCCCTCTCGAGGGGCAGTTTGTGCACCATCTACACAGGTGGAAAAGCAGAAGAGATCCCAGAGGAGGAGAAAGTGTCAAGTCCTCGTCATCGGGGACTCCATCCTGAGGGGCACGGAGCATCCCATCTGCTGTCCTGACCCCTTGGGCCGAAAGGTCTGCTGCCTGCCTGGAGTGCGGGTTTGGGACATCACGGAGTGCATTCAGAAGATGGTGAGGCCCAACAGATTACTATCCATTAATGGTAGTCCATGTGGGGACCAACGACGCTTCGAAAGGCCGGACGGACGACATCATTGAAGATTTTAAGGCTCTTGGAGGGCAGCTTAAGTCAATTGGAGCACAGGTGGTGTTTTCTTCCATTCTACCGGTGAGTCACTGGGGAAGGCGACATGAGGCATGTATCGAGGCTGTAAACCAGTGCCTTTGGGTTGGTGCTACGAAGTGGGCTTCGGATACTTCGATCACAGCCCACATTTCTCTACGCGGAGCATGCTGGCGGAGGATGGACTTCACCTATCGCCTAAGGGTAAGCTTTTCTTTTCTTCCAGGTTGACTGATCTCATGCAGCGGGCTTTAAATTAGCTTCGCTGGGGAACGGGCCTGCCGGAAGAGGAGATGATGCTTGGCCTGTAAGTCGGGTAAGTCGGATGAGCAAAGGGGGTGGTAGCTTGGGGAATACACATGAGGAGGGGGAGGCAGCAGTGCATAGCCTTAAATGCTTCTATACAAATGCACGCAGCATGGGAGGTAAGCAGGAGGAGCTGTCTCTCCTGG
>JAGPOW010003316.1:194328208-194345801 GCA_030014935.1 Caiman crocodilus | reverse complement strand
TTCCAAGGTGCACAGGGCCAGAAATAAGTCCAGAGCCTTGGATGGTGGCGGCGGTACCCCCAGGCTAGCGGGTGGGCTCCAGGGAAGGGGTCGGCTGGAGGCGAGGCACCCCAGGGAGGCACTCGGAGCCTGGAAGGTGGTTGGGCGCAGGGAGGTGGGCGGCTCAAAACGGGAGCGCCCCCTACTGGCCCGCCACACTCCCCTCCTCTCCACTCTTTCACGGTGGTCACACTTGATGTATAGACCTAATGGATCAATAATTCAGCCTCTCCTCCTAACAATACGTGCCACATCTTTTTTTGTTTAATGACACTGAAGGCAGGCTGCTCTCAGGGATGACAGTATTGTCCCCTGTGCACTCTAGGAAAGCCTGCCAAGGAGCTAGGAGAATGTGGATGGTTAGGAAATGGTGAAAGGGAGAACTGGGAGAGAGAAAGGAGAGAGATTGTGTGAAGAAATGGCACATGGAGAGCGGACAAGGAGGGTTTGGGAGCAGGGGAGTATTGAAGGGCTGAGGTGAGTATGTGGGCATAGGGAAGGGACAGTTTGGAAGTCAATGGAGAGTGAATGGGGTAAGGGTAGTGCATGACAGTTCAGGAGAGAGGTTGAGGTGGCAGCTGAATAGTAGTCAATGGCTCGATGTCTAGTTGGCAGCTGGTATCAAGGTTTGTTCAATATTTTCATCAATGACCTGGAAGATGGGATCTAGTGCACCCTCAACTAGTTTGCAGATGACACCAAGCTGTGGGGGGAAGCAGTAGATATGCTGGAGGGTAGGGCTAGGATTCAGACTGACCTGGACAAGTTGGAGGATTGGGCCAAAAGGAATCTCATGAGGTTCAATAAGGACACGTGCAAATCTTGCACTTAGGATGGAACAATCCTAAGCACCAGTAAAGGCTGGGGACTGACTGGCTAAGCAGCAGCTCTGCAGAAAAGGACCTATGCAGGCTTGGCAGAGCATGACATCCCTGAAACTGGGCCTGTGCTGTTCTTCTTCCCTGGCTAAAGCTTTGTGCCCTCTCTGGTCAGCAAGTGGTGAAAGATTGCAGTGCAGCTTGGAAGTATGATGTGTGTAAATGACTGTGCTACTCCTGTTTTGATTTGGGTCACATCCCAGGACAGTCCGTTCCAGGTCAGATAGGATGCCTGTTTACAGCCTAAATTGCAGTTTTCTCTAAATTTCAGTTTTCTAGCTGATTACATGTCATTTCTGGCCCTGACATGATACTGTGGTTGTTTTACTACGCATGCGTAGACTAAAGGAGGATTGGACCAAAAGAAATCTTGTGAGGTTCAATAATGACAAGTGTAAACTCCTGCACTTGGGTGGGCCCTGCTTTTGAGCAGGGGGCTAGACTAGATGACCTCCTGAGATCCGTTTCATGTCTCATGTTCTATGCTTCTGTCACTGTACATGAATGTGTGAAGTAGAGCTACATGCTCGCTGTGTACATGTGTATCTCCTGAAAAAATGATGGAGGAAGGCAGAGGAAGATAATAGCAGATATGCTGTGGTATAGTAGTTAGATCACCATGCTGGCAACTCAGATAGATGCACACGCAAATCCCCTCTTGGTGAGGGGGATCTAGAACTCAGCTTCCCTAGGCAAGGGCCCCAACCATTCAGCTATGGGAGCTAAAATATGGGAGAACCTCCTGACATTAGGTTTTTAAACACATTTATGGGGCTTAGACACATCCAGAATGGGTGCACATACATGGCTGCATATGGGTCTGGTCAGTGTGAATCTTATTGCCTGTGCTCAGTCTCTGAGCATGGAGGCATGTATCCATATTGCAAGGGAAATAAAAGACCCGCAAGCATGTGCCACAAATTCCACTTGCACAACTAGAAAGTTTCCATGCAGAAGCTTCCCTTCTGATGTCTCACGTTTTAAGCTTCTCAGGCTTAAAACCTGAGACATCTCCAAGCATTCCTGAGAATGGGGAACCATCACTGAGCATGCATGTTTCTTGTGGTATCCTGCAAAGGTTGGCTCCTGGCTTTTTGCTAGTTCACAATTTTATGCGTCTATCAAGAGAAAAAGTACAGCCCGCCTTGAGACCATTTGCAAGTGAGGTGATGAAGAGGACCAGCCACTGGTTCAGAATGATTTAGTTTACTTAATGCAAGGAAGCAACATGCATTTTAATTTGGCTTGCTGTAAGGTCATGCCCCGTGACAAGAACACAGGCTGTTCTGCAGAGGATGCAAGGTCTTTGCTGTAGGAAGCTCATGAAATGGCCATGGGGGTCATTGTAGAGAAGCAACGAAACACAAGCACTCCTTGCAGCTCTGTGGCAGAAGGGCGAATGTGATCCTTGATGGTACAGTGTGGAAATTATATCCCTTCTGTCTTTGGTGCCGGTGTGACTACTGTTGAAATACTCTTACCTGTTTTGCTGTCTGCAGTTGAAGAAGGAAGCTGATTAATGACTTGGAAACAACACCTGATAGTGAAACACTCCAGGAGCAAATGGTGTTTAATGTATCAAAGAGAAAATAAAGGTGGGCGACTGAATCCTAGTGCACAATAAACACGGGGGGTTAAGGAGTTTGCTTGCTAGCGAGCTCTTTGGTAGAGCACCTTGCAGTGTAACAGGCTGGGATTTGGACCTCAGCAAATTCAGACTCAAAAGAAGGGGCAGGTTTCTCACAGAGAGGGAAGGTATTCTTGTTTACAGACAGTGGCTTTCCCAGGGCAGCAAGGCTATAAATCTCATTGCATTGTAATGTATTGCATTGTACTGCATTGCAAGATGCATTTTGACAATCTAGTGTATTTGTAGAGAGCCTGCAGTTTGATATACCTAGCACCAGTCTTCAGGGATCCTGTAGTTTATTATATTCTGTTTAACCCCTCCCTTCAGAGAGCCTGTACTTTATTACATTTAGCAGCTGTCTTCAGCTTTCCAAACTGCTCTGGGCTTTGGGGGCCAGGGATCAAGCAACTGGTTTGCAAGGTCCTCCAGGGCAGGGAGGAGTGTGGTATAAATACCCCTTCTCTGAATTTAACCTCACCATTTCTGTACAATGGAAGACACCTCTGGTCGGCCACTGTTGCACTAGTACGTCAGCTGTTTGTCAGAGAGGGGAATGCACAGCCATCGCTATAAATGTGTAATTAAACCCAGCAACAGATGAGGGGGTCTGTTCCAAGAAGGGTCCTTTTTTTTACTGATTTCTCTCATGTCATTTCCGTGCTACTGGGACTCACTCTGGGCTGGCTGCTGGACATGGAATGGGTGGTATCGAGGATGTTTCCATCTACAATTTTGACTATATCTATGTCATTGTGGGTTTCGGCGGGCTGGTGGGTCTGGTTGGCACAAAATACTGAGACAAGAGATCTGTGTAGGGAGCTATGCACTTTCTTTCCACCTTCCTCTGCCTGGGTAAAAGTGCACAGGGCTGTTTGTGTGGAGGTGCGGCGGACCAGCTGTGTGGTCTGGCATGCCTGGATGACTGCATTTGTCTATGTGAGGTCCTATCCTGTCCTGTGGTCATCGGATGGTCTCTTGGGTAGATGTGAATAGGGTGGTTGTGAAAAGAAAGCAGGCTGGCTATAACAGAAATCACCCTGTGCGTGTGTGGAGTGCTCTTCCTCTTCCAACCTTTACCAACCAGACCTCACGATCACTTGGGAGAGGAGATCATTTATGCCTGTTTTACAGACAGGGAAACTGAGGCACAGAGAAGGAGTGTCCGAGGTAATGCTAGTACCTGTATCTCCCATCCTTTTGTTCAGACAGTCTATTTGCTGAGCTAACCTGGAAATGATCCTAGAGAAGTAATCAGAAGACAATTTTCAAGTCCTAGCTTGTGATGAGCGGCATGTAAAGCACATGGGTGGAGGGAGATACTCAAGGCTTTATGTTACCTTTCAGAACCAGCATGGACACTTGGATTCTCTTTAGAAGGAAATTTGCCAAGAAGCAAATCAGTAGGGCCTGGTTTAAATCATAATTTTGCATTTTTCACAGCAATCACAAAATTAAGTGATTCTCAGGAAAGCAAGTGGCCATATCATGGCATTTTGTTGCAACAGGATGGTTGCTAGCAGCAAAAACCTAGCAGCCCAGGGGAGGGGGGAAGGAGTTACAAAAGGAGCAGGGTAAGGAGAGAGCTTGGAGATGGGTAGGGAAGGGGTGTTGGATACTCGGGGTGGAAAAACTGGGGCATAGGGAGGTTTGGGACAGAAAACACGTGCACGGAGAAGCAAACAGTCCCTCCCCTACTTGGTGCCTTTACAGCCAAGGCCGAGGCTGAATGGAGGTGGGTCTGCAATTTAAAACAGGCCCTACACATAGAAAAGGAGCATAGCAAACCAAAGAGTAATGGCCTTTCAGATGGTGCCCAAAGCCCTTCCCTCGGTATCTTAGTCATCACTGCATGGGCATATGAGATTTTCAAACTGAAGTTTAAAACTGAAAAGAGAAATCCGTTTTCTTCCCCCTATCAAACACAGATAGGCAGCGTGGACTCCTTCCTACAAGATACTGTTGAAATCAAGAGCTTAGCATGGATTAATCGAGGGCAGGATTGCTGGTATGCATAAGAGCTAGAGTAACTATCAGAAGGTGTGAGTAAAGACGACAGAGGCAGTTTGAACATGCTGTGAACCCTCATGCATCCAGATCTCTAAATATGACTTTGCTTTTAGGTTTGTAACAAGGGTTTCAGAACATTGTCCATCAGGCACAGCCCTGAAGGTTAGGGTGCATTTTTCATGCCTCCCTATGGTCCCAGGAAATGAGAGGGCTGGCTCTTGGTTTGTGACAACCTGAGCTAGATATTAAACTTATTCTTATTGTCATTGCTGCTGGTGGTTTGTAGCACTTGGGATCTAGAGTCCCAGACAAAAGCTAAACTCGCTGTGCTAGGCAGGGTTCAACACAGAGCAAAATGATGAACCTGGCCCCAAAAAATCCCAATCCAGGGTCCTTGATCCTAGGATCAAAGTTGGACTGGAAGGGACCTCACAAGGGGTACATCTACACAAGACACTTACTACACATTAGCCTAATTACACTGTGCAGTATCATGACAGTTAGAAACCATGCTAATAGCCTATTGCTCAATGTTATTTAGGCTAACGTGCAGTAAGTGTTGCAAAATAATCATGTGCTGGTGCTACCGTGCGGTAACTCTAGGTACTATGCATTCAGTGAGTACTTTATTAAGCTAGTAATAAACCAAATAAGCAGTATCTAATGTGTGTTAATGAACATGTAGACGTGCCCAGTGTCACCTAGCTCCTTGCTCAAGGATCAACCGACACATCCAACTTTAGAGCAATCAGTCACAATGGGGCCGTGCCAGGTTTTCAATTTAGTCATGCTGTGAAGTACTCTGATGAGCTGCAGACATAATTCAGTAGTTGAGCATGTCTAGCTCTAGCAGCCTCTGATGGAGGCTAGACCAGCCCCCTGGTTCCTCACAGGCTTTCATCCATCCTGGCAGAGCTCTGTTCTTCTCAACCTGACAGTACATGGCTTGTGGTTTGAGCATGTGGGTATCTGTCATCTGTGTGCCTGTCCCATCTTCCAGTACTGAAAGGGTTCATGTTTTTTGTTGCAGGGAGTGAAAGCTTTGTGTGTCAGGCACTCTAACAATGCTGACCCATCATGCTGACTTTCTACAACACCTGCTTCAGCCCGTCTTCTTTCCTCCTGACCGGCATTCCCGAGCTGGAAGCCACCCACCTGTGGATCTCCATCCCTTTCTGCTCCATGTACATCATCGCCATCCTGGGGAACTTTACCGTCCTCTTCATCATCAAGGCTGAGCAGAGCCTGCACGAGCCCATGTACATCTTCCTCTGCATGCTGGCTGTCATTGACCTGGTCCTCTCCACCTCCACCATGCCCAAGCTGCTCAGCATCTTCTGGTTTAACACCCAGGAGATCAACGTGCATGCCTGCCTGCTCCAGATGTTTTTCATTCACTCCTTTGCCACCATCGAGTCTGGGATTTTCCTGGCCATGGCTTACGACAGGTATGTGGCCATCTGCAACCCTTTGAGGCACAAAGCTATTTTGACACACTCCATCATTGCCAAGATTGGGCTCATGGCCGTGATACGGGGGGTGCTGTATATTGCCCCCCTGCCCCTGCTCATCAAACGTCTCACCTACTTTCGGACCAATGTCATCGCCCACTCCTACTGCGAGCACATGGCCGTGGTGATGCTGGCCTGTGAGGACATCACTGTCAACAACCTCTATGGCATGACTATTGGCTTTCTGGTGCTCATTGGGGACTCCCTGTGCATTGCTTTCTCCTATGCAATGATCTTCCGGACTGTCTTCAGCCTCAGCACCCTGGAGGCACGGCTCAAGTCCATCAGCACTTGCAGCTCGCACATCTGTGCCATCCTGGTCTTCTACATCCCCATTGCGGTGTCCTCTCTGACACACCGCTTTGGGTGGCACGTGGCTTCTCCCATTCACATCCTGCTGGCCAACTTCTACCTGATCATCCCCCCGGTGTTAAACCCCATTGTCTATGCTGTGCGAACCAAGGAAATCCGGAGGAGTCTGTACAAGATGCTATGCTCTAATGGACGGGTGCAGAAGCAGCATACTTTGTGGTAACCGGGTTAGTACAGTGTGTGTTTGTCTCCCTTTAGTGGCTGGACCAGTTCAGAGAAAAACAGTCTATTACCTCTGATAGCTGAAGGAGCTCCCTGTTTTTAGCTCAAGTGGTAGCAAAATGTGTTTTTTTCACCACAAAGTGGGCATGGAGAGAGGGGACTGTTGTATTCACATCCTACAAGACCAAGGAAAGCTGGTCTCTCCATAAAGAACATCTCTTTGGCCATTATAGTTATGGGTCCCTACTCGTCCACCATAAGGACCTCCTTAATGCAAAGCATTTAGCAAAGGGGAGAATGAAGAGGGGGAAACAAACCCAGAAACCAATGGGACATGGTGCATGCCTTGACCACTTGGAGCTTTGTGTAGGCAACAGGATTCAAATTCAGACCATCCTGCTTTGGAAGCCCAGGTCCCTGTCACCATGGCATAAACAAGCTGTTGGCATTGAGCAATTGAAGTCCTAATTGAAGATAGGCACCTTGACCCTAGGTCCATCCTTTGGGCAGCCATATGTCCTACTGCTTTAGTGAGGCTGTTACATGATAACGGATAGGAATGAACAGGAATGATCTTTTTGGTTTCCATGGTTCACATCAACTGCCAGCTGCATGAAATAGGCTATTCCTGCATCCCTGGAAGACAGAAGGCACCAATGAAACCACCACTGAATGGCCCTTCAATGACCAGTTGTCTTGGGCACTGGCTGGAGGTCAGGCCTGTGCTCTTATGCAAAGCCCTTCCATGTCCTTGGGATGGACGTTTGCAGAGGACTCCTGCCAGCTGATCTGTTTGTCTCAGTTTCAGGTGCTTCAGTTGCAACCAGCTATGAGTCTGGCAGGGTGGGTCTGCATTTGGGCAGTGCCAAAGGCCCATCCATGTGTAGTTTCAGCAACCCTGTGCATGCCTTGCCTCACTTCCCCATCACAGGGCAGTGATGGTGAGCACAAGGAGGAAATAAACAGAGTCTCAGAGGTCTACTTCAACATGCCATAAGCCCTCATTTTTCCCCGGGTGCAAGTCCTCAGGGAAACTGAGGCACACAACATTAGGGTCACACATACATTTAACCCTGAAATGGTACAAGCAGGGCCAGAATCTGTTGTAACAGGTGTGGCACAGCCTTGGAGCTACAGGTTGGTTGGAGACCCCTGACAGAATGCCAAAGCGCCAGCTCCCTTTCTCTGGCATGAAGCAGCTCTGAGCCTGTGGCTGCTCTGTTAACTTTATCCCTACACCTGAGAACCTACATGCTCCATAGTCCTTTGCACCCAGGTCAGGCTGTCCAAAGCCAGTCAAGTTCCACATATAGCCTTTGCATTGTGGCTGCCCCCAGAGCCCAAGGGAGGCAGACAGCCTCCATCACACTTCCAATCCCTGTTTTGCTTCCAGTGTGGGCTGCTAGATGTGGCATCTCAGAAGTCCCCAGTCTGTCCTCACTTGCCTACCCCTATCAGCTAAGGGGAACAGGCTATCAAACAAGCAATGAGACCATCTGCAGACGTTGACACAGCTGGGCCCAGCACCTGGGCAGACTTGCTGCCCTGCCACATGCCCAGAAGGGGATTTCAAAGCTTGACAGGCTTGAAAAGAAGACTGCCACAGACAAAGGGGAGAGAGAAAGGCAGGAGGAGAGGAGATTGGGAACTGAAGATGAAACAGTTGAGACTGGGGACCTGATGGGACCTGCTTTTATGCAAGAAGATCTGCCTACTTTGCTGCAGGGGACGTTGGGTGCACATTATCTCCTTGGCCGGGTAATGTTCCTCTCCAGAAGTGGAGTGAGAAAGTAGTTCTCTGAAGGAAGTTAAGGGGGATCAGGGACGACAAGGCTGTGTATCCAAGTCCAAGGAGCCAGGGACTCACCACCCTCAAACCTAGACCTGGGCTGGCATTGGGGTGGGATTTCTAGAGCCTGAAGGACCCAAGCAAGGGGAATGCATGGTATTCATAAAGACCCAAAAATGTCTTAGCCTGCCAAGGCTCCTCTGGGTCCCATCAAAAGACAACTTCCCAGTCTTCCACAGCACCCCAGTCTCCCACCCAGCTAAGGCCTGGGGGAGGGCTTTTGGGTGCAGGCTTTTATTTATTCCCACTGGGTCCTCTTTTATCTAATACCCTGCCTGTTCTCCACCTCCTGCTATTTTAATTAACCCCATCCTTTCCCAGAGTAAAACTTGGCTTATCTTCAGGCTGCTCCTTGATTCATGGCCCCAGTAAATGGTCATGCCTTAGAGGTTGTGGGGTTTATTAGTGGCTCATACCTCCGGTTGCTCAGAGGGGCGGGGGGGAGTGGGTTAGCGAGAAGGGCATAGATAATTGGGTCTAAGTGAGGCCACCACATCCATCAGCAGCACATTTAGAAATCAGGCTACTCCAAAATGGTAACTTCATAGGAATAAAGGAGAGACCCCTGGTCCTGATTTGTCCATACCTTACAAAGTGTCCATAGGTTGGCTGCTAAGTTTGAACCCACAAAAGATGTGATACTCAGCTCTTGGCCTACCCCAACTTCCAATGCAGGGACAACTACAAAAGAGAATGGCAGGGACCTGTTAGCCGGGGGGTGAAGCATGTATATTTGAGTTGAAGAGCACCTCTTGAGGTCCCTTCCAGCCCCACTGCTCTAGGTTTCTATGTTTCTCTATGAATATCTATGACTCATTTATTTTCTATGATTCTATGATTACAGTAACCTTGAGTGATATGACCATGCTCAGTGAATGAGGCAGTTCTACTTCCTCTTGTTACTGGCTGCCTCTCACCCAGGCAGCCTACATATGCACAACAAGGTCCTGGCTCAATCCAGTTGCCGATGGCAATGGGTCTGGAGTATCCCTGCCTGATCTATATGCACCTTCCCTTATTACGTGGATATAGATTGCAATCCATCAGTCATCTCTGCTATCCCTAATTGCTTTTTGTTCATGGTGTAGGGTGTAGTGCCCTCAGACCACCCACAATCCAGGCATGGTTCCAGAAAAGGTGCTAGCCATGTGGTTTGGTTTCCACACACTTCTCCTTAACCTCATCAGTACAATACTTGCCTGTTGCCCTCATGTCGAAATCTTATGGCTGTGTATAGGGAACCGGTCATCCATTCATTTTCCCATGGAAACTTCAGGATGGAGGGAAAAAAATGCTAATTTGGGAAAAACTGAATCATAGGAAGCTTGGAATGGAAGGAGTCCCATCTACTCTCATCATCCAAGCTCTGGAGAAGAATCAGGTCTACCTAGACCCTCCTTTACAGGTGTTGGTCTATCCAGTATGGAGCAGAAATCGCCAAGGGCAGGGATTCAGCCCAAGTTCCTCAGGCAAACAGAAGTGTTTCCCAGGATCTAACCTGATCTCCCTTGTTGAAAACAGAGTCAGCTACTTTTGTCCTGCCCTTTTTGCAAATAGAAAAACCCCAGCAAGATCTCTGCTTTCTCTATAGGAACCACACACACGTTTATAGACTATTGTAACACTTCTTTCATCCTAGGGGTGGCAATGCAGGACCAGGGATGGAAGGTGAATGGGGTGCATGAAGAGTGGCTGTTCCTTAAGGCCACAATCCTCAAAGCACAAAAGAAAATGGTTCCCATGAAGAGGAAAGGTAGCAAGAGGGCTGGCAAGCCAACCTGGCTCAATAGGGACATGGCGGTCCTCTTGAAAATAGAGGCATACACACAGTGGAAACTAGGGACAGTCCTCAAGGAGGACTATAAAACAGTGGTCCACACTTGCAGGGAAATGATTAGGAGAGCTAAAGTGGTGACTGAGTTTAAGCTAGCCAAGGGAGTCAAGGACAAGAACAAGTCCTTCTTTAGGTATGTAGGGAGCAGAAGCAAAACAAATGGAAGCATGAGGCCCCTGCTTAACACCTCAGGACAGCTGGTAACAGACACTTACTCAGGAAAAAAGTGAACTCCTGAATGCCCACTTTGCTGCAATATTTCAATGGACCAAGGGGAAAGACAGGTGAGATAAGGGTCACAGGGGACATGATAGCCTTCACAGTGGAAGCTGAGTTGGAAAAACTAATTCGAAAAGCTAGACATTTATAAGTCAGCGGGACCAGATGGAGCTCACCCGAGAGTGCTGATGGAACTGGCTGAGGTGATTGCAGAACCCCTGGCAAAACTCTTTCAGAATTCATGGCACACAAAGGAGATCCCAGAGGACTGGAAGAGGGCTGACATTGTGTTCATCTTGAAGAAGGGGAAGAGGGAGGACCCGGGCAATTATAAACCAATCATCCTAACCTCCATCCCAAAGAAAATCCTGGAAAAACTCATTAAAGAATCTATGTGTGATATGCTTGTTGAGGGTAAGATTCTGAATGACAGCTGGCATGGCTTCATCATGGGTAGGTCTTGTCTTATCAATCTTATCTTCTTCTATGGACTGGTCTCTTGCCCCCTGAACATGGGAGAGAAGGTTAACATTATATACCTAGACTTCCAAAAGGCTTTTGATGCAGTATCCCATGATATCCTTGTGGAAAAAAATTGAAAAAATTGGAAGATTGTAGGCTTAAATGCTCAACAGTTCAATGGCTGGAAAACTGGCCATGAGGTATGACCCAGAGAGTTCTCATGAATGGATCTGTCATCCTGGTGCAAAGTGTCCTCCATAGGTCCATGCTTGGACCAGTGCTTTTCAACATCTTTATCAATGATTTGGATGTGGGGGTGAAAATCTCGCTGGCCAAGTTTGTGCACAACACCAGGTTATGGGGCAGTGTGGCCATTCCAGAACATCGGTTGCTGATACAGACAGACCTGGACAGGCTGGAGAGTTGGGCAGACCAGAACAAGATGAAGTTCAACACTTCGAAGTGTAAGGTGCTCCACCTGGGGACAAAGAATCCCCCACATACCAACAGGCTTGGTGGTGACAGTTTGATTTGCACCACAGCCAAAAGGGACCTAGGGGTAGTGATTGACCATTGCATGAACATAAGCTGTCAATTCAATGCTGAGGCCAGCAGGGAAAACAACATGCTGATATGCATTAACTGTTGTATTTCATGCAAAACTAAGGAAGTGATACTCCCACTGTACTCTGCACTGGTGAAACCACAGCTGGAGCACTGCATCCAGTTCTGGGCACAGCACTTCAACAAGGATATGGAAAAACTTGAGAGGGTCCAGAGAAGAGCCACCCATATGATCAGGGACTTGCAAGGCAAACCATATGAGGAAAGACTGAGGGACCTGGGCCTCTTTAACCTAAAGAAGAGAAGGTTGAGAGGGGACTTGATAGTGGCTTACCACTTTATCAGAGGGCATCAGGAGTTCAGGGAACAGTTGTTCATCAGGGCACCCCGGGAGAAGACCAGGATCAATGGAAACAAATTCCTGGAAGGCTGCTTCAGGCTCAATTTCAGGAAAAACTTCTTCACAGTCAGGGTGTCCAGAATGTGGAATGAACTCTCTCCAGAGGTGGTGCAGTCACCTACCTTGGAAATCTTCAAGAGGAGACTGGATGGTCACCTTGCCTGCCTAGTGCAGGGGGACTGGACATGATGATCTACAGCGTCCCTTCCAGCCCCTGCCAATCTATGAATCTGTGAATCCTCTTTTATTTCCAGATTAAACAAACTCAGCTCTTTAAACTAACTTCACAGTTCACATTTTCAAAGCTCAGGCCCTGTCCCTTCTGTGGATGGAGGGGTTGGGAGCAGTGGATCCTGGGATGCTGGAGGACTGCAAATTGCTCATTTTATCTCTGTGGAACAGTTTGAAGTTACCCTAACATAAGCTAGGGAGCACAGCCCAGAGTTAACCCTTTCCTGAAGTGGTGTAAATCTGAGAGGCTCTGAGGGCACTTAGCACATGTTAACAAGCTTTAATATGTACATGCTCATGTTTTAAATGCCCTAGTATGGTCCAACAAAGTTGTTAGGGTAACGTGATATCTTTTATTAGATCAATTAAATAGCTGGAAAAAGTGTTCTTTGCAAGCTTTCAGGAACAAATACTTTTCTTTAGGCACAGGGAGAGTTTGCTGGTATTTGTGTGCTCTCCTTAGCATGGTCTAAGTGTAATGTGTAATTTCACCATAACTCCAACCCTTACCCTAACCTCAACCTATTGGCCAAAATGCACAGAGACCAGTGCAGCGAGGAAGTTTCTTCCCTGTTATGAGCAAGAATCCACTATCTATTTGATAAAGGGTGGCAGCAGCCATGTCACTGAGCCACACACCCTCTGACTTTGTATTTTTCTCCAGGTCCCATATGCCATCCTCTCATGTTTGCAGAGGAAGGTCAGGAATCTAGCAGAGCTGGTTGTTCCTTACAAAGATGAAATTAATGCTCTAGCAACATGCTATTTCAACATATATGGCTTGGCTACACCCTGAACACTTCCATGGCTTGGAACCTATAAAAGAATTATACAGACTGTTGAAATGTGTCTGTATTACTATGGAGGTGTGTATAGTTGTGTTTTGAGAACAGAGGGACTATGTGAGGAAATTAGAAGCAAGTAGAAGAGCAAGAAAACAGTAGGTCCCTTCTGAATTGGGAGAAGAAGCCATTTTTTTATTTCAGTCTTCACATCAAAGAGGTTACCTGTCCCATGGCAAGCTCAGTGATCATCAGGGACAGGGAGAAGGTTCTTGGTTGGGAAAGAACATATGAGAGTTGAATCCCTCCCTGCTATGCCACTGACTTTCTCTCCCATGGCCCAAGAGTCAGTTTTTGGGAGCAAGCAGCTCCCTGGAGCCAAAGCCTTGCTCTTTGGGTTAAGGTTCGTGAGAACAGGGATTCCTACATGGTGCCAATGTCATGACTGGCTTCTCAAACAGCCTCCTGAGAGTACAGACACAGTGTGGGGGTAGAGCATGGTTCAGGATGGCCCCATGACCTGAAGACGTGCTCATTACCTCTCTTCATGGAGTCTGTCATCCCCAGCTGGTGGGAGGAAGGGTGCCAATACCAGGCCAAAGATATGAAAGACCTGCTTGCGGATCTGTTTGGTCTTCATGCCATAAATAATGGGGTTTAACATGGGAGGGAGAGTGAGGTAGAGATCGGCTACTAGGACTTGGGTGTGAGGTGCCAGGCTGAGGGAGAACATCTGAAGATACATGGAGAGGAGCCCACCCAAGTAGAAGAGCAGGATGACACTGATGTGGGACCCACAGGTGCTGAAGGCCTTGAGACGTGCCTCCTGGGAGGAGAGCCGGAGCACGGAGCGGAGGATCATGCTGTACGAGAAGGCAATGAACATGGAGTCTGCCCCCACCAGAAGTGTGGCCACCACCAGGCTGTACAGGTCACTGGCTGTCGGGTCCGTGCAGGCCAGCTCTACAATGGCCATGTGCTCGCAGTAGGAGTGAGGGATGCGGTTGCCTTTGCAGTAGGGCAATCTGGCAAGCAGGCAGGTGAGGGGGATCATGACACCGATGCCTCTAGCCAAGGACAGCAGCCCTATCTGGGCAATCCGTGGGTTGGTTACGACCATGGCATATCTCAGTGGCTTGCAGATGGCCATGTAGCGGTCAAAGGACATGGCCAGCAGTAGCCCAGACTCAACCGCCGTGAATGTGTGGATGAAGAACATCTGGGTGAAGCAGGCCTCAAAGCTGATCTCCCTGGAATCCAGCCAGAAGATGCTTAGCATCTTGGGGATGACAGCGGTCGAGAAGACCAGGTCGATGACAGCCAGCATGCACAGGAAGTAGTACATGGGCTCATGGAGGCTTTTGTCCAGCCTGATCACGATGAGGACAGTGCCATTCCCTAGCAGCACCATGAAGTACATTAGGCTGAATGGGATGGAGATCCAGATGTGGGCAGTTTCCAGGCCAGGGATGCCTGTCAGCAGAAAGGCTGAGGGGTTGGAGCAGGAATGATTGACAGATGACATGGCAGGCCGTAGGCACAGAGCAATGGCTTCTCAGATGTTTCCTGAAAAGCAAACACTTTTAAGGGGTTGGATCTCTTGCTCATAACATGCTGGGCACTGTAAACTGTTTTTACCTCCAATACAATGACATCTTGTGTATTTGTCACTTTCAATTTAATTCAACACAAAATGGCTTTTAAAGCAGCAGCATGGGCAGGGGAGATTGTGTGATCTGCTCCAGGCACCTGTGCGCCTGGATTCACCACTGCCCTCTTGAATGACTTTGGGCAAGTCCCTTTGCTTTACTTTCTCTTTCTGCTCTTGGCCTGTTTTGTCTGTTTAGCTTGTGAGCTTTTTAGGAAAAGGACCTTCTGCTACGGTCCCTGTCTGCAGGACTCACTTGGCTGCTACTGAAATGCCTGATGGGCAGGAATTCAGGTATACCTTTTCCCATGGAAAAAAGGAGAAAAATGGAGATTCCCCCCTTTCTCAGAGGAAAATGTGACTTTCTCATTTTAAGGGAGAAACCCATAGATTTTGCACATTTGCAAATTGCTATCTGCAGGTGGGCAAAGTTGCAGCCTGCAAGGGGTTGAGAGGGAGCAGGAGGAGTGCAGACAGGCAGGGGCGTCATGTGTGTGCATATGCACATGCATATGCACATGGCCTGGACCTGCGTTCTGTGAGCTAAGGGGACAGAGGGAGCTCTGATTTTCCACGATAAAACCCCCCAAAATAAAATAATGAAATTTATGGGTATTTAGAATTTATTTATTATAGTGATTCAGGCACCAGCAGACTTCCAAGTTGCTTTAAAACTGTAAATATATCAATAAAAACATTGTGTTCAACTGATACTATATATATATATATATATATATACACATATACATATACACACACACACATACATACATACAGAGAGAGAGAGAGAGAGAGAGAGAGAGAGCGCTTCCATTATAATCAAAGTACAATTTTCGTGACACTTTCCAGTTGGTCTAATAAAAGGTATCATTTTAGAACCAAGAGTTCTAGTTTTTTGTATGTCCATTATAATCATGGATTTGGGGTTTTTAATCAGAGAATTTGCTTTAAAAAAAAAATCAGAGAATTTGCAATTTTTTTTTAATCAGGGAAAACCAGGATCCCTGCTGAAGGGGTAGGTGGGTGATAAAGACATCTTGGTCCATCCCTCTCTACCCCAGTAACCACCTGCAATTCGGAGGCCTAACCTAATGGGGAAATGGGGGTGACGGTTCCAGGGGGGTGGTTAGGAGACAGTTAACGTCCCTGTGCACAACCAGTGTAGGCTACACTCTGCAGGGATACAGCGATGGTGTTATACTGGCTCAGGCCAGGCTGCATCAGCCTGAATTGCCAGAGCAAGATGAATCAGAAAGAAGGAAACTTAGAAAGGGACCCATCATGTGGCTTATTTCAGGAGACATTTGGTACAGGGAAGCGAAGACTGAGACGTTTGATAACTCTGAGCTCTCTCTCCATCTATGCATGCACGATTTTGCCATACTTGTGAAGGCCAGAGCAAAGCACTATCCCATAAATCAAAGTATTTCCCCCAGTTGCCTCTACCTGGAGCCCAATAACTCATGTCTGAAGACAGTGCGTTGTCCTGGAAAAGAATCCCAGCTGGATTTGAAGGCACACAGTGGGAATTTGCTGCTTCTCCTGTTAGTTTTTTCCTTAAGGGTTCAGCACCTGCATTGCTTAGGGTAAACAGCTGCCTGCTTTCTAAAGTGGCAGACAAACTCTTTGGGTAAAGGTGATATCTTTTATTAGACCAACTAAATAGTTGCAAAAAAAGTTGTTATTAGCAACCTTTCAGGCACATGTCCTCCAGCAGGCAAAACAAGACATTACAAATGGCGAGGGAGTTTAATAACAGGGCACGTGGAGAAGAACTTTCTGGTGTCAGTTTTAAACTTACTACCGTCTCATTTCATTTGACAATCTCTTTTTATCATCTCCCTACTGTGGGAGATGATAAATAGTACATCCCTATGCCTGTTCTCTTTTATTATTTTGGGAACCTTTCTCATGCCCCTCCTCAAGTGTTTCTTTTCTAAACTGGACAAGCCTGGCCTCTTCAATCTCTCCTCATATGAAAGCCCCTCCAGACCACTCAGCATTCTTGTTCTCCTTCTCTGCCCCTTCTCTAGTTCTTTTACATCCTTTCTGAGGTGTGGATACCACAACTGGGCACAATATTTAAGGTGTGGATGTACTGTGGAGTTATAAAGGGGCATCATGATACTTTCTGTTCTGTCCACAGTTCCTTTCTTAATCATCCCTTACACGTTGTTTGCCTTTCTGATAGCTGCTGAGCTGATGTTTTTAGCAAAAAGTCCACAACAACTCCCAGGTCTCTCCATGTGTGGTAACAGCAAATGCAGAGCCCAGCATTTGGGTTGCTTTGCCCCATGTGTGTCAACTGACACCTGCAGTCTCAGTGTCTCAGCAACACTACACACAGAAGTGAAATCGTGTCCCATCTCATGCACCTCGACTTCTACATACCAGGATCACATCAGCCTTTGTGCCACAGCATCACAGGGGAGCCTGTCCCAAGCTCCGTGCCCATGATGGTTGCCCCTCTACTCTTTCCGGAGTCCCTGCTTTCCCCGATACAGACTCCTGCTCTGTAGGTCTGCCCTGATCTCCCTGTTCCTACATGCAGGACCTTGCATTTTTTCTGAATTAGCCAGTCACCAAGAGATCCAGATCACCCTGTAGGTCTCCCTTGTCCTCACAGTTGCTTGTCCCTCTGCCAATTCTATTTAATACCTGCAAATTCTTCCAGTAGTGCTTTTTTATTTGCTGACAGGTTGCTGATAAAAATTTAGGATAAGGCCCATTCTAGATGTGATCCCTGCCTCTGAAATCCCAGTAGAGGCTTGTACATTTCCAACTACTTTTGGAGATTTGTCAATTAGATTTGCCTGTATTCCCCCTCAGGAATCACTGCTAGGCCGTGGGTGAGGGTTGACCTGGTGGAGGGGCTTCTGGAAGGGCTAGATGTCTTTATGTCGGCGGGTCCGGATGACCTACACCCAAGGGTGTTGAGGGAGCTGGTGGGGGTGATTGCTGAGCCTTTGGCTTGGTTATACGAACTCTCTTGGAGCTCTGGACAA
>JAGPOW010003316.1:194294184-194305682 GCA_030014935.1 Caiman crocodilus | reverse complement strand
GAACCCAGCATTCATTCCTGCCTGTGGCAGGGGGTCAGGCTAGATGATCTGTTCAGGTCCCTCCTGACCCTAGCTACTGTGAAACTATGAAACTATAATTTCTGCTTTTTTCTAAAAAAAATGGTTACTACAATGAAAATGGTTATTTAATATAGACAAATCTTACATAGAAAAATCTTAATATAGACAAATCTATATGTGTGTGTGTGTGTGTGTGTGTGTGTGTGTGTGGTGTGTGTGTGTGTGTGTGTGTGTGTATGTTTCACAACAATTTTATTACATGGCTAAACCTACTTGCCTAAGCATTTGCAAGTATATTTTAATAAATAATTTTGCTTTGTGACCATCAGCAGCCTTGCTGGGACACAGATTAAAGCCATATTCCAGCTGCAGATTCAATGCTCCCCACCACTCCAATCAATGGTCTGGGTAATTTAAGTCACCCATGACAACCAAGTCTTTTGAATGCATGGCCTCTGCCAGGTCTTGAGAGAACTCCAGATCCACCTCCTTCCCTTGGTTTGGGGACCGTAGTATACGCCTACAGTTAGATTTCTCTCACCTCCCTCCACCCCAGCCAAGTAGCTTGATCCAGAGGGTTTCAAGCTACTTATCTTTGGATCCAATGTCAGTCTCCAGAGAGGTGTACTGCTCCCTCATGTAGAGAGCTACCCCTCCACTGTTTTTCCCTACTCTGTCCATTCTTTGCAGGGTGTAGCCCTCTATGGGTACACTCCAATCATGTGAGGGGTATGCTCCTGGCATTGGTGCACAGACAGTTAGGCCTCCAACTGACACCCTCAATTTCCTGAGGTGCTGTGGGAGAACTGTACTGTTTGGTTAGCATTTTCAGAAAACAGTTGTGCTAGTATCCTCTCACAAGACGGTTAATGGTAAATGTCACGTTACTATACCACTATAACCCACACAAAATGTACAAGTCATTTTGTATTGCAAAGGGTGTTGTTGCATATGGTTTTAAATATGATTGTTTAATATCTACCTATCTATCTATCATTCTCCATGTATCCTAAGGGTTGCGGCCAGCATGCTAGGAGTGAGGGGAACCATTAGGGCTGGTGTCACAGGCTAGCTGGGCACTGTGAGAGTATTCATTTGGATCGAGGAGGCAAGTAGGGAGTGGAATAAAGGCAAATTTACTATAGTTTACACACACACACCAGTTAACTGAAAGATAAATGTGATAAGCAGATAAGACAATATAAAAGAGCTAGTAGTAAAATAATAACAAAAGATAATAATAACAGATAGACAGATAGATCAATCTGTCACAGGTCAACTGGGCACTGTGAGGGTATTAGCCACACTGGGGTGTTCAAAACAACAAATAGACAGACATGGGTTGATAACTTATTGATAGTCCCTCAATGCCAGGTGCGTGTCAAGTGGTTCCAGTGAAGTCAGGCATCCCTGAAGATCGACACTGTCAGAGGGCTTACCGGGGGAAGGGCCCTCCCTCAGGATGCGATCCTCACTCACCCCGGGAGTCCGGGGTCCGGGTGTGGGACAGAAATAAATGACAGTTCTGTTCCCTCCTTCCTGCTGGTTACCTGATGCATGTGGTTTTTATACCTAGCTCTGGATAAGTCCTGGGCTTCAGATTCTGCAATTCTGATTGGTGAAGCCCATCCACTGATCAGAACTAAGCCAGGGAGAAAAGAGCTATGCCTTTTCTAGATGGGAGAGGCAAGGAGTAATCTGGACTTGGTTCAAGACTGTGGCCTGCCAGGTGCAGACAACTTTGCAGGTGGAGCCACTGAAGTGTATAAAAGGAGAGCATGCTAAGTACACTGGCGAGAGAGACACAGTGAGGGACAGCGAGGAGTGAGGAGCTCCAGAGATGATCATCTTTGGGACCCCACCGGGGCCTCGATTGTGCATAGATCAGTGCATGATGATCTGGTCTTGGGAGAAGCTTAAGGCTTCCAGAGCCCCACACAATGTGCATGTTGATGTCTGGGGAGCTGGCTCTGGGAGTAGATCGAGGCACAGATGGCATAGAGAGGGAGCACCAGTAGGAAGAAATGCCAGGTCCTTATTATTGGGGATCCATCCTAAGGGGACTGGGGAATCCCTTCTTTCGACCCTACCCCATGGCACACAAAGTCTGCTATATGGCTGGGGTTCAGATTCAGGATATCACAGAGGATCCTGGCCCACATTTGACCCAAGGACCAGTACCCCATGGTTCTTATCCATGTGGGAACAAATGACATGGCTAGACCGCATTGTGATGGACTTTGAGGCCCTGGGGCCAAGCTCAAGGAGAGAGGGCCACAGGTGGTATTCTCTTCTATTCTCCTGGTAAATAGATGTGAACAGTGACATGAGGCCTGCACTGGTGAGGTTAACCAGTGGCTATGGAGTTGGTGCTGCCACGCCAGCCTCAGGTTCCTGGTCAACAACCCACACTTTCATGCAGGGGGCATGCTTGGGTGGGATGGGCTACATCTCTCTGCTAAAAGAAATCATGTCTTTTCTGCCAGGTTAGCTGATCTCATCTGGTGTACCTTAAGCTAGCTTTACTGGGTGATGGGGCCACAGGACGACATCTCCTAGCTAAGACTGGTGATGTGCACAAGGAGTACCCAGGTAAGTGACAAGGGTCTGGATAGCCCTAAGAACTGGGGGGTGGTGCATGCATCAATTCAAGGCCTTAAATGCCTCTACACTAATGCTCATAGTATGGAAAATAAGCAGGAGGAACTTGCCCTCAGGATAGCTAGTACAAACCCAGACATATTAGGGCTTACAGAAACATGGTGGGATTCATCCCATGACTGAGCGGTAAAGATTAGGGGCTACAGCCTATACAGGTGGGATAGAATGAGGACGAAAGGCAGGGGTTCTCCATCAAAGAACAATACATGTCCTCAACTAACAGGATGGGGTCAGAGGAGGGGCAGGCTGAAATGCTCTGGGTCAGAATTCAGTGAGGTTGTGGGATAAGGGACTTAATGGTGGGTGTCTACTATGGACCACGCAACCAAGGGGAAGAGCTGGACTGTGAATTCTTGGGTCAGCTTACAGAGGCACTAAAGCCAAAGGATATAGTTGTCATGGGTGATCTAAATTACCCCGACATCTGCTGGGAGGAGTAGTCAGCCCCGTCAGACCACTCACAAAGGCTCCTTGCTGAGATACAGGACTGCCACTTAACCCAGGAGATGCAGAGTCTCACCAAGGGGAATGCCCTCCTGGACCTGGTCCTGGCCACAGGCGATGACCTGGTGAAGGGACTGTGGGTTCTCTACCACCTGTGTGAAAGCGTTCATCGCCTGCTGGAATTCACCATCCAGTGCAGGGTGTCAAGGGCCTGCAGCAAGGCAGCAGCCCTTAACTTCAGGAGGGCCAGCTTCAATGAGTTGAAGAGATTGGTAGGAGAGGCATTATGGTCCCAGCGAGTAGGGGAACTAGGTGTCCAAGACAAGTGGTCATTCCTTAAGGAGATGATCCTCTGAGCCTAAGGGATGATAGTCCCAACATGAGTCAAAGGAGGCAAGAGTGCTCACAAGCCCCCTTGGCTTGCAAAGGCATTCAGGAACACCTGAAAGCCAAAAAGGAGGTGTACACCCAGTGGAAGGGAGGGGCTATCACCAAAGAGGAATATGCCCCCAAAGCAAGAGGTTGTAGGGAGGCTGTTAGGAAAGCTAAGGCAGATATGGAACCAGGGCTAGCATCAAGGATCAAAGACAACAACAAGTCCTTTTTTAAATACACAGAGAGTGTGAAGACGCCACCGGGTAACGTGGGGCCCCTGCAGGATACGCTTGGCAATCTGATGTTTGCACCAGAGGAAAAAGCAGACCTTTTTAACAATTTCTTTGCCTCCATTTTTTTTGTGCAGGGACTAGGACTCCCCAGTGAGATTTAGGACTCAGGAGTGACTTTGCCAGGCCTAGGGTCAGGGAGGGCTGAGTTAGGGAATTTCTGGAAGGGCTGGATGTGTTCAAATCAGCAGGTTCAGATGATCTCCACCCCAGGGTGCTGAGGGAATTGGCAGGGGCTATTGCGGGGCCCTTGGTATGACTTTATGAGCACTTGTGGTGCTCTGGGCAGGTGCCAGATGACTAGAAGGCCAATGTGATCTCCATTTTTTTAAAAAAAGGGAGAAGGGATGGCCCAGGCAACTATAAGCCCGTTAGTCTTACTTTGATCTGGGAAAGTTCTTGAAAATTCCTGGGGAAATCTTTGAGAAGATTATCCAGGAGCACATCTGTGAAGGGGCAGCAGGTGGGATGATGCTCAGGGGAAACCAGCATGGGTTTATTAGGGGCAGGTTCTGCCGAACCAACCTGATTGCCTTATACGATCAGGTCACAAAATCATCGGACTCAGGTGTTGCCGTGGATGTAGTCTTTCTGGACTTCAGGAAGGCCTTTGACACTGTCTCCCACCCCATTCTCATTAAAAAGCTAGGTGACTGTGGCATTGATGCCTACACGGTCAGATGGATCACAAATTGGCTGAGAGGCTGCACCCAGAGAGTGATGCTGGACAGGTCGTATTCACCCTGGAGGGATGTGGGCAATGGAGTCCCCCAGGGCTCGGTCACCATTCAATTTCTTTATTAGTGACTTGGACAAGGAGGTGGAAAGCACCCTGTCCAAATTCACTGATGACACCAAGATTTGGGCTGAGGTGGGCATGCTAGAAGGGAGGGAAAGGATACAGCTGAACCTGGACAGGTTACAGAGGTGGGTGAATGAGAATGGGATGGGATTCAATACTGACAATTGCAGGGTGCTGCGCTTGGGCAATAAGAACCGGCAGCATACCTGCAGTCTGGGGAACTCTCTTCTCGAAAGCACAGTGGCAGAAAGAGATCTTATCGATTCCAAGATGAACATGGGCTACCAATGTGAGGATGTGGTCAGTAGGGTTAACCACATCTTCGCATTCATCAACAGATGCATCACAAGCAAGGCCAAGGTGATGCTCCCCCTCCATGCGACATTGGTCAGGCCGTAGCTGGAGTACTGCATCCAGTTCTGGGTGCCGCACTTCAAGAGGGATGTGGGCAGCATCGAGACTGTCCAGAGGAGGCCACCCGCATGATCCAGGGACAGCAGGGCAGACCCTGCAAGGAGAGGCTACGGGACCTGAACCTGTTCAGCCTCTACAAGAGAAGGCTGAGAGGGGATCTGGTGGCCATCTATAACCTTGCCAAGAGGGACCAGCAGGCAATGGGAGAATCCCTGTTCTCCCTGAGCTCTACCAGGAGTAACAAGGAATAACAGCTGTAAGCTGACTGAGAGTAGGTTCAGGCTGGACATCAGGAAGCACTACTTCACAGTCATGGTGGCCAGAATCTGGAACCAACTTCCAAGAGAAGTGGTGCTGGTTCCTACATTGGAGGTCTTTATGAAGAGAGTCAATAATTACCTAGCTGGGGTCATTTGAGTCCAGTTTTCTCTCCTTTCCAGGGCAGGGGGTTGGACTTAAGTATCTAATTAGGTCCCTTTCAACCCGGCATCTATGAATCTATGAGGGTGCTCAAGTTGCCCCGGCTCTAGGCTGAGTAACCGGAGCCCTGCAGTGTGGCTCCATAATAAACTAAAGGAGCCCTGGTGCTCAAAGCAGGGCCCAGGAAAGGGTGTGAGGCCGGGGAACCAGGGCCAGTAAGGGCACCAAGCCATTGAGAGGAGCCAGAGGCACCATCAGAGAAAGGCCCATGTTTCTGAAGTCTCTTGGTGTGGTACGATATGTTGATTACAGATTGTATGTGGCGTCTTATACTAATTTTACTGTAAATATTTAATGTGCCTTATTTAAATCTATTGTAGCAATAAATTTGTATATAGTTAAGTGCTCAGTCTTGGCCTGGCTCTGTAGAGAGGAGAGGGAATGGCTCCCAAGTGGCAGGCCCCTCTCTCAGCACCCTGCCTGATCACTGTCCCTTCCACTGGCAGACAGGGCACACCCCTGGGTTTACCCTGGCTACACAGGTTCAAACACACACATGCATGGTCATACTTATATCACATTTGCATAACTTTTTAACAGAAAAATGAACAATTTCTTGCTGCATTTTTATTAAAGTAGCTGGGAAAATGCTGCTGAAAGCAAAATAGGAACAATAAAAGTGCACTGTTGGTGAGGCAGCTACAAAGCAAAGGGCACAGAGACTCAAAGTTATGCCTGACATTATCCGGAGTCCTGTGTCCAGTTTTGGGCTCCCCACTACAGAAAGGATGTAAATGACCTGGAGAGCGTCTAGAGAAAGGGAAAAACAATGTTTGGGGGGGCTGGGGGACATGAGTTATCAGGAAAGGTGAGGGAACTGGGCTGATTTATTCTGGGGAATAGTAGAAGGAACAGGGATTTGATAGCAGCCTTGAACTCCCTGCAGGGGGGCTGCAAAGAGGGTGGAGCTGGGCTGGTCTCAGTGGGGGCAGATGACAGAGCAAGGAGCAATGGGCTCCAGTTGCAGCAAGGGAAGTTGAATCTGGATATTAAGGAAAACTTTCTCACTAGGAGGATAGTAAAACACTGAAACAGGCTCCCCAGGGAGGTGGTGGGATCGTCATTCTTGGAGGTTTGTTAGACCTGGCTGGACAAAACCTTGGCTGGGATGATGCAGTTGGGGTTGGTTCTGCTTGGAGCAGGGGGTTGGACTAGATGTAACCTCCTGAGGGCTCTTCCAACCCTCATTTTCTATGATTCAATGATTACTCAGCCAGGGAGAACCTGAACCTCCAGCTGCTAAAGTCTGAAGCACAGGCAAGGCTTAAGTGACTGGAGAACTATGTCCATTATTTTTAAGCTTTCCCTGAGTAATATTCACCCCCAGAGGTTGATACATTCTTCTCACAGGCACAGGCCCAAGCAGGCTTCCATCCATTTTATGTCTTGTCTTGGTTTAAGTAGAGCCCAAGCCTCAAAAACCCATGAGAATCACTTTCACAGGAAACCAGTCTTCCTCAGCTACTGCATGCTGAGATCAGGATGTGGCACACAGGTATAGAAAGATCTCCCCGGGGCATTGAGCTGCAGGCAATTGCCAACCAAAACAATTCTCCAAATCATCGTTCCAAATCCTTACTCACAGCTACAAGGCACAAAAGCTGAAACAGCTGAAGTGACCTACATTATGCTAAAGGTAAAAGCAAGCGAGATGAGGACATTGCAAATGCCCTGACATTGCTGCGATAGAGAAAAGCGGTAGTGGATAGTTCATTCTTGCTTGTAGCTGGAGCCGTATAATTTGCTGGTCTGCACAGCAGTTTTCCAGACTGAAATGACTTTCTTCATCTGCAGGTGTGGGCTCAAAGAGCCGATCAAATTTTCAATATACAGGTCTTCTTTCTCCTCTTGTAAATAGTCTCTGAAAATCCCCACCATCCTATTTTAAGAGAAAGCATAGGTTTAACGTCACAGAACAGAGGCTCGGAAAAGAACGCGGCGCATAGAAGACAAGACAGGACTGGCCTCACCTCATCTCAGACACAGGGAGACCTGGGACCTGCTCTGTGATGCCAAGGATATTTAGGATTTTCCACTTAATGAGTGTCTCATGTAAAGTATGTAAAGGGCCCTGGCAACAGGGAGCAGAACTCAGGACTCTGCTTCTAGCTGTGCCTATTTCACAGTCACACACCTCTTGTTTGCTCCCCTTCTGGATCAATGACTATGCTCTTGGCTAATAGCTTAGTTTCAAAGTGAGGGGAAAGAATACACCTACCTAGTCTAGTTTGTCAACTGGCCGTCAGTGTACCCTGCTGGGAAGCTAGAAATTTGGGTTTGAGGACTCTTTGGATGACTATGGCCTAGATCCTGGGTCTCCCCTTATTTGGCAGGGGATGCCCTAGACCTCTGGACTACTAGTGATGCCTGTTGATTATCTCCAGGTACCACAGGGGCTTTCTCAATTGTGCTCTGGAGTTGCCTACATCCTCTTTTTCTGAGTACACATGCCTAGGTACCTAAACATACATTGCACTTCAGAGGCACTTAAGTCTATCCCCTATGGGACTATAGGTTGTCTGAAGAGCTTAAACCAAGGCAAACAACAGCTGTCCTGAGGCCAGGTGCCTGACACTTGAAATCTCTAATGTCTGACTGTAGTTGTACACAGAACCAAGGGGAATTTGGGCCTGACAGAAAGACCTTTTATATGCTTTACTGATTGGGGCTTCATGGGTACTAAGGGTTTCCCTAAACTGCCACTCCTGGAAGGGGACGTTGGTACGATTGGTGAGAGATTATTCTGTCCTAATTGGAGGTGTTCAGGTCACATCCGTGTGATTGTGCCAGGGCTGCAATGCTGTGTCCCATACCGTGGAACATGGAAGCTGCCAGAAAGGGGGTGAGACCAAGAAGGGGCTGAAGAAGATGCTTCAGAGGATGGTATAAGAAATCTGCAGAAGAATAATCTGCCTTCTACAAGACATCTCATCCTGGTCTCCAATTACTAGAGATGATCTTAAAGTTGAAAGAACTTCTAACTCTTAGGTTTATGGGCTAATTATGATCTTTATGCCAAAATACTTCCTTTGGGTTTGCCTTTCCAATTGAATGCCTCCTCCCAAAAACTCTACCCCCTAATCTTGAGTTGGGACAAGTAGAAAATACTGGAAACCCTCGCTGTTCATGGGTTCAGCATTCACAGTTTCAAATATTCGTGAATGCCACAGTTTAAATACGCTTACCAGAGCTCCTCGGGAGCGCCGCACTTCCTGCTGCTGGCCTCCTGCCGTCAGAGCCGTGCCCTGCCCCCCCACCATTGAGGGCACTGCGTTCATGAATGCAGTGCCTTATTCGTGCATTTTGCCATTCGTGGGGTATACGAGAATGTAACCCCTATGAATGGCAAGGGTCACCTGTAGTTTCTTGGTCTCCTCCATTTAATATCAATTAAATAGTGACTAGCCCAGAAACACCTGTTTTTAGTCATCTTTGTACGTTTCTGAAGAGCTGTGCTTAAAATTCTCCATCATCTGAACTCACATTTTTGATTTAAAGTGTCTGGGTATTGGGCAGGGAAATTTAGCACATTGAATTTATGACCCCTATTTTTTCTGAACACTTATAAAATAATATTTCAGGTAAAAAAAAAATTCCCACAGCCACAACAGTGGACTGTAAATCAACATGCATCAAAGCATGCTGAGAGTGCATGCTGCAAGGATCAGGCAGCAGCCAACCAGGTTATTCACCTAGATCTACATTTTCCTACTGAGAAAAAAAAAGGCACATTTGAAAAGAGAAGAAATTCATTCTCACTCCCACTCCGGTTTGTAGTCAGCTAAAGTCACCACAATCATTTCATGCAGGTCAGTGATGAAGAAATCGATGTTGATGGTGGATAAAGCCTTTTTTAGATCCTCTCTCTCTGTAGGCTCCAGCTCCACTTGGTATCTCTTGTCCACCAGGAAAAAGGGATTCTGAAATGAAAAACAGGTCAGGAGTAGACACAGTGACACGTGTGTTGCAGACGGACCCCCGTGTCAGCTGGTGGAAGAGGTTTTGTCTGAGTGCCACGCATTACACCTGCACCTTTCTAAGGGCCATTCTGATCCCCTCTCCTGCCTGATCTGCTGCTCTGCTGTCTGCTTCCTTCACTGTCCTTCCTGCCCAACTTTTTGTTTTGCTTTTCATTCCTGCTGCTGTGCTACCTGTCCCCTCCCGGATCAGCACTATACCCCACACCTACCCTACAGCATTGCCTCCCACTGTGGCAACCTTTTGCCACCATCACTGATGTACCATCAATGAGATGGGAAGTGATCCCTAGCCCAACCCATGGTCCCTGTAGCCATGCTACATTCAGACAGGGGTACAATTTGGCAGCTTCTACGGTGAGTGAGAAGTCCTATTCGGGATCCCCTTTGCTCACACTACATAGGGAGGTGGTTAGAAAAGGCACCCTAAACCTAGGTGTCTTATCTGCTCCTGCCTGTATGATCATATCCAGTAGGAGTGCTCTGTGGCTGGAAATACCATAAGGAGTCATCATAGGAAGACCTCGCAAATATCCATGCTTTGATGGATAACCAAGACAATGAATGACCAGAAAAAACAGCTGCCATCATTTCCAGGGAACTAGTCAGATACAATATTGAATTTGCAGCTCTCAATACGACTGGACAAGGATCCCCTGAAGGTAGAGGGTGGAAGCTACAACTGTTGGAAGGAAAAATAGGACCAGGACCCATGTATTCAATGGGTCAGTTTTGCCATCAAGAATTAGCTTGTTAGTGAACTAACAGAAGACCCTGTGGGAATCAGTGCATTTCTTATGCGTATCTTATGACCCACTTTAAAGTCAGCAACAACCAGAGTATGCCACGGTCATCAGAGAATATACCCTGTTGCCTAATGCTGACAATGATGTCAGAGAACAATTCTAGTCCAACCTTGATCGTGCTCTGAGTTATACTCCCAAGGAAGGCAAGATCATTTCCCTCAGTGATGTCAACACCACAGTCAGGAGTGACCTGGACCTCTGAAATGGCACCTCTGCAAAGGAAGGCATGGGGAAAGCCAACTCGAATGATATCCTTCTCTTAAGTAAATGCACAGAGCATTGTCTTGTCATTACCTACACCATCTTCAGACAGAGTAACCAAGCCTGGTGTGCCTTGGTAAAGGTTATCTTGAATGGTCAGCCCAGTCACCTCATCTCAGGTGTGAAAAACCTGGAAATGCCACTGTGAAGCTGAAGCAGGGATACACCTCCTCTCCCACAGATATTCTGGAAATGCTGAAGAGCTGCCACTGAAAGCTCCCTCAGAGTAGCTTCACTGATTCACTTCTGGGATTGGTGCAAGCAGCCAGATATAAGCAATCAGTTGCAAGCAGCCAGGTGTAATTGGACAGGGCCACAGCAAAGGCCTAGCACAGACATGATCTCCAAGAGCAACAAACCGACTCAGGTTGCACTTTGCATGTCAAAGAGGGTAAAGCAGGAAAAAATAAATGATGAGGAGCTAACTGGAAAATGCTCCTTGTTGAATGTGAGGGCTATTGCACAGAACAAAGCAAAACATTCAGGTCAGCTGGGCATTTTGACCGGGCTTTGCCAGTACCCCTGCTGGCTCTTAATACCGGAGGATCCCTGGCTAGAGGATCTTGCCTCTTCTCTCAGGGTCAAATCAATACCCATTTTTTGGGATCAGGCTGGAATTTGACCCCATGGTTAGCTGTGCAATGAGAATGGAAAACGGGGGGTTTTGCCTTCCTCTGTATGTGGGGGGTGGGAGGTGAATTGTCATCTTCCTTTATAGTTTCATAGTAACCAGGGTCAGAAGGGGCCTAGAGCAGGCCATCTAGTCTGACCCCCCACCAATGGCAGGAACGAGTGCTGGGGTCACAGGACCCCAGCCAAGAACCTATCCAATCTACTCTTGAAGATGCCCAAGGAAGGAGCAAGAACCACTTCCATAGGAAGCCGGTTCCACGTCCTAGCCACCCTAACTGTGAAGTAGTGCCTCCTAATGTCCAACCTAAACCTGCTCTCCAGTAACTTGTGACCA
>JAGPOW010003316.1:194283949-194294084 GCA_030014935.1 Caiman crocodilus | reverse complement strand
CTTTGGAGGCTGCTCCCTTCTTCCAAAGATAGTAAGCCTCCTGCTTTGCCCTCAGGGCCCCCCGAATATCCCTATTAAGCCACGGGGGCTTCCGGGCACCTTTGCCTATCTTGCATCGGGTAGGAACGGTCGCCCCTTGGGCCCGGAGGATCATCTCCTTAAGGAGCGCCCACCCTTCGTTAATGCCCATGTCCTCAACCCTGCAGTTCCTCAGCGCCTCGTCGACTAGCCTCCTGAGCTCTCTGAAACTGGCCCTTTTGAAATCTGGGACCCTAGTCCTAGTGTGGGCCCTAGCTACGCTGTGCCGGACAGCAAATTCTATCAGGCGATGGTTGCTGTCTCCCAGGGAGTCGCGTACCCGGAGCCCTGCAACCAGATCAAAAGAGATCCTTATCTCTCTCAAATGATTTTTAACAACCCTTATAGCAGCACAACATTGGCCACCATCGTTCCCTTGGATTACTTGTGTTAGATTATGATATTATGTCTTGGGTTATATCAGGGACTGTGTAGATGGACTGAGAGGTACGAGAATGGATTTGTATGGGATTGTTTTGCTAGCGATGATCCTGCCTTAGGCCTGGGAATGGTCTAGATGACCTCTCAAGGCCCCTTCCAGCCCCACTTCTTTATGATTCTAGGAAAACTGATTAAATGTACTGCTGACGTGCTGCATGGCTTTGACAGGTGTTAGTCCTGCTATCAGGGAAGTGCCCATTGCTGTCCTTGATTTTTCACACACAAACCTCTGTGAAATAATGAAGGCACACAGTGTGTAGTGACTGGATCTTTGCTGAGTGCACTTGCTTTCAGACATTGTTTGCATTGTGCTCAAAATCATTTTCTGCCAAAACACATGGAACTTCCTAGAAGCTCACTTATTTCAACTGCAGAGTCAGCCCTCCTACAACTGCTCGTCTAGGCTTCCTGCAGATTTTAACACTTGTGCAACATGGCTGTGATTGGGCTCAGTTGCAAAACGCTGAGAAGAACCCATTTTTTCAGCTTTTTCACCGAAAATCTTGCAGTTTTTGTGTATTCACTCAGATTAACATCACCATTATATAGCTGATGACTTCCAACTTGCTAACAACCAGGTTTCCAATGACAACCAGTGTTGGCAGAAATATTCCAGCTGGCCCTTGTCATTACCCTCCCTCCTCCTCCCTGCTTACATTTTCCTGGAGGAAGCAATGTCCTCTGTTACCTGATTCATCTGCACAAGCAGCACTGATCTCCTCGCTGACAGGACTTGCCACAGGGACAGGATGTGCTTCAGCTGTGTTTGAGGCACCACCTGCGGGATGAAAGCACAGGCAGGGACTTAGCTGGACTTGGGAACCTACAGGGATTCCCATTACACAGAGTTGGGCATGCTCTTCAATATCTGCAAATGCACCACTCCCTGGTGAATAGGTCCTGGGCAAACTCTGGCTTGAAGAGCTAAAGTGTAAGGGTCATGCTGGTCTCTTTCTGGCTGTTGGCTGACATTGTGGCCAGGCTAATTTTTCATGCTGATTTTCATTAATAATGCTGTGACACGTAGGCTCTCCCTCTCTCCATACCCTCTGCAGTATACTACTATGCGAGTACGCTTCCTGGAAAAATAATCCCTGGGTAACATTTTCTAAAAGCGATTAAATGAGCAAGAAGCAAAGATTCACTTTCTGAAGGGACTGGAATAGAGTATGGACTTAGGTGGCCCAACAGTAGGGCTGTGCAAGTCTTTGGATCCCGCTTCTGATCCAGAGCTGCTTTGGATGCTTCGGCATCCGAAGCAGCACATTCAGATTGAAGCAACGGTATCCAGAGTGGGTCAGGGGCATCCAAAGCACTTCAGGTCCACTTTGGGTGCTTTGGACCCACTTCTGCCATTTTGAGGCAATTAGAAGAGGGAGGGGTGCGGGGGAGGGATGGAGAGTGAGAGGGGGGAGGGAGGGGAGCTCCAATGGCAGCGTCTGTGGGGTGGACTAAAGAAAGCACGAAAGACTGTCTCCAGCCCTTCTGTGTCTTTGCAGCTTGTTCCCTGTCAGCCACTGTGTGAGAGAGGAACTACTGACACTGAGACCTGCTTTCTCCTTTTTCTTATTATGAAGCAGTGGTTAGGATTCAGCTTAGGTTAGTTTAATTTAGCTTAGCTATTCAATTAAATTATTTTTAGTATTAGAATTCAATTTATTTCTTTGAATTTGTATTTGCTTTTGTTTTGGAATCTTTGCAAAAAGAAAGTTACGTTTTCCCAGCCAGTGTTATCTATCACTGTGAAGGGAGGCACAGATTGCTTGTATGCATGCACCATGGACGTACACACATACACAGAGACCCAGAATATAGAAAAACAAAATCACAGAGGAAGAAGACAGACAGATATTGACAGCAGAACAAGACACACAGATAGTTACAGAACAAGACACAGACCATATATTGAGACACACAGATAATATTATTCACAGCAGAAGACAGACAATATATTTAGACACACAAAGACACACAGATAATATTGTTTGTAGCAGAAGAAGATAGACAAAGTCCATTTTCTTACTGGTAGGTCCTTGAAGTGCTTTGCATCTGCAGCCATCCTCAGCTCATTGCTGACATAGTCAGTCAAGGAGCGCTTTGGGTCCCCTCCAGTCACAGCTAGGAACTCAGCAGCTACTTTTAATGTGGCCAGTGCTCTGGAGATGTCACTCACGGACCTAGCTGTCTCCATAATGCTTTTCATTTGACTCACACTCAGCAGTTCCTAGGAATGGGAGAGGAGATGAAAAAAACTAATCACAGGCTGCAGGACTGAGGCACTCAGCCCCTATTCCTGTCAGTGGTGCTCAAGTCCCCTGGGCATTGGAGGCATGTCCATGCACCCCAGTGATGGTTGTTTGTAGCACCTGCTCAGACACCTGTATCAGCTGCAACCAGCTAGCTCAGAGCACTAAGGATGCAGCTCCAAGGTTTAATCATGTGCTAGCAACCAGGGCACAAAGTTTCAGGGAAATCCAGGGATGTTTTCTGGTTATTAGCACGTGCCATATCCTGACCACCCTCTCTTGACTGTTCTTGTCACCCGTGCCAGACAGATGAAACAAGCACAGGGTGGCAAACCCATGGCACAATTACACTTCTGTTCTGCTGCACAGGCATCAGCTCTTCCTCATACGATTCTGTCCTGGCCTGGCAGGATCCAAGGTATTTCATACAATGCATGAAGAGAGTCAATATCATCACATGCAAGATGAGGAAATAATGCACAAGTGATAATGGATTTTATCCCTTTCTAGAAGTTTAAACTGTAAAGTCTGGTGATGCCCTGAGAGAAACTCTGCCAGCAGGTTAGGTCTGTGCATTTTATGACCCAGGGCAGTTGTCTCTTACCTGATGTAGCTGTTGTTTAACTTTGGCTTTGGTGGACTTCAGTGTCTTCAAACTGCGTGGTGGCATGGATGGAGCTGTCTGAAAAGGAAAGTGCTAGTTATCACTGACTGGCGTATCAAGCATGGCACTGGTCTGCGTATACAGAAAAGATAATTAATGATTATTTTTAAGAATTAGAGCTAAATTTTCAAAAGCGCTTAAGTGATTTAGGAGTTGATGTCCCAATTCACAAAGTGATGAGGGATCTGACTGAACACAGTGCTTAGGTGCTGTATAACTAGGGCTTGGTTTAAATCACAGGCCCAGCTCAAAAATATCATGGGCCAATCATGGCAGGAGCCACCATTTTGCACTCAGAAGTTGGTGCCCCCCCACCCCTTTATCAGCTGAGGTGGCAACTTTAATTGAAGACGCAGAGGGTAAACGGCATGCACTTTGTTCATTGCTTGCTCCTGCGCACCCTGTGCTTTGGTCTGTGTTTGATGTCAATGCCTCCAGGGAAGTGCCAGACAAAGGGGAGATTAGACACCAAGAATAAAATCCCACTGTGATGGAAATCAGTGGCAAGCCCCACACAAACCCCAAGGGTCACGTTCTTGCCCCAAATGAGACTGGTCCTGAACTCACCTGCACTTTTATAATGGGCTTCCCACTGACGAACCGGTTGATTGCTTGCCTCTGCAGAGTTTGAAAGTTGAAATGGGTGGTCTTGGTCCCGTTTTCCTCCAGAACATACTGAAAGTTTGACAGTGCCATGGTGACCACATCACCTGGGGTAACTGCTATCACAGATGATGCCCTCACCTCTTCAGCTGAGATAGACCTGCAAAAGAGGGCACAACAATGAGGAGAATTTCTCTTTAGAGCCACAGAAACTGAAGGAGGAATGAGCCAGCTCGGGCTATTTATTTTCATCTCTCCAGGCTCCCAGAAGCCGTCCAAACACTGAACTCCTGTGATTATACCTGCTTTGCTTCAACACCCCAATCCTTGGAGTCATGGGATCATGGGAGAAAATACTTGCCATTAAAAAGAGGCATGGCAAAATCCTATTCCACTCCACATGCCTAAATGCCACATGAACAGTTGCATAACTGCAGTTCTTAGTGCTTGCTAAATTAAGCGTCAGATGCTAAATTGACCTGAACATTGTGTTGGGTCGGAGAAGGAGGTTTCCCTGTAGGCTTTTGCCCAATCGCTGAGAGGTCGGGGCACTTGACGAGGAACAGAAGAATCCAGTTCTAGGCCCCCTTCACTCTAGGTGTTGGAACCAGCATCATATCTTGCTTTGTGATGTAGTGCTTTAACAGCCCTTCCCCAAGTTAGTCCTGGTCAATGGAAATTACAGGCTGGGTTTGTTCATTGTTGCCACCCTGCTAGGTTATAAAGAAAAGACACACGGTCCCATTTCTACTGAATGCTGAAGAAACATGCACCAGCCAGTCGTCTCTTGGTTCACACTTTCAACGTCTGTGCGTACTTGAGTGCCATAGCTGGATTTTGATCTCAGTTATCCCCCCAAAAACTTGTGAGACCACTATTCATAAGGATCAGTGAACTACTCAAAATGCAATGAAGATGGCTACCATTTTTATCATTAGACACCTTTCAAATACTGACTCAGAACAGATCTTCAAGCAGACTGCAGCAATTTCGTTCTCTGCCTCAGTAGGTTAGGACCATAAAAGAGGGCTGGAAGGCACCTCACAAGATCATCTAGTCCATCCCGTTGCTCAAGGCAGGAAGAGCCACGATTAAAGTATCCCAGCCAAATGTCTACCTAACCTGCTTTAAACCTGCCAAGGATGGAGATGCCACAAGTTCTCGAGGCAGCGCATGCCAATGCTTGACCACTCGCAGAGTCAGAGGGATCCTCCTAATCTCTATCCTACATTTTTCTTCCATAGCCTGAGACCATCACTTCTAGTCCTGTCCCCTACGGCCACAGAGAAAAGGCCATCTCTGTCTTCACTGTAATCACCCTTCTGGTATTTGGAAGCTGTTAACAAATCCATCCTGTCTTCTCTAGACTAAAAAATCCTAGTTCTTTCTGCCTTTTCTCATCAGTCTTACCTCACTGGCCCCTAATCATTTTTGTTGCTCTGAGATGGACTCTTTCCAAATTGTCCACAACGTCTTGGAGCATGATACCCAAAACTGGACACAGGGCGCCAGGTGAGGCCTCACTAGTGCTGAATAGAGTAGAAAGATCACTTCCTTATTCAGGAAGGCTGAAGTACAAAAAAAAAAAAAATTGGGTATCTGTACACACTATGGGTTTTAATCCTCATTAAATTAAATAGGGTTATAAATTTTAAAACAGTTTATTTTGCAGTCTTGTCAGTGTTTGCAGGCACTAGGTTTTTGAACGAAGTCCAGTCTTCAGCCAGCGCAGCAGGAGAGTGGGACAGTTTCCACGCTGCAGGGAGCTGGCAACTGCACAAGAAAAAACAAGCAGGAGCAATTCAGCACTGGAAGCAATTCAAAGGGGTGAACTACAAAAAGGTGGCAGCCATCTGGTAGACAAAGAGGTTCATTACTTGTCTTCGAGTGCCTTTGTGTTTGTACGTAACAAATCCATGGACGTGATGCTTTAATTGCCAGCAAACCGAACCAAACTATGTCCATGGCATTTTAGTTTAATGCACCAGAAAGACTTTTAAAGTATCAAGAAATCCCGCTTGTGCGAACAGTCATGTAGTTGCAGTCCAAGAAGGGGCAAAATATGTGGCATGTACATGACATCTATACATGGCCTCTGGGGGGGGCGGTGCTTTAATTAGAGTGGACGTCACATACTTCATAGCATCCTGTGTATTTAGTGTCCTGTGTTTCAGAACGGTGCTGTGAGTACATTAACTATTGCTTGTTGAAGAAGCTTTAGTTAAAGTGCCCCTACCACCATTTTGCAATGCAGAGATGCTGAATATAAATGATGCAGAGGCTGCTGGAGCACACCAATTAGCACACTCCATCACACTCACAGCAGACTTGATTAATTGGTCCGTTACAGGTACAGGTGCCCAAAATGTGTCTGCCCTTTCCACATCATCTACAACTAGATTGCTTTCCACCTTCTATAGGGAAATCTGTGCAGTGTATGGTCTTCCTTTTACTTTTGATGAACTTGTAGATCCCTTTTCATTGTCTTTTATATCCCTTACCACTTGCACCTCAGCTTGTGCCTTGATTTTCCTAATTTTATCTGTGCAATACTCTCATACTCTTCCCTAGAAGTATCACCAAATTTTCACTTTTTTGGTATCCCTTTGTTGGGTTTCAGGTTATTGAAGAAATTGCAACAGGAGGTGACCCTGGCTATGGCATCTCCCCATTTTTCTGTCATACCAGCATAAAACAAGTTACCCAATAGAATTATATGGTTGCATGGCACATCAAAGATCAGCTACTTCGACACCGAGCAGCAGTGAGTAAAACTCAGTGGATGCAGAGGAAACAAAGTGTACATTTCATAGACATTAGGGCTGGAAGGGACCTCTGAAGATCATTGAGTCCAGCCCCCTGCCCAAGGGGCATGAAGTCAGCCAGGCTCATAGGACCCCAGCAAGATAAGCATTCACATTTCTCTGGAAGGCATTCAATAAATTGTGTGGCTCAGAGTAGTAGTGCCCAACCTGTCTGAGCTGTGGGCTAGATGAATGGTGTGGGGTAAGTTTGGTTGCCTAGTTTGTGCAATTCACCACAGGTGAGTAGTGTGGAGGATACCTTTGCTTTTCTTTCGTGATCTGAGCTGCTGTGTCAATTAAACTGTTCTGTAGCTCTATTAGGAATTTTGTAACGATGGCACTGATGGATGGATCATGTGGGAGAAGGTCCAGGATGGCAGTGTCAGTACCAATTTCTTTATTTTGCAGCTCTTCAGGGATATGCACTCCTGTAACAGAACAGAGAATCTGTCACTCAGTGCATATGGAGTCACTGGCACAGGAGTCACACTAAGAGGAAAATTAGATATATTTGTCACAAAATGATTTGCAGAGATTTCAATTTTTTTGTTTCTGTATGTACAATTTAAACATGCTTACAAAGTTCAAACCAGTTCTGTCTAGACAATAACCAGTTCAAACCAGTTCTGTCTAGACTCTCAGTGGCTGCATCTACATGAGATGCTGGCTGTGCAGTAGCTCTTTACTACTGCACAGTACTGTTGTGTGGCACAAAGCAAGATGCAGTGATACTGCACAGTGGTAACAAGCCACTGCGCAGTAGTAAGATGCCACTGCACAGTCAGCATCACAAAAAAAGCCATTTGGGGATGCTTCTGCTCAGTAACACTGGTTATTGTGCAGTCATTTATGCAAGTACTAAATGACTGCGAAGTCACCTCTGCCACTCTGTCTCTGCAACTGGGAGATCAGATTCCGATAATCTTTTTATTAAATAGCTCCACACCACCCGTGACTTTGCAAGCATTTAGGCATGAGTTCAGCTTTTTGCATGGTGATTAACCCCAAAGTCAATTGAATTATGCACTATGTGGTAAGTCTGCACACAAACCTTTGGTGAGATCAGGCCAAATTATGCAAGGGCTTGGTCCCCACTATGGTTTGATCCACCTGCCAGCCCTGGGTGGCTTGGTGCCTCCAGTCCATCTCCAGGAGACCCTCTCTCCTGGGAGCCCCTTTCCCTGCTGCATGCAGGGGCTACCACTTGCATGGTGAAAGACTGGGCATGTACTCCCAAGCCCAGTCTCCTTCCAACCACATGACCAGATCTTCTGCATCCAGGGACCAGGTGAAACTAATTGCCTCATTAGCTGCCTGGCCTTTTTAGTCTTTGGCTCAGTCCATGTGGGTTGCTTCTCCTTGCTGTACTTTCTGGCCCTGGGGTTCCTACTCTCTAAAACCTTCCTAGTAACAGGGAAGAGCCTGTAATAACATGTCTAAAAAGTAGACATTCCTTATTTTGTCACATGACAGGAGGATATCTACAAAGAAAGTTAAAAGGTCATAAAGTCCAAGTACCTATGCTTTCAGGATTCAATTTTATATTGCTCCAAACTTTCTGAATGATGTGTACAGCTCTTTCAAAAGACAAGCGTTGATCACCTGAAATAGGAGAGAGGAGAAAAATAACGTATGTCAATATATGTTATTCAGGAGTGTGTGTCAACTTATATATACTGTATATCATATGACCCACAGCGGGAAGGCGAGACAGAAATAGATAGAGAGATGTAGAGATAGAGAGGAAGATAGAGACAGAAATAGATAGAGAGAGGTGGAGATAGAGATAGGGATAGGGATAGAGATAAAGATGAAGTTACATAGAGATATAGACAGAGAGATAGATAGACAGTAAAAACAAGATTTCTTATGTCTAAAGTAGATCTTAGAATTAAAAGATTGTAAAGGAAAGTCAACTAGCATTGTACGAAAGGAGATTTCCTTCCAAATGTTGGGTAAAAATATGAAAAGCTGTGCTGATATTGGAGAAGACCATGCTCAGTGGCAGCAGAAGTTTATTTGCTCCACCAAAAGTATTACTCACAAAGATTAAATGAGCTGGACCAGTTTATGGAGTGGCTCAGATGACAGAAATGATAGTTTTGAATGGCTGACCAGTTAGAGGGTATGATATGTGGAGTTACACTTGCTACCTCTAGGCCGCAGAGTAGATTACAGGGTCTTACACCCCATGGACTCCAGTGTCCATAGACATGCCTGACCCCACTTCCTCTCCCTACCGCTGGGTTAGCCTCTAGATTGTGGGGGCTGGGGGTGTAAGGCACCCCATACTCACTGTTCACTAGGGATGCAACTGGCATGTCATTTCCTAGGGGCCACCCTGCCACACCCAGCCCCACCACACCATCCTACCTTAGATGGTGTATTTTTACATCATACCCCAGGACCATAAACCTCCTCCATCCCCATAGTTACATCCTCTGTACCTACAAGATGTTAAGTGACCAGCAGACCCAGCCAGGCTGTATTCTCTTTGGCTTCTTGCAGTAAAACTGCTGGCCCCACTGCTCAAGGCCTGCTCTTCTCTTAACCAGCTGTGCCCTCTTCCCGATCAGGTAGTTTCATGCTGAACATGTGACTCTTCTGATTGAAAGAGCAGTCACCTGGAGGCTGCTCTGGTGCCTGTCCTGGCCCTTCAAGTGGCAGGCACCAAAGTTGCTCTGCCACAGAGAGTTTTTTCTTTCTGCTCCCGGTCAGCCACACTTAGGTTCAGAAAGGAATATTACCCCATGGTCAGATCAGCATGGGCTGTGGGGTTTTGTGCCCATCTCTGTATGGAGAAGGGGGGCATGTTCCTCTTCCTGACATCTCTTGAGTGTATTTTTGCTATTTTTTCAGTGACAGGATGCTGACAGTTCTAGTCCTCTTTCTTTTTGTGTGACAGGTTAGGGTGCTCGTGGTGTTTTGGGGCAACATGCTTTGTAGTTGTGCAACAGGACTGATTGTGTAGTTTTAGCAATGAGGTTGACAAGGATGAGTCTGCCTCAGGCAGGAGGTTCGACTAGAAGTGACCTTTGGACAGCTTTGCCAAGCCCTCCTTTTCTATGTTTTTGTATGACTTAAGAGCCCGAAAAACATTTTCTACGTGATTTGAGACCAGATTCTGAAAGGATGGAGCCTCAACCCAACAGATAAACCAACGGGGGTCTTAGGTTCCTAAACAAAAGAGAGATACTGATGGCTGTTAGGAAGGCCAAGGCGGGAGTGGAGCTTCGCCTGGCGACTAAGATCAAGGACAACAGGAAGTCCTTTTTCAAGTATGTGGGGGGCAAAAAGAA
>JAGPOW010003316.1:194211775-194232501 GCA_030014935.1 Caiman crocodilus | reverse complement strand
TAAAGAAGGACTTTTTGTCGTCCGTGAGTCCAGCTGCCGATTTACGCTCGGTTAGTGCTTCCCTGTCCTGATCCGCTCCCTGCAGGCGCGGGCAGCTGCTGAGTACTCCTCTTCGGTAGTTGTTCCCTTCCTTGTGGGCTTCTCACTTCAATTTCAGGAGGCCCATGAGCCAGGGGGGTCCCCCAGCTCTTCTGCTTTCCCCTTTGGCCAGGACCGAGTCTCGGCGCGCTGGCCCCGGCCGGCTCGACGCGAGCGATCGGATCTAGCCGAGCGCTCGTCCCTCGCGACGTCTGGGCAGGTGAAGTCACCCACGATGGCCACGCTCCGCGAGCGTGCAGCCGCTGCCGGTTCTCCAGAGGATGCCTGGTCGAGCCGCTCCTCGCGGGTCAGAGGCCTGCAGTAAACTCCTACAACCGAGCCCCCTTCCCCGCGCTCCCTGTATCTGGACCCAGAGGGTCTCACGGTGCCCTCCTTGGCATCCGGCGTCCGCCGCCAGGGAAGCGCGATGTCCTGCACGCAGGCAGCAGCACCCTTCTTCCCAGTACGACCCCTCCTGTACTGGGTGCCCGTGGTCCAGTCGTAGGTGGAGTCCCGCCAGGTCTCCGAGATCCCTGTACGACCGTGTTGCTTGTCAGTTAGTCTGAGGGCTAGCTCCTCCGGCTGCTTTCCCACACGTCCGGCGTTATTGCACGGGCTTGTCCCCTTTGCTATCCAGATAACCGTTAGTAGGTTTCTGTTTAATTTTTTTTTTGGTGAGGGCTGAGGCAAAGTAGCTGTTGAGGAGATCTGCCTTCCTGGCATCTTGTGCTAGGAGTCCCCGGGCTCGTTAACACGGGACCCGCAGCTGCCTTGGTCCTACTTTTCTGGCCGGCATCCTTAGACAGCCTCTCCTTGTCCTTGATCTGCCTCGCCGGGTGCAGCCCGGTCTCCATCTCTGCCGCCCTGGTTTTGTCTCCGCGGTTCTGGCGACCTCCCGGCACGCATCGTGGCGACCTGCCCCTCCTTCACCGCCTGCGTGCTTCCTTTTGCAGCCGAGGCGTCCTAGGAGCTCCCGGTGCAGCCGCGTCGGTCTCCCGCCATCCTGCTTCAGCCTCCATCGTGTCGGGACCGCTTTCCGGTGGGCTCCCAACACTGCGCCCCTTAGAAACTGCATCCCGCGGGTGCCTGCACCCCTCAGACTATCCTCCCATGACACCATGCCTATTCACTCTTTGAGGCTGATGAAATCTGCCTTTTTTGAAGCCCAGCGTCCTAATCTTGCTGACCTCAAGCTTTCCCTGTCTCCGGACCTGACGGATTGCTTCCTCCCCGTTACTCATCGCCTTCGCGTCCCCCGCCGTCGGTTCGGACAGGTATCGAGGTAAAAGATCGCTCGGCTCTGCCTTCTGGAAGAGGAAGTTGTCCGCACCACTTGGAGACTGGCTCGATGTCTGACGTCTGGCTGCACGGTCCTCCCGGCAGACGCCCAGAAAATTGGCGTCTCTCCTCGCCAGTACCGTCCCGTCGCTTTCGGACAGATTCGTCACCTGCTTGAAGAGCGCCTCGTTCGCCTCCTCTTCCCGATCAGGCGTCCTGTAACAAATCCCCGCCATGATATTGTCTTTCACCTTCACCCATTCTGCTTTACCATCTTCTTCCTCCTGAAGCCGGGGAAAAGTGCGTGTTTCACATACGAGGCAGCACCCCCACCTCTTCTCCCACCCGTCCTTCCTCGACGCTCACATCACAGGCATTAGAGCCGCCCACCACGTCTGGGTGATCACGGGGCTCTTCCCGAGCTGCAGCCTCCAGCTCGTCTGGTTTATTCCCGGCTCCTTGCACTTGCATACGTGCATCAGACGTATTTTGCATGTTGACCTCACTTGCCTTTCGCGCCGCTTGTGGCAGTCCTGTAGCTCTCTGGCCCTTCCCCAGAGTCGAGTTGCCTCTTGGCATCCTCTCCCCTCTGCAGTCTGTTGCTGGAGGGGTTTGATCACGGTCCCCCTCGGAGCCCAGTTTAAAGCCCTCCTCGCTAGCTTGGCCACACACCAGCTTCCCCCTAGTGACGTGGCCTCGACCCTCGGGGAGGTGCACACGCACACGCACGCGGCGGTGCCTGTGCCCCTCGCACTGACCCCGCCGCCCTCCACCCGCAGCTCCTCGACACGTGGGAGGCCTTCGTCTTCCAGCAGCAGGAGGCCTCGGACTTCATCACCTTGCGGCGCCTCAGCATCGTGGACGAGCTGGAAGAGTCGCTGCAGCGGGCGCGGCAGGAGCTGCACGACCTGCTGGCCGCGGCCACCACGGGCCGGTTCCGGGACCCCGCGTCCAACGCCCATGCCGCCGAGCAGGACCTGCGCGCCCTGCTCCCGCGCTTCCAGGCCACGGCCGCCCACCTGGACGAGCTCTGCCACTCCCAGAAGACCCTCACAGGCACGGCCGTCCCTGCCCCGCCAGGCCCGGGGCCCCCAGCCCGGCACCACCCCGCAGACCCGGGGCTGTGCCTCCGGCTCCCAGGGGCTGCCCCGGCACCGGGCAGGGCTCCCAAATGAGTGCCTGCCCCCCACCCCCGCAGGGGACTGCATGGACCAGGCTTTCGTGGCCACGGGCCAGGACCTGATCGAGGCCCACGAGCGCCTCTGGAAGCTGTTCCGCACCGTCACCGAGCAGCTCGTCGAGTGGCGCGGCCTCGCCTTCGCCAAGGTGCCCGAACCCCCGCACCCTGTCCCCATCCGTGCCAGGGGGCCGTCCCGTCCCGGGGTGCCTCTCGCCCCAGGCCAGCCCCCCAAGACTTTGAGAGAAGAATGGACGAGCACCTGGCTGGGGTCATCTGAGCCACCCAGGGCAGGGGGTCGGACTCGATGATCGGCTGGGGTCCCTTCTGACCCCCCGGACCTGTGACATGTCCCCACAGTTCAGCGCGGGCCTGGCGCTGGAGCGAGCGGCGGAGTGGCAGAGGGAGGCGTCCCGCCTGGAGGAGCGCCTGCCGGACGCGCACCCCGTGCTGCAGGCGTGCACGCAGGCCATTGGCGCCTTGCAGCAGGTGCTGCCCCTACTGCAGGCGCTGGGCAGCCCCCTCCTGACGGCTGCCTGCTGGAGGGAGATCTTCACGGGTGAGCCCCCGGACCGCCGCGGCCACGCTGCTGCACAGGGAGGAGCCCGGGACCGGGGTCACTTGGCAGCTGGGCTCCTTCTGGCCAGGCCCCGGTGCGGCCACGATGGGCAGGCGAGGCGGCCAGGTCGCCCCAGGGCTCGTCTGCATCGGGCTGTTGCAAGCGGGCTCCACCGCTGACCCCGGCGCTCCCCACAGCCATGGGCGTGAAGTGCCCGGCCATCGCGCAGCTCACGCTGGGACAGCTGCTCTCCTACCCGCTGCTGGAGCACCGTGACACCATCTTCAAGGTCAGCCGGAGGGGGCGCCGGCCCCGGGGGTCCCGGTGCAGGTGGGCGGCTGCTCACCGCCGCGCCCGTCCCGGCGTGCCGTAGGTGTGGTCGAACGAGCAGGGCCGCTGGCACACGACGGACACGCTGCGCCGGCTGCAGAAGACCTGGGCCGAGAAGCAGCTGCGCGTGGTCAACTTCATCCTGCACGTGCCCTACCAGGCGCCCGAGCACGCCCACCGCCCCCGGGCGCCCACCCGCATGGAGCACGTCCCCAAGGATAGCGGCACCTTCGTGCTGTCCGGTGAGCAGGGCCAACCGGGGGCGGGAGGGAGACGGCAAGAGCTGGCTGGGGCAGGGCGGGCCACCAGCCCCAGCCCCACTCGTCCTTGGCCTAGGGGCAGAGAGGCTTCCCTGCCGCTGAGGCCGGGCTGGCCGAGGTCGGCGCCGGGGGCTGCCGGCCTCACCCCGTCCCCGCCCGGGCGCAGACACGACGGAGCTCAGAGCCCTGGCAGAGAAGAGCCTGCTCAGGCTGCAGAGCATCGTCCTCTCGCCCCACGCCACTGCCGTCCGCGACCAGGCCGAGACCTTAGCCACCACCCTGCAGACCTTCGGTGAGAGCCCCGGGGCCGGGCTGGGCGGATGTGCGGCTGTGACCCCCCAAGGCTCCATCGCGGATCTGGGGCCCCGGTGACACCCCTGCCCTCCCCTCCCGCAGCGGCAGTGCTGGACGCCTGGGTCAGCTTCCAGCAGAAGTGGGTCTTCCTCAACATCGTGCTGTACGAGATGGACATCAGCTTGCCCAGCAGAGAGACGGTGAGTGCTGCCCGCGCCCGGCCCTCCGCGGCCCCCGCGGCCCCCCGGCACTGATGCCCCCGTCCCGCCCCAGGAGGGCCTGTTCAAGCGCCAGGACGCCTGGTTCCGGGAGCTGATGCAGGCCACGTGCGAGGACCCGCTGGCGCTGTCCTGCGTGGTGCCCCCGCTGGGCAGCCGGCGCCCGAGCCAGCTGGCGGGGCCGGCGTTGCAGGCAGCGCTGAGCGCGGGCGCCCGGGACCTGCAGGCCGTGGTGCAGGCGCTGGACTACGTGCTGGAGACCACGCGCATGGGCTGCCTGCGCCTCTTCTTCCTGAGCAGCGCGGAGGTGGTGGCCATGCTGGCCTCGCCGGCCGAGCCGCCCGCCGCCACTGCCTGGGCCCGGCGCTGCTTCCCCGGCCTGCGCGGCCTGCTCTTCCGCCCGCCCGCCCGCGCCGCGCCCCCGCCCGCACCCCCGCCCGAGGCCGCCGGCTTGGTGGGCGCCTGCGGAGAGACGGTGCTGCTGAGACCCCCGCTGCCCCTGCAGGGCCAGAAGCCGGCGCAGTGGCTGCAGGCGCTGGAGCGCGGCATGAAGGCGACGCTGTTCCAGCTGCTGCAGGGGTGCGTGGTCCAGCGCCTGGCGCTGCGGGCACAGCTGGACGCGCCCTTCGAGCAGCTCCCGGGCCCCACGCAGCTCCCGCTGCACCTGCTGGCCGAGCACTGGGGGCGGCTGGCGGGCTCCTTCCCCGCGCAGTGCGTGCTGCTGGCCGAGGAGGCCGTGTGGCGCGCCGACGTGGAGGACGGCCTGCTGGGCCCCGGCGCCCGCGCCCGCCCCAGCCTCGAGCTCAAGCTGCGGCTGAAGCTGGAGGCGCTGGCGCACTACGCCCGCTCCGCCCGCGCCAGCCAGGCCCGGCGGCCTGGGGGCGCCCAGCTCTGCGCCGTGCTGGGGGCACTGCTCGCCGCCGCCACGCACCACCGCGACGTGCTGGCACGGCTGCTGGAGCGCCGGGCCGCTTCGCCCGCCGTCTTCGAGTGGGCGCAGCTGCTCAAGTACCGCGTGGCCCTCCCGCCGGCGCAGGCCCCGGGGCCAGCCTGGGCAGGCGACACGCCGGGCTGCTGGGCCGAGGTCCTGGACCAGCGCCTGCACTACGACTACGAGTACGTGGGGCCCGCGGCCCGGCCCGCAGTGGGCCCGCAGCTGGAGCGCAGCTTCCTGGGGCTGCTGCTGGCCCTGGATGAGTTTCGCTGCGGGGCCGTGCTGGGCCGCCGGGCCACGGGGCGCACCGAGACCGTGCGGGGCCTGGCCCGGGCCCTGGGCCGCCAGCTCGTCACGCTGCCCTGCTCCCGCCGGCTGGGGCTGGACTGCCTGCGGCGCTTCGTGAGCGGGGCCGTGCAGGCGGGCGCCTGGCTGCTGCTGGAGGAGCTGGACCAGCTGGCGCCCGGCGTGCTCGCGGGCTTCGGCCAGCTGACCGCCAACCTGCAGGCCCTGTGCGTGGCGCTGCGCGAGGGGCCGTGCTTGGCGGAGGAGGACGAGGACCTGGAGGAGGAGGCGGAGGAGAAGGACGCCGGTCCCGGGGACGCGCCGGAGGCGCCGGCCGTGCCCGAGCTGGGTGTAGACGAAGCGCAGCCCTTCCAGCCCCGCATCCTGGGCCACATCCTCTTCGGCGACCGCCTGCTGCGCGTGCGCGAGACCTTCGGGTGCCTGGCCACGCTGCGGCAAGTGCCCGCGAGCCTGCGCCTGGCGCTGCGCCCCGTGGCCCTGCTGCCCCCCGACATGCAGACCGTGGCCGAGCTGGCCCTGATGGCCGCCGGCTTCCGCGAAGCCTCGCGCTTGGCCCACAAGCTTGCCACCTTCTTCCGGCTGGAGGGGGAGCTGGGCCCGGGCCCCGGCCCCGGCCGCCTGGCCCTGCTCAAGGGCGTGGTGGAGACGGCCACCGGCATCCTGCACCCGCCCGTGCCGTCCGGCTCCAGCTGTGCTCAGCTGTCTGCCCTGGCCGGGCTGTCCGAGGAGCCGGCGCTGGTGCGGGCGCTGTGCCTCTCGCCGCTGCTGGCCGGCCCGGAGGGCCCCCGGCTGGCACTGCTGCGGGAGCTGCTGCGCAGCGTGTTCCCAGTCGCCGGCTCCACGCTGCCCGAGTGCCAGGCGCCGGCTCCGGTGCTGCGCGCGGTGCTGGCCGAGCTGCAGGCGGACGGGCTGCACGCTGACCTGGGCCTGGCCGGCGCCGTGGCCCAGCTCCACCAGGCCCTGCAGGGCTCGGCGAGCGTGCTGCTGGTGGGGCCCGTGGGCAGCGGCAAGACCACGGCCTGGCGTACCCTGGCCAGGGCGCTGAGCCGGCTGGCCACCAGCGAAGTCCTGGAGGTGCCGTCGGGGGACAGCCAGCTGCGCGGCAGGGAGGACATGGCCCAGCTGCCCGTCAGTGCCACGTGCCTCTGCCCCGACGCCCTCAGCGCCCCCGAGTTCCTGGGCAGCATGGACGGCAGCGTCTGGACCAACGGCATCTTCTCCCGCCTGATGCAGAGAGCCACGTCCTCGGGGCCGGCCCCCAGCTCCCAGCAGTGGTTGGTGCTGGACGGGGCCGCCAGCGCCGAGTGGCTGGAGCCCATTGCAACGCTGCTCGGGCCGGAGCCTGCCCTCGTGCTGCCGAGCGGCCGGCGGATCCAGGCCCCCGAGGGCGTGAAGCTGCTGCTGGAGCTGCCCGACGCGTCCAGCCTGTCGCCGGCCGTGTCCACGCGCTGCACGCTGCTGCACGTGGCGGGCGCGGGGCTGTGGCAGGCCGTGCTGGCCGCGGCCCTGGCCGCCTGCTCCCCGGCGCGCGGCCTGGACCCGGAGGACCTGGCTTTGGTGCGCGGCCTGGCCGAGGAGCTCTTCCCGCCCACGCTCGCCTTCCTGCAGCAGCACTGCAGCTCTGTGCTGCAGAGCCATGCCCAGCCCTGCCGCCCCGCCGCCTGGGGCGTCCCCGAGACTGCCGCTTTCGCCCGCATCCTGCAAGCCCAGCTGGACCAGCACCTGCCGCCTGAGCAGCCCTCGGGCCAGGCACCCAGCATGGGCGAGGTGGCAGGTGAGGCTGGAGCCCCTGCTCCTAGGGGTTGGGGCTGGTGGGGTCCTCTTGGGGGTGCGGAGGTCCACGGGGAAGGGCACGGCCAGACGCTCCTGCAACCAGCTCCTTGCTTTATAGTCCGCAAGGCCAGCTCCCCCGTGCTGGTGCCATCCTCCTCCTCCTCCTCGAGCCAGCACCTGGACCAGCTTGTAGCCACCCAACGCCGCCAGCTGCTCCTCAGCATCTTCGTGTTTGCCTACATCTGGGGCTTCGGTGGCCACCTGCACCCCAGGTACCGGCCGGTTCGATGCGTACGGGACGCCCCGCTGCAGGCCTGCCCTGCCCTGGGAAGCGGGGTGGAAGCCCGGGTCCCGTTCCAGCGTGGGGGTGGGGGTAGGGCCTGGGAGGCAGCATCACAGGAGCGTGGGGCCGGGAGGGACCTCATGGGGTCACATTTAGTCCCGTCCCTGCTGGAGGCAGGACCGGCCCTGGCTGAACCGTCCCAGCCACGCGGCTGTCCGGGATGGAGATGCCCGGGCTCCTCTAGGTACCTGTTCAAGCCAGGCCTCCCTCAGCGGTGGGACGCAACCCTGTCCCCCCGGCCGCAGAGAAAAGCCCTTCTCCAGCCTCTCTGTCATTGCCCTATAGGTATTTGAAGACCTTTTGAATCTCCCCTTGGTCTCTCCTCTCCTCCAGACTCAGTCACCCCAGCTTTTTCCAGCCAGTCCTACCTCCCAGGCCCTTGATCGTGTTTGTTGCCCTGCGCTGGGCCGTGCCCGCGTCCCTCTGGAGTGTCCACAACTCCACCCGACTTGGCCACGCGCACTTCTGCTCAGCAAGCACTCGATCCCCTTTGCGCCAGAATCGTAGGAAACGAAGAGTTGGAGGCACATGCAGTGCAACCCCCTGCTCAGAGCAGGACCAGCCCCAGCTACACCATCCCAGCCAGGGCTTCGTATAGTGGGTCTTAAAAACCTCCAAGGATGGAGACTGCACCACCTCTCCAGGGAGCCTCTTCCAGTGCTTTACTACCTTCCTCAGGAGAACACTTTTCCTAATATCCAACCTCTACTTCCCTTGCTGCAACTGGAGCCCATGGCTCCTTGTCCTGCCATCTGCCCCACCGAGAGCAGCCCAGCTCCGTCCTTGCAACCCCCTGCAGGGAGGTGAAGGCTGCAATTAAACCCCGTCCCTTCTCCAGACTAAATAAGCCCGGTTCCCTCAGCCTCTCCTCACCAGTCCTGGCCCCCAGCTGTTTTCACTGCCCTCTGCTGTACTCTCCAACGTGTCCACGTCCATCCTGCAGTGGGGGCCCAAACCTGAACACAAGACTCCAGATGTGGCCTCCCCAGTGCTGGGTAGAGGGAAGAATCGCTGCCCTCGATCTGCTGGCGATGCTCCTGCCCATGCATCCAGGATGCCGGTCGCCTTCCTGGCACAAGGATACACGGCCGGCTCCTGTCCAGCTCCTTGTCCCCCGCCCCCCAGGGCCTTTCCCGCAGCGCTGCTGCCAGCCCGTCGCCCCAGCCTGCCCCGGTGCAGGGGATTGCTTCGTCCTAAGCGCAGGACTTTGCACTTGTCCGTGTTGAACCTCATGGGATTTCTTCTGGCCCAGTCCTCCGATGCGTCTAGGTCTCTGTGCATCCTAGCCCTACCTCCAATATATCTACTGCTCCCCCCAGCTTGGTGTCATCTGCAGACTTGCTGAGGGTGCAGATCGTTAATGAAGACATTGAACAAAACCAGTCCCAGGACCGACCCCTGGCACACTCCACTTGATACTAGCTGCCAGCTAGACATTGAACTGTTATTACCTGTTGAGCCCAAAGGTCCAGCAAGTTTTCTGTCCACCTTGCTGTCCATTCATCCAGCCCATGCTCCCTCAGCTTGCCTGCAAGCGTGCTGTGGGAGACTAGCAAACGCCGTGCTAAGGGCAAGGTACGCCCCTTCCACTGGCCTCCCCACGCCCGCGGAGCCAGTCGCCTCGTCACAGAAGGCAGTCAGGTTAATCAGGCGTGCCTAGCCCCTGGTGCGTCCACGCCGGCTGTCCCTCATCACCCTCTTCTCCTCCCAGTGCTTAGCAGGGGAGTCTTTGAGGACCTGCTCCAGGATCTTTCCAGGGACTGAGGTGAGGCTGGCTGGCCCGGAGTCCCCCGGATCCTCCTTTTTCCCCTTTCTTAAGTATGGGCACTATGTTTGCCCTTTTCCAGCCATTCAGGGCGTACCCCGGTCACCATGAATTTTCATAGATGATGGCCAGCGGCTCTTCACTCGCAGCAGCCAAGTCCCTCAGCACCCTCGGGTGCATCCCGTCCGGCCCCAGGGACTTGTGCACGGCCAGCTTCTCTAAGTCATCCCTAACCTGTTTGCTCACCGCTGAGGGCTGCTCGCCTCCTCCCCAAACTGGGCTGCCCGGTGCAGTCGTCTGGGAGCTGCCCTTGCCTGTGGAGACCGAGGTGAAAAAGGCGCTGAGCACTTCCGCCTTTTCCTCCTCGTGTCGCCACGTTGCCCCCCGCGCGTCCCCGGACCTGCCGCTCGTTGCTGGCATACTTGCAGAAACGCTTCTTGTTGCACTTCACCATTCATCCCACTCACGAATGAAGACGCGCCGGACCGCACAGGCCCCCGGACACCATCTCCCAGCTAGATGCAGCCAGCTACGTACCCACCTCGCAGCTCCGCCGTCTGGCCTCTGCTTGCTCGGCTCGTCGGTGACAACGGCGTGGGAGACGTGCAAGTCAAGGGCTGGCGCGCCCGTGGTCCCTGCTGCATCCGCAGAGCCTGTCGCCCGGTCGGGATCCTTGTCCCGGTGAATCCCTGCCGGCTGTTCACGATCACCTCCTCCTCCTCCTCGGGGTGCTTCACAACAAGCTCCTTAGGACCTGTTGTGTGACCGGGTATCGAGGTCAGGCTCTCCGGGCTGCAGTCCCCGGCACTCTCCTCCTTCCCGTTCTTGAAGATGGGCACCGTGTTGGCCCTTTTCCAGTCATCCAGGTCCTTGCTTGAGCCCCACAAGTTTTCAGAGGAGGGAGGCAACCAGCGGTTCTGAAATGTCCTCGGCACGCTCCTTCGGTGCCCGACGGTGCACCCCGTCCGCCCTGCTCACTCGGAAGCAACCGGCTTCTCCAAGTAACCCCCGCCCCGTCCCGCCGCTCCTCGGGACGCTGCTCGTCCCCTCCCCGGCTCTGCTGCTAGCTGCCATCGAGTACTTCCGCCACCTCTGCATCGCCTGCGTCTCGGCAGGGACCCGCGGTCCCCCTCTGCGCACGCTTGTGGAATCCCATGTACTGCCTTTTACGCCCCTTGCTGGCTGCATCCCACGCCATGCCTTGGCCCCCTGAGCGCTCCCCCTGCACGTGCTTGTGATCCTCCTGCAGTCATCCTCGGTGGCGAGGAAGACGAAGAGTACTGGGACCGCGTTTGGGAGGGGAGAGGAGTTAGAGCAGGGGGCAGGAGCCAGGACTCTCTCCTCTTCCCTGGCCCATTGGTCTCCACAGGCACTGGGACGTCTTCGACCGCTTCGCCCGCCGGGCTCTGCTCAGCAGCCGCCGCAGCGTGGAGCTGCCCCCGGCAGCCTCCGTCTTTGACCTGTACCCGCAGCCGGAGAGCGGGAGGCTGGAGGCCTTCGCCGGGACATACCTGTCCCACAGGCCCAAGGGGGTCCCCGCCACCTTCATCCCCCTGCCCCAGGTACCGCAGGCCCCGGGGGTGGTGCCGGGCACCACCGAGCCCACGGGCTGGGAACCTGCCCGTCCTGTCCTGCCTCGGGGCGACCAGGAGCTCCGGGACCATCCACCCGGGGTCCCCATGCCCGCCCGGCTGCTGGCGGGGCAGGACAGGGGCTCTGGGGCCCAGCCAACGCTGCCTGGGCATGGGGAGGAGCTGGGGGCGAGGGGTCCCCGAGCGGTGCCGGCAGCTCTGGGCAGGCTCCGCGCTCCCGCCGCAGCACGAGCGCCTGCTGTACGTGGTGGACCTGCTGCTGGGCGCCCGCCAGCCCGTGCTGCTGGCCGGGGAGCCTGGCGCCGGCAAGTCGGCCTTGGCGGAGCTGCTGGCCCAGCCGCACCAGCCCTGGCAGCGCATGGCCCTCTCGCCTCCCTTCGGTGCCACCCACCTGCGCCAGCTGCTCCAGACCAGGGTCCCGAGCAGCTCCAGGGCCCCGAGGCCGCGGGCGCCCTCCCCGCACGGCACCAGGGGCCACCTGCTTGTGCTCGAGGACCTGCATGCCGCCGAACCCGGTGAGTGGCTCCCCCCTACGGCTCGGGGGCAATGACCCTTGCCACGGCGGGTGCAAGGCTGACGCCCGCTCTTGGCTGCAGGCCCCCGGGGGGGCAGCTGCGCCGTGCTGGAGACCCTTCGCCAGGCCCTGTCGCACCGGGAGGTCTGCAGCACGGAGACCCTGGAGCTCCAGCGTCTGCTGCCCGGCCGCTGCCTGGCCACCCTGTCCGCCCCCGCGCCGGGCGCACCACCCCTCTGCCCACGCCTGGCCTGGCTCTTCAGCACGCTGGCGCTGCCCGCCCTCACCCGGGACGCGCTCATCACCATGCACACGCCCGCGCTCCTGGCCTGGCTGGAGAGGCTCCCGCAGGTGCCACGGGCTGGCGAGCTGGCCCCTGCCCTGGTGGGCGCCACCGTGGACGCCTACGAGGCCGTGCGGGCGCGCTTCCGGCCGGTGCCTGCCCGCTGCCCGTGCTTCTTCTCCGCCCATCACATGGGCAAGGTGCTCCGGGGCCTGCTGCTCCTGCGGCCCAGCCCCAGCCTGCCCCTGCTCGCCGGCCCCTCGGACGAGGGGCGGGCGGGACAGCGAGGCTCCCCAGGGCTGGCCGCCAGCCCCACGATGGGCGCGCACACGGTGCCGCGCCTCTGGCTGCACGAGGCCCTGCGCACCTTCTGCGACCCGCTGGCCTCGGCGCCCGAGCAGCGGGAGTGCACGCGGCTGCTAGTGGACACGGCCCTCGGTGCCTTCTGCAGCCCCCGCAGCCTCCCGCACGCCGTCTCCAACAGCGAGCAGGACCCTGGCGCCCGCCCCGCAGGCCCCACGGACGAGGAGGATGGGGAGGACGATGCCCCCAGCGACAGCGACACGGAGCCCAGTGACACCCCCAGCAGCAGCGACTCCGAGGGCCCCAACGCCTTCGATCCCGTGGAGCTGGCCCCGCCGCTGGCGCTGGACCCACCGGTTGCCAGATCCGATGACCTGCCCGCCGTCGCAGAGCTGGAGACAAAGGAGCCGGTGGCGATGCCGCGGCTGCAGATGCCCTTGCGGTTGCTGGTGGCCTCGTGGCAGTCCTGCCCCCGGCTCCACCTGCGCAGCCGCAGCACGGAGCCTTTCGTGGGCCAGGAGCTCCGCAGCAGCATGTGCCGGCACAGTCGGCACCGGTCCTCGGTCTTCAGGGACGGCCTCAGGCCGCTGCTGCCTGCGCACCAGCTGCTGCTGCCCAGCGAGGACCCATGCGACCTGGTCTTCAGCTGGGAGCCGGTGCCAGCCGTCCTCGGCGCCGAGCCCCCGGGCCCCTACCTGGAGCGCCGCTGGGAGGCCGTGCAACCGCAGCTCCGCGCCCTGCTGCCACCGGGCTTCGCGCTGTGCCGCGAGGTGGCTCAGCACCTGCTGCGCCTGCTGCGCGTGTTGGCCGGCCCCGAGCAGCACGGGGCCCTGGTGGCGCTGCGCCCCGGCACCGGGCGGCGGGCGCTGGCACGGGTGGCTGCGCGGGCCGTGGGCGCACGGGTCTGGGAGCTGGGGCCAGGGGCGGCAGAGGAGGAGGTGCGGGCGCAGGTGCGGGAGGCCTGCTGGCAGGCGGGCGCGCTGGGGCAGCGCGCCGTGCTGCTGGTGCTGCCGGGGGCGGCGCTGGGCACCCTGCGGCAGGCGCTAGCTGTTGCACGCGAGGGCACCTGCCCCGGGCTGCACGGCCCTGAGGACACGGTGTCCATCGCTGCAGCGCTGGTGCGGGACAGCCAGAACCAGACGCGTGGCCTGCGGACCGAAGCCGCCATCCAGAGGTGTGGGGGTCGTTCCCGCCTGCCACATCCCTGCCTGGCCAGCTGCGCCCGGCGCTGCGCTCAGCTCCTCTCCGGGGTGGGGCCCCCTCAGCCTTGCAGCCGCCCTGGCGTTGGGGGTGGTGGGGGCTGCAGTGGGCAGCGCCGGCCATTTCTACCTCGTGGCAAGCTCTGCCCGGGGCCAGGGGTGGCACCAGGGATGCGTGGCGGGTGTGACGGGCCTTTCACGTGGGTCTCCCCCGTGCCAGGTTCTGCCAGCTGGTGCGAAGCCGCCTGCACGTGCTGGTGCTGCTGGACGGGCGCAGAGGCCTGGCGCGGCGCCGGGGGCCCTTCGGGCTGCCCGTGGCCGCGGCCGCGGCGCTGCTGGCGCAGAGCTGCAGCACTGACGTGTACCAGCCCTGGAGCCGCCAGTCCCTGGCCCAGGTGGCCACCGAGCACCTGCAGGAAGCCCTGGCCCGCCAGCCCCCGTGCACCCCAGGTGAGCCTGGCCCCACCCCGGCAGTGCCCCCGCCCCAGCCCTGCCCCGCCTGACGCCGGCCTCCCCCCAGTCCCGGCGTCGCTGAGGACCCTGGAGACATCGGTGTCCAGCGTGGCCACAGGCGCGGCCCTGATCCACGTGTCGGCACGGTGCCACGCCGCATACCTGGCCCCACGCCTGCCCCTGGTCACGCCCACCACCTTCCTCGACCTGCTCGACGCCTTCCTCACCTTGTCGACCCAGATGCAGGAGCAGACCCAGGCCCGGGCCCAGCGGTGAGTGCCTGCGGCCCCCTTCCCCCAGTGCACATGGCAGGGGGAGCTGGGGCTTCAGTAGGCATCTCCTGCCCTGCCCCACGGACACCCTTGAGGGAGGTGGGGCTGGCGGGGACGGGGCAGCGCCCCACATTGCCCCGTCCCCGCAGGCTGCGGGTCGTCCTGGACAAGCTGCAGGAGGTGAGCGAGAGGCAGCAGGCGCGGGGCCAGGATGTCCGCGTGCTGCAGGAAAAGCTGTGCAAGGCCAAGGAGGTGCGGGCTCTGGCGGGGGGTCCGTGCTCGTGTGCGTGCGGCTGCCGGGGCCGAGCACGGGGCTGGGCAGGCCTGACCCCCCGCCCCACTCCAACCCCCCCAGAAAGTGGTGCGGTGCCGGCGCAGGGCAGAGCAGGAGGAGGCGGTGCGGCGGCAGCAGGAGCAGGACTGCCAGCAGCGCCAGGCGCGGCTCGAGAACCTGGCCGCCGAGCACAGCCGGTTGGAGCAAGCCCAGGAGGAGGCCTTGGAAAAGGTGACCTCTGCAATGACCACAACCCCCTCGCCCTCCCCCTCGGGGTGTGGGCCCCCCTGCCAGGACCCCCATCAGATAAAGGAACCTCTGCGATACACGCTGACCCCCAGCACGCCCCATCAGGGTGCAGGAACCCTCCGCCCAGCCCCCATCCCAGCACCCCATCCCAGCACCCCATCATCAAGCATAATGCCGCTGCTCCCCCCCCGCAGATGGGCGCGGACTACGAGGCGGCGCTGGCACGGCTGCACGTGGGCGATGTGGAGGAGCTGCGCAGCTACCGGCAGCCCCCAGTGCCCGTGGTGCAGGTGACCGACCTCCTGTGCCGCATGTTCCAGCAGCCGCCCGGCTGGGACAGCGCCCGCCAGCTGCTGGGCCGCCCGGACTTCTACCAGGTGAGCCACGGGGCCCGGCTGAGCATGCGGGGGGTCCCGGCGGGGCCGAGCTCGCCCAGCCAGCACCCCCGGTGCCCCCACCCTGTCTGCGCCGCAGGAGCTGCTGTTCTACCCCAAGGACGAGCTGTCGGAGGAAGTGCAGGAGGCGCTGGGCCACGCCGCGGCTGACCCCACCTTCCTGGACCCCGTGCTGCGCAGTGCCAGCCGGGCGGCCGCGGCCCTGGGCCAGTGGATGTGCGCGGTGCAGCGGTACAGCCAGGCCCGGTGCGCCTGGCAGCCCGTGCTGCAGCAGCTGGCCCGCTGCGAGCAGCAGATACGCGAGGAAGAGGGGCAGCTGAGCAACCGGCACCTGCAGGCCGAGCGGCTGCGGGAGCGCAGCGCCGCCTGGGCTCTGAAGCTGGAGCAGGTGCTGGAGCAGCAGGAGGCCCTGGCCCAGCAGCTGCGCTGCGCCCAGCAGGACCAGGCTGAGAGCGACTCCGTCGGCTGCACTATGGCTGCACACATGGCGCGCTGGCTGGAGGCCGCCCAGGTGCAGGGGCGGGCTGGGCCGGGCTGGGTCCGGTGGGGCTGACGCTTCGGGAAGGAGCAGGCTCCATCCTGACACCCGCGCCCTGCAGGCCCTGGAGCGGAGGTGCAGCACGGTGCAGGGGGACGCGCTGCTGTGCGCAGCCGCCGTCTGCTACCTGGGCGCCTTCCCCCCGCCGCGGCGCCAGGAGCTGCTGGAGAAGTGGCAGGACCTCCTGGCTGGGCGCCGAGTGCCGTTGGGCCCGGACGACGTGCGGCGGGCGCTGGAGCAGGAGCTGCCCTGCCCCGGCCCTGCACACACCACCCCCGGCCCCCCGCTGCTGCCCGTGCACCCCAACTTCAGCCTGCTGGTCCTGCTGAGCTGTGAGCACGAGCAGCGTGCCTGGGACCGCGACCGCAAGCCGCAGGATCCGGCCTTGCGCCAGGCCGCTGCACTGCTCCATGCTGCTACCCGCATCTGCCCCCGCCGCTGGCCGCTGCTGCTCGACCCCGACCAGCAGGCCCTCACCTGGCTCAGCACTGTTTTCCGGGCCAAGGACGGTGAGTCAGGGCAGTGCCCGCAGTGGGCCTGGCTTGGCCTGGGGGGGCTGGTGTAGGTCTTGGGAGTCAGCCAGACCCCCTTCTGTCCCTGACACAGCTGCAGCCCCACTCGCACATGCATGGTCTCCGGGGCCTGGGCTGGGGCTCTGAGCAGGTCTCTGCTGCCTTGCAGATGAGACCTGTGCCAACCCGGACGTGCAGCTGCAGCCCACAGAGCCCAGCAGTGCCGCCAAGCTCCCGGAGCAGACGCTGCAGGTGCTGTCGGCGATGGACCCTGGTCTGGAGGAGAGTCTCCGGGCAGCTGCCAGCAGCGGTGAGGCTGAGTGGGACACCGGGCGCAGGCAGGGGTGCGGGCGGTACCTGGGGTGACGCCAGGCCTCTCCCCAGGTCTGCCCGTCCTGCTGCTGCACGCGGAGAAGAGCCCGGGGAGCCCCATCCTCCAGCGCCTGCTGCAGAAGGAGGCAGGCCCAGAGCCGGCCCCAGGCGAGGCTGTGCAGATGCTGCCCTCCTTCCGCCTCTACCTCAGCACCAGCCTGCCCCTGCACACCCTGGGCCAAGGTGAGGGCTCCGGGCTGCCCTCCCCCCACGGCCTGGAGCCGCGGTCTGAGCCACCTGCTTGGATTCGGGGCAGCCAGCGGCACTGCCCCGCCGGGCTCCCCACCCCGCTGCCCCAGCGTGATGTGCCGTCCCACCCCTGCTCCTGCCCCCGCCTGGAGCCGCACGTGCCGGTATTGACCCCTCCCCGTCCCTGCGTCCAGGGTCATGCCTGCCTGCGTCGTGGTGGTGCTACACGGCGCCTCGTGCACCTGGGACCCACGGGCTCTGCAGGGACACAGCTTGTCCTGCGTGTCACCACGCCAGCACTCGGCCCAGGTGCAAGAGGCACCATGTCTGTGCCATGTGCCTGCCCCTCGGGCCCTGGGGCACCCACTGGTTGGGTTGGCAGGACTCTCGGGGGTCATATCCAGCCCAGCCCTGCTGCACCAGGTCTGCCCGAACCCTCCCAGGCAGGTGTCCGTCCGGCCTGTCCTTAAACGCTTCAGGGGTACAGACTCCATTCCCCCCGGGCAGCCTGCGCCACCCCCATAGTCAGGACGTTCCTCCTCATCTCCAGCCTCAAACCCCGGCTGCAGCCGGAGGCCATTGCTCCTCGCCCCGTCCCCTGCCGCCGGCACAGAGAAAAGCCCGTCTCCAGCCTCTTTGTCGTCGCCCATCAGGGGTGTGCAGCCTCAGGCCTCTCTTCTCATAGATCACGTAGAGGTTAGGGCTGGAAGGGACCTCGCGAGATCATCCGGTCCAGCGCCCTGCCCAAGGGCAGGAGGCCAGCTGGGGTCAGAGGCCCCCAACAGGGTAATCGTCCACACGCGCCGCGAACGTGTCCGAGGAGGTGCTTGCACCGCGGGGGGCTCTGCTATTCCAGACTCTGGAGACTCGGACAGTAAAGAAGTTCTTCGTGACGTCCGGTCTAAAACGCTCCCAGAAGTTGGTGACCACTGGACCTTGTTTTCCCCAGGGGAGCCCTGGCGAACAGATGTTCTCCCAGTCCTGATGCACACCCCGATATGTTTATAGGTCCCCCTGAGCCCGTGCTTTTCGAAGCTGAAGAGTCCCGTGCCTCTCAGCCTCTCCTCATAAGGCCCGCTGTCTTGACTTCTTCCCATGCGCGTGGCTCTCGTCTGGACTCTCTTGAGCGTCTCCGCATCCTTTTAAAGTGTGGAGCCCAGAGCTGGATGCAGTACTCCGGCTGCGACCGCGCCAAGGCTGAATAAGGCGAATGACATCCTGGGTCCTATTTGAGATCATTGGTACGTGCAAGCTAGAGTTTTATTTGCATTGGTGGCTCACGTTCATCTTGTGGTCAATCGTGACCCCCAAGTCTCTTTCAGATGTAGTGAAGCGCTGCCAAACCTATACGTAAGACGTGGGTTTCTCCTCCCGAGGTGGAGGGCCTTGCATTTCTCTGTGCTGAAGGTCATCAGGTTTGTATCCTCCCGTCTGTGTCTTCTCCAGACTCAGTCACCCCAGCTCTTCCATCCGTCCTCGCTCCTGCCTCCCAGGCCCTCCATCGTGTTTGCTGCCCTGGCTGAACTGGTTTTCTAAACAGAATCACTTGCTGGAATATTTGGACTTTGAGCCCCGGGTGCGACTTTGGTCTGGGTTCGGACCTGAGGAAAATGGCTGCGTCGAGTAACGAGCTTGCACGTTTCAGAACGGATGTGGGAGCTCTTTCGGGAACTTGGCTCCAAGACACAGGCTTCATAAAGGAGGACTGCACCATTTCCTGCCAGGGCAGACCTGCAGGAGGATGGAGAGAGCACGGCGCAAGTCTTGCAAGCAGAAAGGAGCTTGCGTCGTTCAGCCCTGACTGCAGTATCCATACATAGCACGACCCTGCTCGTTAGGCTGCAGGAGGGATTCATCGACCTCGTCAGCGTCCACGCTCCAACTCTGCCGGCTAGTGACGAGGAGAACGAAGGACGGCTTCTGGCAACGGCTGGAAGAACTGCTCGGCAGGGTCCCACGGAAGGAGCACATCCTGCTACCTGGAGACTTCGGTGCAAGCGCTGGGTGCGATGCTGACGCTTGGCCCGGGATCCTGGATAGGCATGGCATTGGGCGTATGAATGACGATGGTCAGAGTCGTCTTTAGTTCTGTGCCAGTCCGGGCTTATCAGTGACCAGCACCTTCTTTGCTGGTAACATCGGAAGAAGACCATTGCGGAGACACCAAGGTCCAGGCCCTGACAACACCAGCCAGGCTTGGTACTGGCAAGACGTATACAACTTGAAAGGGATCCCGGGCGTGCGATCCCTTCCCAACGCCGCCTGTGACACGGACCACTCCCTTGTCTGGCGCAAAGTGAAATCTGAAGCTAAGAAGATCCACCGCAATAAACCTGCCAGAAAAGCTCGCATTGACTTGTGCCAAATCAATGATCCTGTCAAGAAATGACTTTTCAATGAAGAAGTAGCCGAGTCAGTGGGAACGAATGAGACTGCACCAGAGAGATGCACGGGAAGTCCTGAAGACAAGCGTGTACAACGGGCAACCAAGAGCTTTGGAAGGAATACTAAGAAAAGCGTCGACTGGTTTGTAGACCCCTCGGAGGGACGGCCGCCACCCGTCAAGAGGAAAAGAGCTGCCTTCATCACCCACAAGCCTACGCCTACTGCTGATTCACTCGACAACCTAAGCGAAGCTCCAGCTTCCAGGAGGCGTGCTCAAAAATTTTGGATGGGTGTCGGCGACAGCACCCAACAGGCAGCTGACGCAGGCCCCGGTAGACAGTTGTCTGAGGGCATTAGAAAGGCCATTGGACTGACTCCGTTGGGAGACTTGGAGGGTAATATCATGACTGATAAAGGGAAGCAACTGGAGAGGTGGATTGAGCAATGTGAAATGATATACTCAGGGGAGTCTGTAGCTGGCCAGCATGTGCTAGGGTCTGAATTGATTACTTCGCTGGATGCCGAACCTACACTGAAGGAACTTGAGCAATGCATCCAAAAGCTTCCCGGTCACAAAGCTTTGGGACCTGACCGCTTACCTGCTGGGACTTACAGATGTGCAAACAAAGACTTGCTGCAGCGGTTGCACGAGGTCCCGCTGCTCTGCTGGAAGGAAGGGACTGCGCCGCAAGATTTGAGGACGCTCCTTTCATCCAAGTACAAAAGCAAAGGAGACAGCAGTGATTGTAATAACCATCACATCTCATTGCCAAGTCCTTTGATTCGTGCAAAACCTTTGGGCTAGCAGTAAGCTAGAAGGCGACGTGTCATGCACCAGGGTTCCTTGGAGCCCGTTCCAGATATCACCCTAGATGGTACTTGTCTGGATGTCGTTGACCGGTCTTTCCACCTCGGCTCTGCTGTTACCAGCACTGCAGATCTTGCTCGCTAGGAGGATCAGCAAAGCAGCCAGAAACTTTGATCTTTTGCAACACAGACCCTGGAACAGAAACTGTCAACTCAAGTGAAAATCTGCATTTATGAGACGTGTATTTTATCCACTGCTCTACACGGTTCAGAAATGTAGATGACCTATGCCACACATACCAAAAGACTAAACAGCTTGCATATCTGATGCCTGCGTAAAATTTGTCAACTAAGATGGCCAGACAGGATGACAAATGTGGATGCATTAAATCGCATGGGTTGGCATCCGTGGGAATGTGGATTAGTAAGAAAAGACTCGGGTAGCTTGGTCATGTGGAGCGAATGCTGGATCCTGAAGAATGGGCTGTCCTCTGAAGCTTGGGAAGGGTCTAGGAAGAGAGGCAGACGCTGTGCAGGTTTTGGGATGCTGGCAAAGACGACTGGGCATCCTGTGGCATCTCTGTGGTGATTGAGAAAGGAGTGCAGGATGCCGCCCTGGCTGGCGGGCTCAGCTGGCAGATGGAGCAAGGGACTCAAGGGACTGGAATAAGGTTTGTGACGGCCGGCGTCAGATCAGGAAAGACTCTGCTGTTATGTGGCTGCGTCCCGCCGCTGGACGGGACCATCACGTGTGTGCTGGGCTCGGCAGCCATCAGAGAACTGACTGGCGTGGACACGGCACTCTGTAAAGGGCGATGGTGCCAACTGAATCGACGGCGTTGGCTCACGCAGCTTGGGGTCCACCAGACCCTCGGGCCATGCCCTGCACCCTGGCTGGTTCAACACCGCGCTGTTCAACATCTTTGTCGCTGACTTGGACGAGGGGGTGGAAAGCAAGCTATCCCAGTTTGCTGCCGACACCAAACTGTGGGCTGAGGTGGGGACACCAGAGGAGAGGGAGAAGCTGCAGCGGGATCTGGGCCGGCTGCAGGAGTGGGTGGACAGAAACAGGAT